>CM044013.1:36138317-36198317 GCA_024085815.1 Flaveria linearis
AAACATCGTAGTGTACTTCTTAATACTATGTGTATTGTAGCTATGTTGTTGTCATTTGGGAAATCTGGGTTTATTTTTATACAGGTTTTATCTGGTTTATAAAAATAGAAATTTAAAAAATTAAAAAAACAAAAATGAAAAATTGACTATTAGCGGCGACACCTGTCGCCGCTAAAAGTCCTTCCCGGAATTTTTTTAAACGCATATATAGCGGCGATATTTTTCAAACATTATTAGCGGTGACTCATTAACGGTGACAAAAAATCCATTAGCGACGAATCATAGCGGCGACTCTTTAGCGGCGACAAGTCGCCGCTAATACTAATAGCGGCGACAAACCTAACTAATAACGGCGACAAACCCAACTAATAGCGGCGAAATCTGTCGTCGCTATTGTCTTCTTCCTTGTAGTGATTACTAAACTATACCTCTTTTAATCTCAACATTTTAATTTTGTCTTTTTGTTTAACCTCTTTAAAACCTTTTTGATAGTTTTTTAAAATCCTATTCACACTAAATTATATATAATCAAAATATGAAAGTAAGCAGGGCAGCAGACATACCGTCCTAATGGGGCTGGCCCATCTTACAGTGAAGCGGTGGCTGGGAGGCCGAGTTCTGGAACAGAGAAGATGAAGGTTTTGGAGTATAACGAACGCATTGCGCTATACCCAGATCACATCATGTTTAGGTCGGTGTTGGTGGAAGCAATCAATCTGGAAGTAATTAAGGGATTCGGCACTTGCTTAACACGGGCGGCTATAGAGAAAGTGCAGTGGGTTACATCGGAGGGTTAACCTTTATGATCACTTTCAGGGAAAGAAGGAGGCACTGATTTTATCAGGGAGAAGGAAGACCTTTGGAGGAAAGCGTTCTCGAAGGCGGATCTCTGGGAAGGGCAGGATACCGGTTTCAGTAGGATTGCCTGGCTAAAAATTATGGGGGTCCCGATACAACTCCGGGAAGAGAAGTTGTTTAACAGAATCGGTGGTCTGTTTGGGAGGTTATTCGGGGTTCCGACTTCACTTGGGCGCTCCTGATAATTCAGAATCGAGGTGTTGCACACTCACTGATTACCGAAAGCTGATTGATGAGGAGGTTGAAGTCCTATGGGAGGGTAAAAACTTTCGTGCCTGGGTTGCGGAGGTTGATAATGATGCTGTTAAATCGGCGATTGAGGAATTATTGGTGTCAACGCCTGAAAATGATTCAAATTCAGCGGAATCGGTGTCGCCAGTTAACATGGAACTTGAGGAAGGAGAATTTCGGCAAGCGGATGCTCAGTTGCCGGAGAAAAATACTCCGGTGACGGAGAATAACGACGATGAACGGAGGGTAGACAAGGAGTCGTCTTTTGGAGATGTGCATGGAAGAACGAATCGTCTGCATGGGGAAGGAGAGAGTGAATCATTTCTGGCACACACCCCTATGGTGGCTCAAAAGTTGCCTGTAGGTGGGACCAATAATACTGGTGGGGACAAAAAGGAAAACCCTTTTAAAATTGGTAAAAAATCAGAAGTGGGCCAAGTAAATGGCAATAAATCTCGTAAAAGGCCAGGATAGTTCGTAGCCCAACTCCAGATGGGCCGGAGTTTAATACCGATGGGAAGGGGCCCAGCCTCCAGATAATATGGAAGAAGTTGGAGTCTCTGGATCTAAACACCCCTGCTGATAATGCAGAGGCTAATTCTGTTATCCCAGACACTCCTGAGACGCACAGGACCGTTAACCGTGCTCGTGATGAGGGTCATGCCCCATGGTTCATGTCGCCAGAGATAAATCTAGCGTCTGTGCGGAGGCTGCGGCCACAATTATAACAAGGGAAGCGGTCGGATTTCAGTTACAGAGAAACAAGAGATGGTTGAAAAAGCGATTGAGGAAGAAGAGCTTCGTTTGGGTGATGGAGATCAAGCAGGTAATCAATGAATTATCTTTCTGTTAATTTGCAGGGAGTCAAGGACTCAAGAAAATCGGATTGGGTGAGAGGAATTAAAACTTCGTATGGGTGCACGTGCTGGCAATTCAAGAGACTAGGGTTGCTGGTAACATTGGTTTTTTTGTGAAAGGCTTCTGGGTAGAACTATTTTTGAGTTCGAGGCCGTTGAGTCAGTAGGCAGATCGGGGGACTTTGTTGGTATGGAATCCGTGTGTGTTTGAAAGGTTGGGGGTCATAAACCCAAGACATTTTCTGGTTGTATCGGTCGGATACATATGTCTGGGGAACTGATCAATATAGTAAATGTTCACGCCCAAAATGAACCAGGAGCTAGGAGAATTTTGTGGAGAGAGCTGCTCCAATTGAAAAATTCACTACAAGGAATGTGGGTTTTCCTAGGTGACTTTAATGACGTTAGATGTCCGAGGAAAGATTGAATTCTGAGTTCATAACCTTAAATTCATATTTTTTCAACCGGTTTATTGACGAGGCAGATCTGTTGGAATACCAGATGCGCGGGAGGAGGTTCACATACCGGTCCGATAATGGCGAAAAATTTAGCAAGTTGGATAGATTCTTGGTGAGTCGGGACTTCATGAACAAGTGGCCTTCGGCTACAGTGTTGGCACTTGCAAATAAAGTTTCCGACCATTGTCCAATTTGCTTTCCACAATCCAACGGATTATGGACCAATCCCGTGTAGGCTGTTTAACTCATGGATGGATATCCCAGGGCGAAAGACTATGTGGAGGGACTTTTCTCCAGCTTCAGATTTGAAGGCCCTCCCGACCTCGCTTTGGCTACCAAATTGAAATGGGTAAAACGTCGGCTAAAAGAATGGGTTAGTAATTATAAGTTGGCGAAGGACGGGTCGTATGCTAGTAACTTGGATCGGCTTGATGCGTTGGAGTTGTTAGCCGAAACTACCTCTTACCGGGGAGGAACTTGAGGAACGAGCGGAATGCAAAAGTTTTATTATGGATGCGGATAGGATTAAACTTATGGACCTTAAGCAAAAGTCAAGGGTCCGATGGCGAAGGACGGTGACGAGAACTCAAGTTACTTTATAGTGTGGTTAATGCTAATACTAGTAATAACCGCATAAATGGTCTTTTTATTGAAGGGGTTTGGACAACTCATCCGCCATTGGTAAAAGACTTTGTATTCATGTTTTTGAAGAAAAGTTTAAGGAGCCGATATACTCAAGACCAACATTAATATGTCCAAACTTGAACACGATCTCGGATGGCGAAGATGGTATAATGGTGAGTCCTTTTTCATTAGAGGAAATAAAATTAGCAGTTTGGGAGTGTGAGGGGACCGGGCTCCAGGGCCTGATGGAATTAATTTTACGTTCATAAAAAGATGGTGGGATTACTTGCAATATAATTTTTAGATCTATTCACACATTTCCATAATAGTGCCGAATTGAATATGGGATGCATGTCCTCTTTTGTGGCCTTGATACCAAAGAAGAAAGATCCTAGGGGCTTAATGATTTCGCCCGATTAGTCTTGTTGGGTGCATAAATAAAATTGTTTCTAAGGTGCTAGTCAATCGACTAAAACCGGTTATTCAAAGTCTAGTGTCGGAGGAGCAAACGGCTTTTTTATCGGGCCGTAGCATTTTAGACGGGCGCTTATTTTAAATGAATTAATACCATGGATGAAGAGATCGAAAAAGTCGGGTATGATCTTTAAGGTAGATATAGAAAAGGCGTATGACTCATTATCATGGGACTTTCTAGAGTCAATCTTAACACAAATGAACTTTCATCAAAAATGGAGAAATTGGGTTATGGCAATCGTAAGAGGGGAGCGGGCCTCGGTAATTGTAAACGGCTCACCTACCAAGAATTCCTGTGTCATAGGGGATTGAGACAAGGGGACCCGATATATCCTTTTCTCTTTGTTCTTGCCATGGAAGCGTTGACGTGTGTATGAAAAAGGCATGCTCGCTCGGCATATACAAGTTATGTCCATTTCACAACAAGGTCCTTCTGTGTCGCATTTTCTTTATGCCGACGACGTAGTATTCGTGGGGAATGGTCGTTGCAAAACGTACTCAATCTTAAAGGCTTCTAAGATGCTTTCATCTTGCTTCGGGCCTTCGGGTGAATTTATTGAAGAGTAACTTGTATGGGATATGCATTGGAGAGACTCAAGTGGAAGCCATGGCCGAGGTGTTGGGTGTAAGAAAGGAACTTTTCCGTTCAAGTATCTCGGTTTACAAGTAGGGGCCAACATGAATTTATTAAAAATTGGGAACCGGTAATCAACACTTTTAAAAAGAGACTTGCCTTGTGGAAAGCGAACACACTTTCATTTGGTGGGCGTGTTACGTTGGTTAGATCTGTGCTTAACGCACTACCAACCTACTACTTTTCTCTTTATAAAGCTCCCATCGGCATCATAAAACAATTGGAGAAACTCAGGAGAGATTTTCTTTGGGGTACAACAACGGAGCATGCGAAATTAAAATGGGTAGCTTGGCAAAATATCATTACTCCCAAAGACTTGGGGGGAATGGGTTTTGGGTCGTTGCGTGAGGCCAATTTGGCAATGATGGCAAAGTGGTGGTGGAGATTTAAGTTGAATAGAGACGGTCTTTGGAAGAGGGTAATATGGGTTTACACAATAATACACGGTTGTGGAACTTCATCCAAGTGAGTCCATGCCGGGTCCTTGGAAGCAATTAGCGCAGATATCTAGTGACCTCGAAGAGGTGGGTTTGGATCTGATTTCTATGTTCCGCGGTGTGCCGGGTTGTCAGTCACAAATAAGTTTCTGGAAAGAAGTATGGCTTTTTGAGGAACCACTTTTCAGAAAATTTCCTAATCTCTTTGAGATTGAGGCTCAGAAAAATGCAGTGGTGGCTGATAGATTAAAAATGGAAGATGGGGTGAACACTGTTAGTTTTATGTGGAGTAGACTTCCAATGGGTCAAGTTGAGGAATAGAAATAAATGAACTACTGGCTGCACTAAACCATTTCACGCTCGGGTCTGGACCAGACAAGTGGAGTTGGCGCTTGGAGAGTTCGGGCATATTTCTGTTAAGAGTCTGAAGAAACAGATCCAACAACTTTCTTTTACCGATTTGGGGCTCGAATTCGAGTGGAATAATTGGTGTCCAATAAAGGTCAACTTCTTGGTTTGGAGACTAATACAAGATCGGATTCCAACATCGATTGCTCTTCAAAGAAGAAACGTGCATCTGCCTAGCACCCGGTGCAAGTTGTGCAACGAAGAAGAAGAAACGACACTTCATCTGTTCGGTTCTTGCCGCATCGCACAACAGGTTTGGAATTTCATCACCCGATGGTGTAGGATAAGACCGTTTATGTTTTGGATCTCAAGGTTTGGTTCATGTACATAACCAAAACCGGGGCTCGAAGAAGTGGAAAAAGACACTATACCTGGTCATTCAAGCTGCAATCTGGGGGCTTTGGAAACGTCGGAATGACATGGTATTTAACCGAAAGCGAATAAATGTGGCAAACCTTATAGAGGAAATCAGGCTTCTTGGATTTTTATGGATGCGTAGCAGGTGTAAAAGCCAGGATCTTAGGTGGGATTATTGGTGGATTTCGAATTGTCAACTCTAGGGATTTAAATTGTATTTTGGTTTGCTGTAATGTTTGGTTGGTTAACTAACTGTTATCCAGCCTTGTTTCTTTCTTTGGAGATTAATAAAGGATTTTGTTGGCCTTTCAAAAAAAAACGAAGAGTGTTATATAATCAATTTAATTGTTTGACTTGCTTTTTAATAATAAGATTCTATGTTAAAAGCTTTTTTCTTAATACACAATTAACCTGAAGCTCCTTTATTAGTTACAGCAAGTGGAATTTATTTAGTGGTGTTTGCCACAGTTATGACATTATTCGCAGCAATATCGGCTATAAACAAGATTAAAGTACAAACAATTCCTTTATTTATCACAAGTGGAGTAAAATAAAGGTTTGTGCTGCACCGCTGGGGTTTTTGGTGGGAGTAGGCGTTTCAAACGGTCATTAGGGCTTGCGGTCACATTTTGGCTCCTAACCGTAACCGCAAGGCCTTGCTGTCACCGTTTAGGCTGGTACTACCCGTGACCTCGTGACAACAAACGACAAAATGGTCTGATAAAGTTGAAAAGCGGTCACCAAACCGTCACGGTTTGGCCTAACTGTGACCTCTAGGGTATGATCTCAGTTTAAGATACGAGGTAGACGTGATTTTGTCAGAAGGCCGGGAATCGCGCCACGAACCGTCACGTGGAGGCCAAACCGTGACGGTTTGTGCACCAGATTTTCACCATAAATACCTTTCCTCTTTCAACACTCCGCATCGAATCATCTCATTCGAAATTTTTTTCATTTAAGCTTTCATTCATCCAACACTCGAGTTTTTTCAGCCTTCGTCATTCCAAAAAACACGTTAATTCGAAAACAATGTCGGGTTCAGGAGATCATTATCAAAAGCCGAAGCTTCCAGATTTGAATGAGGTGCCACATATTGAAGATTCGAACCAGGTTGAACTAGTATATGTTTTATTATAACTTATTATTTAAAATATCTAACCATTATCTTTTTTATTAATATTACGTATACGGGAGTCACCCTCCGTGGGGGGAGGAGGAAACCAACCCGTCGAACAATTTGCTCAAGAGGCGTACAACTCTTTATTTGGACAGACAGGTTACGGTGAAGGGTACAGATATCCCCCTTGCAATTCTTACGGGCATGCCCCGAACACGTACCACTCACAAACAGAGCTGGATTACGGACATCCCCCGTACCAGTCAGAACCAGAAATTACACATGTGTCGGATACTTTTAATGGGAATGACACAGATGAGAGTGACGGTTCGGTTCACTCAAAGAAAACCATGGGGACCGTCCTGTCGGAGGACTTCTTACAGCTCGTTGGAGAGCGGGACCGTTTTTTTTAAGATTATCGGCGAGGACGACCCGTGGGAGCAGCTGTTCCGGATGAGCGACGATGCCCATCGAGAGCTGACCGTGGAGTTCTACTGCACCTTCACATTCCGTCCACGTGAGAAGGGACTTGCGGAGCTGGACGAGGACGACATAGCGGACGGTCGTGCGCCCGCGGAGGTTTCTTTCCGGTTGTTCGACCACCTCCACCGCATGTCACTTCGGCGGTTCGCTGTCGTCAGTGGCCTCTACACGGAGGTGGAGGTCGGACAGTCGATGTACACCACGGCCTTGATCCGCGGGGGCCGACGACTCCGATCAGGTCTGGTGGCCTACCATTGGCGACGGACCGTACGGTTGTGATACGAGGTCATCTCATATACGAGACCCTCTGTATAGATACAGTCACCGACTCATCGCCACGTCCGTCGCCGGTCGTGGGCGGGGACCGACAAGGTCAACGCCGCCGACCTTTTTTTTCTTCGGTGTGTACTCACACACCGACACTGCCACCTCGCGCATGCCCTCGCTGATTATTTGCTAGTTATTATCATCGCAGTCGCGAGGGGCGTTAGTGGGCGGGAACATCGTTTCCCGGATTGCACTGGGCTTGGGGTACGCGCATGCCATGTCCCAGCTCCCGCTACCTCCGACTCCTGTGCGCGTGGCCGGCCGGACCACCGCCACTGGGATGAGGATCGCTCGGAGGTTCCCCGACGGCACGCGGCACCTGCTCAGTAGATACCATGAGCTCGTGCCATGGGTGCCCGAGCCGTTGGTGGACCCCCCCCCCCCCCGAGCTGGCGGGGCTGAGGTCCACCTTCATGATGCCCACGAGCCCCTTGGCGGCGGGGAGGATCAGCCCATTCCCCCGCCGCACGACCAGGACCCGCCCCAGCATCCTCAGCGCGTGTACCATGCCATGCGATTGCCTGCTCATGTTCTTGATATGCTTCAGGACACACGAGACAGGGTCACGAGGCTGGAGGATACGACCACGAGGCTGCATGATATGATGGACTGGGTCATCCAGCACATGGTCGCGGACTATGACGCCTCGGGTACGCCGTTGTTATCACAGCCACCGAAGCGGTTAGACCATGACGGTGCTGGCCCATCTGGCGCGGGCGGGTCTGGTCAGGGCAGCGATCCGGAGATGATGGATTAGATAGTTATTTTGTTTGTATTTTATTTCTTTTTGTATGTAAAAACTCGTTGTATATATATATATTGTGCAGTTTCAGTTATGATGACTTGTATATTTGGTTGTGTTTTTGTTTGGTTGTGTTTCTTTGTTTGTTTGTTTTATATTTGTAATGTTGATAATGTTAATTGTATATGTTTGATAACAACTGATTTTTACGATTAGGTTAACCATGTGATAAAATAACAACCAACTTGTTTAATAAATAATTAAACACAAAAATTACTTGTAATATGATAATTTAATAATAAACACAAAACACAAACACGTATGTTACGATTAGGTTAATAGTGCGATAAATAAAAAATAAAACAAACTAGTGTGATTACTCAAATTAGAAAATATATATACAATATGTCTGTATAAAATGACAACCGATTTTTACAAACTCGTAAACAAATTAAACACAAAATCGTCATATTAATAATAATAAATACTTGTAATAATATTATTAATAAACACAAAACACAAACTTGTGAGTTACGATTAGGTTAACGAGTGATAAAATTAAAATAAAAATAAAGTGATATGATAAAAAAATATAAAAAATAAAGGCAATATGTCACGGTTTGGCCAACCGTGACATATAGCCCCCAAAACCCTAACTGCACACAATCAATTCCCCATTAATTACATACCCATCATTGTTAACTGATCCACAGAGCTAACTTTCACGGTTAGGCCTCACCGTGACAGTTAGGTCTCACACCTGATTGAATGGTCATAGGGAGGCCTAACCGTGACCGTTTGAATCGGTTTTTAACAGGAAACTGCGGTGTGTGCAGAATTCCCGTTCCTTTATTTATCACAAGTGGAGTAAAATAAATGATGATAGCTAATTATGGCATTTAATTTAAATCATGAATTTATCAAAGCTTTAATAAATCACGATATGACCGGTAAAAGGAATGTGATTGGTTTTATACACATCTTGTCAAAGAAAGCAAGTTGACTTTCAAATTTATTAATAAATTTATAAAATTTAAAAGATAAGTGTGGAATTATGTATCTAAGAAGCTAGAGTATAACATATTATTAAGCTTGCCTATCTTAATAATATAAGTTTTAATAATTCCAATCAAAGCTTCAAGAATATGCTTTTAGAGAAAAGAGACAAACGTATACTGCTATGCCTCACTACAAAATAAATAGAGGAAGACATGCCCCTGCCAACGACATCTCATAAGAAAACATCATAACAAACAACTATAGATTTAAAGCCGACTCCTTTTCAATAAAATTTATATCAGAAACGGATAGAAATTAATATGTGACAATAATATATTTAAAATGAGAAAATAGAAACACTATGGTCTCAGGTTCGATCCGTGAAAACGGCCTCCTCATAAAATGTGGGGGAAAGACCGCGTACATCTTCCCTTAAATGGGACGGACCCTCCCTGGACCCTGCGAAAACGCGGGAGCTCTTTGCAGCACCAGGTACGCCATAGTTTTGATTGCGCATTGCATAACTCAGCTTTAAATAAAATTTATCGAAATATATGTAAAATTTTCAAGTAGCCAAGATATATGGAATCTTAAATACGTCACAATGACAACTGGAATTCGTAAAAAAGTTATGTGAAGTTTATAAAAGAAAAACAAAATGTATCAAAAATTGATCATGAACTAAAATGGCATTAAAAGCTAAAGATGGAAATAATGGATGCATATGGTCGTATATTTTAATCTAATTGGAAAACCCATTTAATGATTGGCGATCACACATGTAAATCAACCAATGTTGGTGTTACCATTCATCATCTGCTAATATTCCTCGTCAATTTAGCATATCTCATCCATCCCATTGCCCATATATACACTATAAATATTGCTCACTCGGCACGGCATGCAAGCACTAGATATGCTCATTAATAATCCTAGCTATGACATTCGTTACTAAGATCCCATTTAGCTATTTAGTTTCACGTGGCCATGTGGGAGCTAGGACAACGTGATACAACTTGCGACGGTTAAGAACTTAGTATTATTATATTTTTTTAAAGTTCTTTGAGTAAATTAATTTCCGTCACTAAGATTTGGTCTATGTAACTATTTTATTTTAAAAGTTCAAAGATATTTTTTTGTCCAATAGATTCATTTCGTAACCATTTTCACCTGGTCTTGGAACGCTATTTGTCTTGTTCCATAAAGTTAGTGCAAAAAGACTATAGTGCCGTTGATAGCATAACAAACATTACACACATAACCCCACTTTCTTCACATTTTCTATCTTCTCTCTACTCTAACTATCGTCAGATGAACCAACTTCCACTACTGTTTCAAGCCACCTGCTCCCGAGCAAGCACCACCTCCCTCCCTCTCTCTCTCCCCCCCTTTCCTATCTCCTTCCTTTTATCTCTCTCATTGCACACCACCATCTCATGTGAATCGCTCACCATACTAACACTGCCATCACTAACGAACTCCATTACCGCCAATTGAGACGAGACGCTATCAATCGCCTTCCTTCGATTTAAAGTGTCTATTTGGAGTTTCTATTTAGTGAAATATATCCGGTTTAGATTTTGGTTTTGTCTAGTTAAATCTTCATTACACCTTGAAATGGTGTGGATGAAACCCCTATGATGATGATGACTTATTGTGTAGATTGCATCCATTTCAGTTTAGGGTTTGTGTAACCTCTACTGATTTTATTACCATCGTTGATATTAGTTTAAGCGATGCGAGGCTATTTATGGGTGGCCATCAATTGATGGTTTAATGTGTTGATGATGATGATGATGGGTGAAGGGGGTAGAGGGGAGAGAGAGAGAGAGAGAGTAAGAGATTTGTTTGAAATATATATAGTTTTTTTTCTTTTATTAATTTATGTTAGAGAGGCACCATAGTTCTTTTACATTGACTTACCAGAATACACTAACATGTTAACGAGTTGGATCAATTTTGTTATAAAAATGAAACCACTAAAATACCCGACTCAAGGATTTTCTGTGCTAGATATTTACGAGTACTTCAAGTGGCATTAAAAGATCATCTCGTGTTTCCCACCCTTTAAGCTATTAGCCTATCTTGCATGTGGACTTGAAAAAATATTCAATAGTTTCAAACCCTTATGAATGAGTACATATGGTAGGAGAGAGCAAAGTGGACATCCTATGATAAAATATAATAAGAGGTGTAGTCGCGGAAACTAAGGATATGAGGTTATAACTCCTAGAGATTCTTAGTTAAACATCCAACTTACGTGATGTATGAATGTCATTTCCTCGTATAGAAGCCTGAAGCACGCACGACCGGTTAACTACCTTCTTATATTATTATCTTTTCATTGCGAACTAACCTTTGACACAAATGTCACTCCTTTTAATTAAACTTTGGCACAATTTCACACCCTATTTCCAAGAAAACACATGTCGAAGATGGTGGTTTTGTTGGGAAATGATAGGTGTGCAATTGGTGTGTTTTCGTGTTAAGACTTAATTAAAACATATATCTTATGAAAATTTGTCAATCGTAAGCTAGTGTCACAATAAAATAAAACGTCAAAATTTACATATAAAAAGTTTGTTTCATCGAGAAGGTAAGTTTAAAGTTAAATACATATAATGATATTTTATGTAAAGTTTAATTAAACTTTATAAGATTTGTTTTATATTAATAGTCAATGCTTTTAGTTCTAAAAGGAATCTAATAAAATGCAACATGACTGAGTTGACTTTAGATTCATGGATGTTTACATTATCTTTTTAGAATCATTATTGCAATGTTTAAAAACGATAATCAAATCATTACTAGAATAATATAATTATGAGTCCTAATATTTAGACATCCTCTCAATATAAACAACACCCCCAAATTTTTATATGGATCGTATAGGGCGTCGTATAGCCTTACATGGGGCATATAACTCGAGCCACTTAAATTCTTCCTTGTCTTCAGTGTCAAACTTTCTATACGAATCGTATATAACTATATGAGGCGTATAGGGGGTCGTATAGCCTCTGATAGCCCTTTAATTTGGCATGGATTTTGAAGCTACCTGTCATCAAGTTAAACACTAGCATCTTGGCATAGTTTCTCGTAGTTAGTTAAGGACATCTAGTTGATGTCGTAGTTAAATGTTGACAATGTTTAATTTTTGCTACTCATTAATGATGAAACTTTGGTTTAAGAATGGGTGTTTCTGATGTCCAAATCAACTTGAGGCTGCCTAGAAGGGCTTTTCTAGTTGAGAGATATCGATACTACAATGTCTAAACTTGAACTGAAAATGGGACTAAATTAGGAATGTAGTGAATGTAGCTTCATGCTAAGAGGTAAGTTAAAGTTAAATGATAAAGTTCAATGCTAAATATGAAGTTAAAAAGTTATAAATAAAGCTAAAGTTAAAAGAATGATAAACATAGTAAAGCTACATAGTGGTTTATAGTGTTTTTAGTAGGTTTAGGGACTAATGTGATTAAGGACAAGAAAATTTCGACTCATGAAAAGTAAAGTAAGTAACTAACCATGAGTGGGAACTATTATTCGAAATTAATAATACTTGACATGATCTGAATATTATCTGAAATAATAGTGTTGGTAATCTGAACCTTATAGGAAAAGAATGACCCGAAAGAAAGTTGCATATGGAGAAACTCGAAGAGGTGCTCGTGATAGTGGTACAAGTTAACCACCGGTTACAATGACCCGAAAAAATACAATTGAAGAGGTGCATGTGGAGTCTGCCCACGCTTCTAGTGAAGATAACTCCCATGACTCTAAAAAGAGGTTTACTCTGGAGCTTATCATTAGAGTTGCTATAGCTGATGAGATCACAAATCCTGCATAAACTTACGCCTTTAATCATGATGAAGCCCTTATATAAGTGACCAAAGAGTGGACACCGGAGGCAAAGAACAAACTAGCGAGAAGGGCAGTGATGGTATTAGTAAGGGTTTTGGAAAGGATGAGAAAGATAATGATGATAATGTTACTGATAAGGATTTGCCTAAGGGATGTTCTTACAAAACCTTCAAGGGGTGTATCCTCCCTCCCTAGAAGGCAAGGGTGGTGCCATTTCCACTCTTCAGTAGTTGTTTAAGATGGAAACAGTGATTGAGATCACAATTGTCGGGTTGAGCAAGATATGAAGTTCGTAGCCTACACATCTGTTTATGATGCTATTTATTGGTGGAACACTATCAAGAAAAGCAAAGATCTCCATGAGTTTAGAAACCTATAATGGAATGATCTAAAGGAGTTGATGAGGAAGTTTTGTCCAAAGAATGAGATTGAGAGGGTGGAGAGTATATTCTTGGGATTCAAGTTAGGAGTTTTGAGGCATAGGAAGTATACATCTTGGTTCAATAAGATAGCTAGAGGTGCCTTATCTGTTAAATACTAAGGAGCGAAGGATGAAATATTACATTCAAGGTTTATCTTCCATGGTTAGAATAATATTAAGGCTATTAGGCCGAAGACCTTTGAGTCTTTGGTAAGAGCTTAGTAGGATATGTGTATGACGATATGGCTACTAGTGATACATCTTAGATAAGTATTTAATCCTTTGTTTCCCTAAAGTGTTTATGGCATATGATAGAATATAAATGTATCCTTTTTTAACACTTACATCCTTTTTCTAGTGAGATGATATTGTTTGTCTTTCTTGATTGCTCACCGGATACCACTAGCCTCTCACCATTGAATAAATGTAGTTGCACAAATGTCTATCACATATAACTTTTACATGATTATGAGTCAATCGGTCTATTCCTATAACTACATTAAATTCTTCAAGTTCCATAGGAATTAAGTATATAGGGAAGAAATGGTAATTTAGTTCGATTGTACAAATCTTATCAATGTCAACTATCTTCCTTTGTATCCTATCATCAATCCTATATATATCAAGGTATAGTGTAAACATTGAGATTCTTAATTCAGATAGGGTCTAAAGATAGTTGATACTAAGCTTTTATTCACATCATGTAATTTTTTAGATTGAATTAAATGTACCGCAAATAAGACGACCTTATTGCTTTTGTACAGTTACAAATGTCTAAGATAGATTTCATGTGACCACTTATGTGCTCTTATAGATCCCTTGTTGTTATCAAAGGTTAGTGGGTTGCACATCATGAAGGATTTATAAGCACACTCTTGTACTTACTTTTCTATTTTTCAACTTTTTTTGTCTAAAATCTTAGTTGTAGATGATGAGGAACTTTTAAATAGTTTGTTTTCTACTTTCTCAGGGTTAGTTTCTAGTTGAGTGGTAATGATAATCTTGACAGCCTTGACGGAAAATTTTTATATTTGCCTTGTTATTTGATTGTACTTTTACAGTTCTTTAGCTCAGGACATTCTAGGTTGGATTTTTAGTTTTTGAATTAACCTTGCTTTGGTTATTAATAAAGCTATCATCTATGTGTCCCAACATAATGTAAATCTAATACCTTATATAAATTAGTGCACAGGTTAATTTTCTTTTAAAATGTGTACTCATCTTCTCAGCTAGAAGACCACGTCATACACAATAGCATATGAGTTAAGTTTTGTTATTGTGGCTCAAGGATACGGCCACGCTGTACTGTAGCATGTTTTGTGATTTAACCATCATGGTTCAGCCATGCCATACACATTTGTATGCTCTGTTTAACCACCATGTTTCTTCATATATACGGTCTTACATCATACTCAATAGTATGCCTTTATTTGGCCCACAGCTTAAGTGCACGCCCCTATCATTCACTATAATACATGTTGAGAGGTGCGAACCAAGGTGGTGGAGGTCTCAAAAGAGGTTCTTACTCTACATAAAAAGCAATGTAATTGACTGGACAGTTAACCGACAAACCAGCAGTAGCCAATTGATCAACAGCTGCTTGAATCGATGACCAAAAGTGGCAATAGAATATGTTCCCTTGGTCAACTGACGTATAATATCCCTGATATTTTGAATCTTGTTAACCGATGAATTACTATTTGCCGACTCTACAACTAACCAAATAGAGAGGGTGGTGGTTAACCCAATGACTCAGCCACCGCTTCCTCATTTAAAGAAGAATGAAGAATAATTATTGCCCGTCGATCAGCACTTAAACAGGGAAGATATAAAGGGTTGGGAACGAACTTACCATATGTAAGAACATAAGGAGAAGGAGGGATATATGAACATCAATACGTTAAAGGAAGTTTTAATATGCAAAGAGATGAAGCATCTGATTCTTCCATATAAGATAATTGGACGATGATAGCTTGATTGGAGTGTTCATTGGCAGTTGAAAGTCGGCTGATGATGATGCAACCGGATTGATTGCTGGAATTAGCAACCTGAACAGTGAAAGAATTAAAGATACAAAACCTTTGAAAAGTTGTCTTCATGTATATTATCACTTTCTACCCAAGTCTGTGTGTAAAGATACTTTATACTAAAGTTATTTGTTGAAGCTTAAGGATTAGATTTAAAGATATTGTATCTTTATCTTTTCTTGTAATTCAAATATATTGTAATCATAGTCTAGTGAATTTTCTATTAGCTAATGTTATTATGCTAACTAAAGACTAAAAAGTTGGTTTAGTAAAGTCTACATATAAATATGTGTTGATGACTTTGATATACGATTATAGTTTTAGTAGAAGTTTCACTCATATTATTGTGTTCTTGTTTAATTTATTTTGATTAGTTGAATTCTGCTAGATATTAGTGAAGACTTGAACCATCATCAATCCTAACAAGTGATATTAGGGTCTTTAATATGATCTTTGATCAAGTATGGATCATTATTACGCTCAAGCAATCGTAATTAATCTTTCAGAAACATATATATCGTTGGATCAGATGAGCTTGGTGCAACCAAAACTACATTTTGAAGATTTCGAGTGCAACTGAATAAAGACTTCCGAAGACAGAGATGCACTTCCGAAGCTATGTTGAAGATCTTCCGAAGCTTAAGGATGAAGAACTTCCGAAGAAAGAACTCAGTCTTCCGAGACTAAGTAGTTATCCTTCCAAAGTAAAATACTTAGAAGATTCAAGACAAAGTCTTTCGAAGGACAAAGTCATGAAGACTCGCAGAAGTCTTGGAAGAAGTTATTTCTTCCGAAGTATAAATGGTTTCGGAAGAACTTATTCTTTCGAAGCCATTTAACCTTCGGAAGAACTAACTATGAACCAGTGGATAAAAGTATGGTCCGACTGACACATGCTGCCAACTCTGATATACTGCATGGTGCTTTCCCACGCCCATGTAGTTGACCATACTTTATTCCACTGTTCACCTTTATCAGTTAGTACAATTACCAATTTTAGTTAGTAACAAAAGGTAAGTCATGGACATGTCATGACTACCTAATCTAGGATAGTATTTTATCTTAGATACCTTACCTCTAGCAATGTAGTATTTGGTTAGATTTAAGTTCCAGCTGGTTTTCTAAGTATAACCGGCTATAGATAGTAGTATATATAATTTCTCATGGAACTCATTTAGACATGCTTTGTAAGAGTCTTGTAATACTGAATTGTGAAGTAATATATATAAGTATTTTGAAAAATCATTTCTTGTGTTCATTAACTTAGTATATTATTATCAACTTAGTTAGAGATTCTGCATCATCAAATGAGTGGGACTTAGTGAGTTTGAGAGATAAACTTGTGTTGTGAGACCAACACCGATCCTGCATATATGTTCCTTTATGTTATCAAGTCAGACAAAAAGGTGTTTGATGGCTCATAAATTCCATAACTACGAATAAGGGCGGAGCTTGAACCATACCTTATGGGGCGGGGGCGAAAGTAAACTATTTTAGGTGGCAGAACTCTAATTGGAAAGAGAATAGGAATGGCTAGGGATATAAGGAACTGATACTATTCTCAATGATTTTAGTGACTACAACTTCTTTGATTTTAAGAACTATTGGAAGGGGAAATGTGATGTTTCAAGGATCTTTTCGTATTAATCATGGAGAAGAGTCATGATAGGGCTGACGTTAGTGATCAAGCCACCATATTCAGATGGATAACATGGGTTGCTTTGACAGTTAAATGTTTTATGTAATGTATGAAAATTAGATCTGGCTTCTAAGAGTCCTCGACATAAACGCGTGAGTGTTACTTCTACTGTAGGCCCTTCTAGTGAGGCGGTTAACAAGGAGATCAATCACATATTCTTCGAGTGTTGTTTCTTGACTTCAGTTTGGAACTTGTTTTCCTCATGGAATGGCTTTTTGCCCTTAATTATTCATAATAGATCTAAGCTTCTTACTTACTCAAATGTTAATTCGGAGTCGAAAAGGTGAATCAAGCTTAGGCGGGCCTTGATTTATTCTATTTTGTTGATCGGAAAGCAAAGAACACTTTGATCTTAAGATTAGTGATGTTTGTGCGCCTTTGCACACTAGGGATGATATTAAACTTATATCCTACAAATGGATTATTAACATGGGTGAGTTAAGTAGTTTGTCTTGGTTAGATTGGTATCATTCATCAATTTCGAATTGTATTTGTATTGATCTCATGTTGCTAAATTTTGCGTTACGTCATAGGTGCTATATATAACACACACATATATAATATCTTTATAGTATATTATATGTTTTAATAATTTTTCATACTTTTATACGTAATAATTATCATGTGAATATATAATTGATGTCTAAAATAAAATTTATTAAATAGTATTCTTATTTAGTCTCCATAGCTTGTCAATCTTGATATATTAAACGTAGCTTGAGCTTGTTTAATAGACGGGCTCAGACATATGCCTAGGCTCGCGTGTTTTGATAAAAACTTTTTCCAAGTTGATTTCAACTAACCTATAGTTGTCGCTGTCATTTTAATCTACTGACATCTGATGTTTATTCTTATCAAATTGGTATGAATCAAGTTTGAACATTAAATAATTTTAATGTCCGTTAGTTAAAAACATTTGTAGCTATTTTACCTTTTAACCTTTTAACATTGGTTTTTCTAATATGTTTTAATTTTACCTTCTAACCTTTTAACATCTCTAAGCTAATAATTTTAATGTCTGTTAGTTAAAAACATTTATGAGATGATATTGTTTGTCTTTCTTGATTGCTCACCGGATACCACTAGCCTCTCACCATTGAGTAAATGTAGTTGTACAAATGTCTATCACATACAACTTTTACATGATTATGAGTTAATCGGTCTATTCTTATAACTACATTGAATTCTTCAAGTTCCATAGGAATTAAGTCTATAGGGATGAAATGGTAATTTAGTTCGATTGTACAAACCTTAATAATATCAACTATCTTCCTTTGTCTCCTATTATCCATTCAATATGTATAGAGGTATGGTCTAAAGCTTGAGATTCTTAATTCAGATAGGATTTAAAGATAGTTGATACTAAACTTTTATTGACATCATGTAATTTATTTAGATTGAATTAAATGTAACGCAAATAAGACGACCTTATTGCTTTCGTATAGTCACAAATGTCTAAGATAGATTTCATGTGACCACTTATGTGCTTTTATGGATCCCTTGTTGTTATCAAAGGTTGGTGGGTTGCACGTCGTGAAGGATTTATAAGCACACTCTTGTACTTGCTATTCTATTTTTCAACTTTTTTTGTCTAAAATCTTAGTTGTAGATGATGAGGAACTTTTTAATAGTTTGTTTTCTACTTTCTCAGGATTAGTTTCTAGTTAGTGGTAATGATAATCTTGACAACCTTGAGGGTAAATTTTTTGTATTTGCCTTGTTATTTGATTGTACTTTCACAGTTCCTTAGCTCTGGACATTCTAGGTTGGATTTTTAGTTTTTGAATTAACCTTGCTTTGGTTGTTAATAAAGCTATTATATATGTGTCCCTCCTGCGATTCTGCTAGTTTAGAAACTAAGGAGAAGGACAGTGGCGCTAGGTGATTACGTTGATTTTCTTAAAAGTACAGTTTCTTATGATTATAATAAAATGAAGCAGATCATATTTATATAAGTTAGTGCATAGTTTAATTTACTTTTAAAATGTATACTCATCTTCACAACTTGAAGACCACGCAATACATAATAGCATATGAGTTAAGTTTTGTTATTGTGGCTCAAGGATACGGCCACACTACATATGTAGGATGTTTTGTGATTTAACCATCATGGTTCAGCCATGCTATACACATTTGTATGCTCTTACTTTAACCACCATGTTTCATATATACGGTCTCACATCATACTCAATAGTATGCTTTTATTTAAGGAGCAAGAGGGACATATGAACATCAATATGTGAAAGGAAGTTTTGATATGAAAAGAGATGAAGCATCTGATTCTTCCACATAAGATATATAATAGTCTAGATGATAGCAAGTTTTCTCGAATTGGAAAGAGAATAGGAAGGGTTAGGGATATAAGAAATTTACTATCATTCTCAATGATTTTTGTGACTACAACTTCTTTGATTTTGAGGACTATTAGAGGGGGAAAGGTGATTTTTTGTGAATCTTTCCGCGGAGGAGAATCATGACATGGCTGACAATATTGGTGATCAAGCCACCATATTCAGATGGATAACATGGGTTGCTTTGAAAGTTAATTGTTTTATGTGACGAATGTTTAAAAATCAGATCCGGCTTGTAAGAATCCACGACATAAAGGCGTGAGTGTTACTTCTATCATATGCCCTTTTAGTGAGGCGGTTGACAAGGAGATCGATCACATATTCTTCGACTGTTGTTTCTTGACTTCAATTTGGAACTTATTTTCCTCATGGATTGGCATTCTGCCCTTAGTTATTCATAATAATACTAAGCTTCTTACTACTCAGATGTTAATTCGGAGTCGAAAAGGTGAATCAAGCTTAGGCGGGCCTTGATTTATTCTGTTTTGTTGTTGATATTAAGTTTAGGTATACTTGTGCGCCTTTGCGCACCAGGGATGAGATTAAACTTATATCCTACAAATGGATTACAAACATGGATATGGGTGAGTTAAGTAGTTTGTCTTGGTTAGATTGGTATCATTCATCAATTTCAAATTGTATTTTGTATTTACCTGTTGTTGTTGATTTTTGTTTTATGTCATTGTCGTTGTAACACACACACATAATATTTTTATAATATATTATACTTTTTAATAATTTTTATCATAATTTTATATGTAATAATTATTATGTGAATATATAATTGATGTCTTAAATAAAATTTAGTAAATAGTATTCTTATTTAGTCTCCAGAGCTTAATAATGTTGATATATGAAAACTAGCTTGAGCTCGTTTACTAGACAGGGTCCAACATATGCCTACGCTCATGTAATTTGATAAAACTTTATTCAAGTTATAAGAAGAGCTTATTCATTCCACTTTCCTTTTTCCTTTCAAGGAAGAGTTTTTTTAGATCAATGAAGGAGAAGGAAGAGGGCACAGGAGATTCGATTCAGTCAGCTTGGTTCTTGACTTTGCTATTTAAAAAGAACTATTCAAGTGAAGTGCAAGACCCATGACCCGACCGCTTAGCCTATGTAGGGGGAAGATCATACCGGAATGAAATTCTGCCTTTAAAGAAGGACTTATATATAGTTGGCGCTATCATTTTAATCTAATGATATTTGATGTTTATTCTTATCAAATTGTTGCGCATCAAGTTTGAACATTAAACAATTTTAAAAGTAAATTTTAATGTCCGTTAGTTAAAAACATTTATAGCTAATTTTACCTTTTATCTTTTTTTTAACGGCTAAATTGGAATCACTCACGGATCACTGGAGTATCATCGTGCCACCAGTGTTACCACACGATCATATTCCACCACCAAGTCACCAATTCAAGAGGAAACTCATAATTATGAGAAAACCCCCCCCCCCTTTGTGAGATTCGAACACATGACCTAATAGGCCCTAAGTCTTATCCCACCACCAAGATGCCGCTAGGCTATAATGCCTTTGGCACCTTTTAATTTTTTTTTTTTTTTTTGAAAATACCTTTTAATCTTTTAACATCGGTTTTTCAAATATGTTTTAATATTCAAACAAAAAGTCGATAAATAAATTTCCATTAGAACAATAATTAAAAACAAGTTGCTATTAAAAAAACACAAAAACTAAATATAATGAAACAATGCACCACGGAGGCTGGCATATGGATCCCCAAGAGCCCTATCTATATATATAAGTAGTGTAACATTTTCATGAGATCGAGTTTAAGAAGGTAAAACCAAATGGGTTGCACCACCAAACCTCATGTAGTCCTTGTGCCATACCCAGCACAAGGCCATGTAAACCCCTTCATGAAGCTTGCAAAGCTTCTACACTCCCATGGCTTCCACATCACCTTCGTCAACACCGAGTTCAACCACCGCCGTCTCATCCGCTCCAAAGGCCCCGAGTCCGTCAACGGCCTGCCCGACTTCCGCTTCGAGACCATCCCCGATGGCATGCCGCACTCGGACCGCGACGCCACTCAGGACGTCCCCATGCTTTGTGACATGACCAGAAAGACGTGTTTGGACCCGTTTAAAGAGTTGTTGCGTCGCTTGAACTCGTCGCCCGGGGTCCCCGCGGTCAGCTGTGTGATCGGAGATGGTGTGATGAGCTTTGCGGTAAATGGTGCTAAGGATTTGGGGATTCCGGAGGTTCAGTTTTGGACTTCACCAGCGTGTGCTTTTATGTGTTTTTTGCATTATAGAGAGTTCACTAAAAGGGGGATCGTTCCCTTTAAAGGTTAGTATACTCACATATACGTATAGATAGACGAAGGGAGTGTTAATTGTTTTCATTATGTTTTAACCTATAACTGAATCTTAAGTGTAACTTTTCGTTAAAAAAAACAATGTTTTCAAAACCGAATTGGAAAGCGAACCGGACGGCCTAGAGGTTCAATTCATTGGCGGACCGGTCGCACCGGATTACGAACCAAATGACGTCGTAAATATTTAAAATATATAAAAAATTTCAAATATTTATAAAACTACAAACACATACCACTCAAGTAAACATAGTCCAATCTCACAAAATACAACCACTCAAGTAAACATAGTCCAATCTAACAAAATACAACCACCAAAGTTTAAAACTAATTTTGCATAAAAACCGGTTCAACCACTGGTTCGCCGGTTCCGATCGGACCGGCCAACCGCACGAACCGGCCGGTTTTCCTTAAAACGGTCTGAATACACCGAACCGAACCGGCAATATTACCGGCTCCCGGTTGGACCGGTCATTCCGGTCCGGTTTCGAAACCATTGCAAAAAGATGTAAAGGGTTAATTTTTGGTTGAGTGTTGTTAAACGAACATTTTTTACATGTTTGAGAGCATTTATATGAAATCCATAAAATTATGTGAGTGTGTTTACTATATTATGTGAAATTGTTTTTAGTGGTTATGAGTGAAGTAGAGAGAAAATATACTGTTTATCAGTATATTTGAGTAATCACTCTTTAATACATATAAATTTTTTAATATATTTAAAATTGGTTGTGAGTGGAATCGAAAGAAAAAAGGAATAATAAATGTATAAAAAGTATTATTTAATTAGAAATAAAGAAAAAAAAATAATTTTTAATTTAATTACGTGAATAAAATAAAAAATTTACTGTAAATGTTCTGATGGGCCCTTCCTCCATTAAAAAGTAATCTCTCTCATAAGAAGAAGCATTCAATACAAAATATACATTTAGCAACGCACTTTTGAATTTTAAATAACAGTTTAGTCTTATGCAACCCAAAACAAACCAATATAGTTGTCTACGGAACATGTTAATATCGCTACATTAATTTTACATTTGCTTCCACTATTTCGGTTTGAGTTTTGCTTAATCAATTAGATTTATGGTCTGTACATATAAACCATGATCACTAAATCCATAAAATTGTTTATAGACGATAAGTATCTGATGGATGGCACGCTAGAAACACCAATCGATTGGATTCCGGGGATGAGCAATCTTCGTTATAAAGATGTTCCAAGCTTCATTAGAACAACTGATCCGAATGATATCATGTTCGATTTCATGGGGGAGGAAGCCCAAAACAACCTGAATGCACCCGCGATCATTTTTAACACGTTTGATGCATTGGAGCGCAAAGTAGTAGAAGCCATTGCTTCAAAATTTAATTACCCAAATATATACACAATAGGCCCCCTTCCCTTACTAGCCAGATATGTACCGGATGATAGCCCTGTACAATCACTTAACTCGAGTCTGTGGAGGCCAGACTCGAGTTGCTTACAATGGCTAGATAAAAAGGAAGAAGGGTCTGTGATCTATGTCAATTATGGTAGTGTGACTACCATGACTGACCAACACTTGGTTGAATTCGCTTGGGGCTTGGCGAACAGCAAGCAGGCGTTTTTATGGGTGGTTCGACCTGACGTGACCATGGGGGACTCAACAACATTGCCTAGAGAATTCTTGGAAGAGGTCAAGGATAGAGGTATGCTAGTGAGTTGGTGTGATCAAGAAAAGGTTTTGGCCCATCCTTCGGTTGGTGCTTTTTTGTCACATTGTGGATGGAACTCGACTAGTGAAAGCATACTTGAAGGGGTCCCGTTGATTTGTTGGCCATTCTTTTCGGATCAACAAACTAACTGTCGATTCGCGTGCACTGAATGGGGGATCGGGATGGAGATTAATCACGATGTGAAGCGAAATGAGGTTGAAGTTCTTGTTAGGGAGATGATGCAAGGGGAGGAAGGAAAGGAAATGAGAAAAAATGCAAGAGAATGGAAAAGAAAAGCAAAAGAAGCTACTGATATTGGTGGTTCATCATATAATAACTTCCATAGGTTTATTAAAGAGGCCCTTCAATTCACTCCCACAACTGAAGAACACCATAGTTTTGATTCTTGAAGATATTTGCTTCCATTAATTTGTGTTTTTGTTTTATTTGTATTGTGATTTTCAATATGTGTGTAAATGATTCAAATTGCATGTATAATGTTTGAAGTTTCATTCTTATTATTCAATATACATATTTTAACTACTTTCATAGAAGATTGTGCATGGCATTTAAATGTGTACTAATTGGTTGGTGGATTAAAAAAAACTTCTAGTCCGGTTAAGGGAATAAGGGGTGTTTGGATTGTTTATTTGAATTATTTCAAGTACAATGTATACTTTCGTTTATTTTAAATAAATAGGGTTGTGATAAATGTAATCCACATGTCTTTTACTTAATGTACCCTTAAACTACCAGCATATGCATCTTCTTATATGGGCTATGTACGTGTTCAAAACGGGCCTGTAAAAGTGTATACATGTACCTGTATGGACTCATACATTTTCAAGATGCGCATATGGCGCTAAGCCTCGCAAACTGGATAGGTCATGTAGTTTGGGTGACAGTTCAATGTAGGTTTGGAGTAAATGAATTCGGGTCAAAACAAGCAGCTTAAAAAGGGTATCAATTTGGTTTTATCAAAATGAATTCTGATCAAAATAGAGTTAGTATTTAAATGAGCTAGTTTAGATAAAGTAGCAAAATAAGTTCACCCGTTATATAGTTTTATGGTGGCGTGGTGTCAGGGAGTGCTCTAAATACATATGATAGTTGGATTGATGTATTATCAATTTATGTTGACAAAATGTAAAACAACTTTGTGCCAACTAATTCCCATCTAAGTTGCCAAAGGCTAAAGATAACAAAACTGAACCCTCTGCAATTGTTTTAGGATAGTGATATGTAGTTTCAAAAATTATTAAAACAGAAGGATTTAAGCCTTTGTAAAAGAGCATAAACTTAAATGAAAACTCCACCCTTTTTCATAAATTGTCAAAAATACTTTCAACTGTGACGTGGCACCAATCATGCTCACTTATCACGTTTAGTCACTGATTATTGAATATCCAATTCGAGCATAGAACACTGGGTGACTTAAACTCATGGAACACGTTTTCATGATAAATTCAAGCAATAACTGGTTGTGTATCTTGCCTTTTATGCCTAGTGTCATGACGGGTTATGCAATCAACTTCTAATAAGTTGAGAACGCTATGTACCTTCACCTTGCTAAAAGGCTTTGATGTGTTTGAATCACCATCACATATTGAAAACAGTTATACATAACAACAATCTCTCTCAATATATAATCAATATTTATTTTAATAAGTAATGAATCAACTTTATACCCCATAAAGTTACACACGCAAAGAAAAACAAAGAAAACCAAGCCCGTTTGCATTCAATTTCATCACAATACTTTAACAAACCTTGATACGCAAGCGAGTACTCACGTACATCATGAATTGTTACAAAGTCAATAATGACTAGATATTAAAAGGGCTTGAACGGTGATAACATTTTCTAACTTAACTCATTTTACATTTACATCCCTGTTACATATTTTTCACCCTTGTATTACCTATGATTTAATCAATGTATATTGATTTTTACACATACTAATCAGTAATCACTTCTTGAAAGTAAATGAGTTGCTTTTTTTTATTAATCATATCTGCAGATATATATGGTTACTATATACACTTACTGATTCCCGAGCTGACATGTGTTATCATAGAAATAAATAAAAACCAATAAAAACAGCAATTTAAACTTATTTGAGCTGTTTACCCACGAGTATCCAGTAAACTTCAATATCCTGGTTGCATGTTGAAGGCGTTATTTGATCCAACTTCTAGCAATTTGGAGCTATGGTAGAAACAGCATCGAGCAAGCAAACCAACTGTAGAGAAAAGCCAAACCTACATAAAATAAAAATAATTTTAGTATAAAATGTAAAGTAAATATACTTGGAACATCAACCCTTTTCATGATTTCAACCAGAGCATAAACTACAATAAATTATGAAGCATCCACCCTTCTACTAAATCATGGTCATTTACGTGCATGTACACAAAGGGCGTCTTCAGAGTATAAATTGATTCTGAAATACTCTGGGCATACACGGGCTACTATAGCAGTTGCAAAATTTAAATAAAAAAAATACCTAGAATTATTATGTATCAAAATTTCATCACTACATTAAAGACTTTATTGTGAATATATTGATAAGATAGTTTGGTACCCAAATTGTATCATTAATTGTGATCTCATAGTGTAGCGTACAAAATTCGTGTTAGGGAAACATCTAGTGAGTGGTCTAACTAGGTAAAAAGCATGATGCTAGTTTTTTTGAGCAGCCAGAAATTATGTTAAAGAAGGGAAACATCTAATGAGTGGAGCTTGAACAAGCAAAACACGAAAGGGTTAAACTACAAGTATCAAAATACAAGATTACACCAAGATTGCCGGTCAAATTCTTCATTTTCCCAATTATTTATCCATAAATAGGATAGAGTCTTGATTTCCCCCAATACCTCCAACGCTCCCACATATCTGTTATTCAATACCCACCCATAGTTGTCAATAGCGAATAGCGGTAAATAGCGACAAGTCACCTATATGCTACGTAGCGAATAGAGATAAATAACGCCTGCTATTTCGTGTTTAGCGATAAGGTAGTAGAAGCTTTAAGAAATGTTTTACATTCAATAAATAAACATGTTTAGCTATAAAGTAGTAGAATATATAAGCAAACACCACCAAATTAGCTAAAATACTCTATTTGTGTCAATTTTATAGTAATAAAGAATAAAAAAATTAAAAAATAAAAAAAATGCCACTGCAAGTCGCTATATACCGCTAAGTACTAGATAGCGGGCCTTGACCTTGTCGCGACGTAGCGCGCTATAGCACCCGCTACGTTCGCTATTGACAACAGGGTACCCACCCAGTTCTAAACTTCCATAAACACCAAAGAGTAGCTAGCATGATAGCATGAATAAGCTTTTTGTGAGCATTGGGGAATGACCATGAATTTGGAGCATGAAGCAATTCTCATTTGTATTATGCTAGTTATACACTAAAAAAACTATGTAGAGATAAATATCATCTACGAATATGTATAAGAGAATTATGAATTCCCAATAGAGTAATACCCCACCTGTAAAAAACTGATCAAATTTCACCCCTTATAAAGCACAAGTTTCTACCAAAGAAGAGTTCTAATACTCTTGTAGTATATTGTGATTATAGAAATTATACGGATAGCAAAAATAAATAGGCATACATGCATGTATTCAATTCCTGTCAAAAAAAATGCATATCATCTACCAAGTACGTATATTTGAATAAACAGTAAATACCTCATATTCGAGTGCACGTAGTATCAAAATCATCAGGTGCCACACGAGCAATCCAACTACTAAGTGTCTTCTTGATATCCGAGTGATTAACGTAAGCCAACTCGTACATACTACACAAATTCACCACCAACGTCTCATTCAAGGCAATTGTAGGGATTCTCTCTAACGCACTTTCCATCACTTTAATAGAATCCGACAAATCACGCATGTACATCAAGCAAAGCGCCTTATTATTAATCGCAACCACATCCGACCCATCTCTATCAATGCACTCCTGGTACTCCCTCACCGCCGACGCATAGTCCTTCTCGACCATAAACATCAACGCCTTGTTCCTCTTCACAAGATTCCTCATCTCAATCCGCCCTTCCCCTCCATTCACAACACCCTCAATCACCCCAAAAGTCCCCTGGCACCTTCCAGATCCCCATACTGCATCTGGACATACCCTAGCTTGGACATCAAAATCGCTCTAGCAACAGGATTCGACTCACGGCTGATCAACTCCTTCATCAAACTCAAACACACACCAAACTCCTTATGACTCAAATGATGACTAATAATGGAATTAATGACCAAACACTGGCGTTTCTTCCATACCTCACTCGACGCATCCGCCAAATCGTTACTGAATTTCTCCTTTATAAACTGCAGCAACACATAGAACCGATCTAGGGTTTCCTGACGTTTCCCTAATCTAGAAGGAAGTTCAGCATGCAACCACCGGAGAACAAAAGGAGCCATAGAGCCATGGCGATTGGGGTAATGATGCGGATAGGTCTCATACCTGTAGATATCCAGCCCTTTTTCAACCAAATCGAGCTCAGCAACAGCTTCAGAGAAACGTTTGAGTTTGGTGAGAGCAATGGCGTTGTAGGACAGATAGATAAGGTGTTCATGAGGTTTGGATAGGAGAGACCTTGAGCGTGCTTGTGCGACTTTGTCGAGAATGGATCGCCATTGGCCTCGGTATGCGAGGTCTTGCAGTGAGGATAGATCGTAGCAGAGGTCGTTGTACAGTTTGACGGAATCCGCATTGTCACCGTCGTCGGAATTCGATGCAGACATTGGTGGAGGCTGATACGGTGGTGGCGACGGTGGATGTGTTGATGATTGAAAGTGGAACCGATGAATTTGAAGGTAGAAACAGAGGAAAATCTGCAAACGGAATCGTTGAAAAAGTAATTTTTTCAAACGAATATTGTGGAATACGGTTGGTGAGTAAGACTCCGGCGAGCGTTTGCCGATCGGTCAGACGAATGAACAAGTGATCTGTGGTTGGTCGGTCGCCGTGTATGTTTGAATTTCGTCATCCATTTTATGTAAACCAGCAGACCACGAGACCAGCTCGATCCCGAGCTCGGTTGTAGTTTTATTTTTAATGGACATTTACATTTATTTTTTCTTTTTAAACTCACTAATAATAACGTATTTACGCAAACTAAAAAATTAATTATATATATTTTCTTTTTAAAACGTACATATTAAATTAAATATTTACTCATATTATTAAAATTAGTTATTAATGAAAACTGTATTAATATATAGAGTTAATCTCGGTTTTGTTCCCTGTGTTTTGCAAATTGACTCCACTTGAGTACCAACGTTTATTTTGTCTCCATTTGAGTACCAAATTTTAAAAAAGTTGTCTGTTTCAGTCCTTTTGACTAACGGTGTTAACATTTTCTGTTAGATTTTTTTAAAAAGACTAAAATACCCCTCAACCACATTCTCCAACCGCGACCTCCACCGCCATCCCCGACCTCTACCATTAAAGTACAACAAACCCCCACCGTATCTCCGCTCATCACACCACCACCACCACCACCACCACCACCACCTTCTTCCTCTTCCTCCTCGCCGGAGCTCTCGCCGGAATCAGAATCTTCCGGCGACTCTTTCTTCTCCTCTTCTGGGTACTCCATCTCTCGCTGACTCCCAATTCGCTCAATAAACCTTTCAATTTCTCTGTCGTGTGAGAGATTTGCATCCAATTCGGAATCTTTTCGGAAATGATCTTGATTCCGATGCATCACTTCGAGTTCAAAAGAATCATGCACAGAAGGTGTTTGTGAAAATTCCTCTTTCACTTCCATCATCCTCCCTGATCTTGAACGGGCAAAACCAGAGGCTTCTCGACGGTTGCAGCATCATCAGACTCTTTAGCAACAACACTAATGGGTTCCCCTCTGTAATATTGCGAATTCCATATGTGAACCCTATCGTTACCCCCAGATGGGGTTTCAGAATCATCATCAAAAACCGATGATCCTTGAAGCAATCTGGCGACGTACGATTGGGGGTTATCGGATTTGAACGATGGTTCTTCTTTGTGGGTCGTCGTTTCGTTTGCTGAAGAGGCCGTACGAGACGGCGATTCCGACAAAGATGAGTTGCAGAAACTCCCAGCTTGTCGGGGTTAAGGTTTTGTTGTTGATAAATTCAGGGGCTTGTGAGGGGAATAGTGGAAGAATTAACAGGAAGATGGAGATGAAGATGGCTTTGTAGAGGAAATGGGTGTAGAATTTTGTTGGGTTTGGGGGGAGATGTGGGTTGTTAATGGTGGCTTCCGCCATTGATGTTGGTTGATTGCAGGTTTTGATGAAGATGAAGATGAAGATGAAGACGATGGTTGTGGACAAATCTTGAAAACTAAGGTATGGTCTTTTTAAAAAAATCTATAGCAGTGGGGTTCGGGGGGGGGGGGGGGGGGACAAATCTTTGAAAACTAAGGTGTGGTGGAGATGGTGATATTTTTAGCCCTTAGGGGTATTTTGGTCTTTTTAAAAAAAATCTAACAGAAAATGTTAACACCGTTAGTCAAAAGGACTAAAACAGACAACTTTTTTAAAATTTGGTCCTCAAATGGAGACAAAATAAACGTTGGTACTCAAGTGGAGTCAATTTGCAAAACACAGGGACCAAAACCGAGATTAACTCTAATATATATAACTAAGTATTTTTACACATTTCCTTCCTAAGGTCATAATCACATATTTAGTAAAGTTAGAGTTTTTGATATACATAAATAATAATAATAATATTACAACTTCATATACAAAAGTTTAAAACCTTTTGAAAAAACAATAATCATCAATAATCAAAGTTATATATCCAAATACAAAACACAATTGTCACATAATTAAACAATTTAATAACAAAACATCGATACGTAAAAATTTATTAGAAAAAACAAGAAAAAAAATCAATCAATTGGTTAATTTTAATGGATTGGATAATTGTGTAATATATATGTACCAGAAAGACAATATATGTAATTGATTTGATACCTCGAGAAAATATGTAATTGATGGTCTCAAGAAGGGTGAATATATAAAAATTTGTGTTTTTAAAGCTCGAGCTCGGCTCTTCAGAAAGTTTTCAAGCTCGAGCTCGGCTCGAGCTCGGCTCGTTGATTGTTAAATTATTAATTTTTATTTTTTTATATATATATTTATAATCATACTTTTTATATATAACATAATATATATTATTTAATTATTTTTATCATAATAATATATACAATAATAAGATTTATGTAAAGATATGTATTTATATATAGTTAATATGTAAATAAAAAATTATATAAATAAAAGCTCGTTTAGGCTCGCGAGCCGACTCGAGCTCGATATCTTAAACGTGGTCTCGAGCTCATTTACTAAACGAGCAATAATGTGAGCTTGGGCTAGTGCTCGTTTAAGCTTGGCTCGATTTGAGCTTTTTTTCGAGCCGAGCCCGAGTAGTTTGCAAGCTTGATTGGCTTGTTTAAGCTCCTAGTTTGAGGGCATGTTTGGGTTGCTTATTTTAGCTAAAAATATTTTTGATAAAATAAGTTTCTAAAAAAATATTTGGATTAGCTTATAAACTAAATAGTCAATAACTTGTTTTGTAAAAAGTGTTTGATTTGGCTTATTTATGTAAGATGACCATAAGGGACATCCTTTTAAAAGTCAATAAGTTGTTTTCTAAAAAATGTTTGGATTGCTTATTTATACTACTATATATTTTTTCTCTCTTGCAAATTGAAAAGAGATTATGAAATATATAAAATAAGTTTCATTAATATATTTATAGTTTCTTGGTTAAACGTAATAATATTACGTTAAGATTGTTAATAAAATCAAAATGCACAATGATATGAAACTAATGGCATACTACATTAATCTCCATGAGTCCATTAAATCTTGTGCAATAATATTGCTACTATATACGTAACATCATGATCCGAACGATTTGTGGCCGGAAGTTCTTCATGAAGTTCATTTGTAATACCACCTTCTTTGCGATTGCCAGATTCTTGTTGGGCGGTGTTACATGTTTCATTAAACCTACTTTCCTTTCTAATAAAGTTATGGATAGCTAGTGATGCCATCATAATACTCACTTGGTGCTTGTATGCGTAGTTAACATGCATCTCTCTCAATAACGACCATCTACCTTTCCACACTCCAAATGATCGTTCAATGATGTTTCGAAAATGATGAGTGGTAATAGTTAAATGTCTCTTTTGGTCCCCTAGAAGCACGCATAGACTTGGTTTAGCAAAATGCATATCTCTCCATAATGCTCATCTAATACATCTAACTTCTCTTCGAAAGATGAAATTTTGCTCTTGGTTGAACGTTTGTTGGCAATATTATTCGACTTCTTCTTTCACACCCAACATCGCCTTGATTGATATCATTTTGAAGTTGTAACGGATTCGAAGTTTGATCTCCTACGGCAACCGAATCCCGAAACAAACGAGCCTAATGTGTCTCGAGGATGTCCGAATTTGCACCCATAAATCTGGCAAAGTCTTTATTTTCCTACAACATATGCGGATTAATTAATGGATTTCACCATGTAACCATAACTACGATTGTTAAAGAAAAAGTAGAACTTACCTTTATTTTCTCCTCCCACATCGATACCTGTTTCAAGCCTCACTAAGTGGTCGTAAAGCTTCCATTCTTTTTTCATGGCATTCCATTTTTTCAATTTGTTTTTTATAAAGGGTTTTACCAGTTTTTCACACATGGTTTTTTCTATATTATCCCACCTAAGATTATTAAAGTGAGTACTAGATTTATTCCATCTTCTATGTTCAAACAAACATGCATCAAAAACTCCTTGTACGTAACACCATCCCATAAAAGTTTTGAGTTAATCCTTTTAGTTGATGTTTCACAAGCCATTGAGCTAATTGTTAAAAACACAAAAGTTTACTTGTTCTTGTTGCACTACAGTGAACACTAAAACTACACTTCCATCTTTCCTCTTAGCAAAAACATTTACACAAAGGAAACAAAGGACATAAGTGAAAGATGAACACAAAAGCATGTATCAAAACCTTAACAACAACTTCAATATATCCAAGGTTGCACCAGATGAGAAGTGCAGAACCTACTTTCTGGATGTATCTAAGAAACAAAGAAACAAGGTAAATATGCAATTGTAACACCCGGACCTCCAAAGAGTCCGTTTAAGTTAATTAAACATGCGGAAATTGGTCCCAGAGAATTTCATTTACAGTTAACTCCCAAAATATGTGTTTCGTGTCAACCGACACTCAAAAAATGAAGTTTAACAATCCATTTACATAAACACATAATAAGAAGTTTCAAAATAATGTTAACGCGTTAATTTCTACAAAAGAATCGCGTATGCAAGACCCGTTCGATCCGTGTATGCCCTATTGATCACTTTAGCCTTCGGTCCCGTAACACCTGAAAACACACGTTTAGACATCCATTAGTTCATAAGAACTAAGTAAGTACATTCTAACATTCATTTCGGGTCTTTACGGGGGTTTAAACGGACTCGGAACGCTTTAAACGATAATCGACAAAAACCTGGAAATGGGGCCCACCGTAACTTACGGTAGCCACCGTAAGTTACGGTGGCCTCATTTTGTGTACGGTGGTTTCTTTCTGGCTTACGGTAGCTTTTAACCACCCAGGCCTACCGTAACTTACGGTACCACCGTAAGTTACGGTGGCACCTGCAGCCAAACCACTATTGTTGACCCGTTAAAGGTCGTTTCGCGTTCCTGAGCCACCCCTTTCGATCCCGATTGTTCCAAACACCTGGAAATAACATATTTTAACCTATACATGATTCCCACGGAGTTTCAACGAGTCTAACCCGACTCTTGGCAACCTACCAAAATTTTTCTATTTATTTGGTATTTAATGCCTTAATTCACCCATTTATGGTTTGTTTGTTCTTAGAGCTTTTGACCGTCCCGACTACCATGGAATCGATCTATTATAACATATTACATATGTTTGGTGAGTTCTTAGACCCAACCCATCCCATTTGCTTATCAAAACGCAAATTTCCTTTTTATACCCAATTTGACCCGTATAGGGTCAAATCCCATTTTAATGAGCGGTTTGCCATTCTTTCGCGAACGACCGCTTTCCTTGGCGTTACCCAACGTTCACACACATTGCAAATCGTAGGGATAACCCTTTACCCTAGTGTTCACACACGATGTGAATCACTTTAATTCGGGTTTGTCCTTGGCGTTACCCAACGTTCACACACATTGCAAATCGTAGGGATAACCCTTTACCCGAGTGTTCACACACGATGTGAATCACTTTAATTCGGGTTTGTCCTTGGCGTTACCCAACGTTCACACACATTGCAAATCGTAGGGATAACCCTTTACCCGAGTGTTCACACACGATGTGAATCACTTTAATTCGGGTTTGTCCTTGGCGTTACCCAACGTTCACACACATTGCAAATCGTAGGGATAACCCTTTACCCGAGTGTTCACACACGATGTGAATCACTTTAATTCGGGTTTGTCCTTTCTTCCCATTTCCATGGGACGGTCACGCACGTCGTGACTCGTTCTGTTCCACAACCATGTGGTATAACACTAAAGTGTTATTTTCCTTTATGTTCACGCACGTCGTGAATCATTTGTCATAGAAGCTCACATACGGTGCAAGTCAACTATTTATCCTTTTAAAACGTGTTTCATTTTGTTTGAGCTTATGAGCACATGGTCACACACATTGTGACTCATGCCTTTACTTTGTTATGCTCAATTTAAAGAATGTCTTACCTTGAGTCCGGAAGGTTTAAGTGGTCAATTAAACGTGTTCCTTGCCGGTTCCCTTGGATCCGCTTGCCACACCACTTCCTATTACCATTTCAAGGACCCATTTAACACATAACATTCATTTAATCACACATATGGTCTATTTGACCATTTATCACCTTTAACCTACAATCTAGGCTTTCACATTGCACATTTCTTGCAATTAAGTAGTTCATTCATGTTTTTCATCTCATTGGGGCATTTAATCAAACACCTTATGTGCATAACTTAACACATTGGTTATTTACTAGCTTTTAAACATCATCAAGCTAGTTTTACACCCAAATCACATAACACACATGTTATTCATCAATTTCAACCAAAGGTTATGCACCTAATCACATTTCTACAAGAATGAACATGGATTCTACAACTAGCAACTAGTTTACATGAAGAATCCTTAGTTTAACCTTCTAGTAACTAAACCCCTTTCAATGGTTCATGTAAATCTTCAATTAAGGAGAAATTACACATCTAGTTACCATAATACACACATACACATGATCATCTAGCACTATAACACTAGGGTTTCATGTTTAAACCACCAATTTCTACACCCATCATGTGGGTGGCGATTCTACCCCTCAAGAACATCAAATTACACTTACTTGTAGCTCTTGATGAGATGAAGAATGATTTCTAGGGCTCAATTTCGGATCTTGCACTTGAATCACCAACAAATTTGAGAATGAGATAACAAAAACCCTTTTCTCCTCTTCTCTTGAAAGAAACGTGAATGAGTAGATGATGCTCATCAAGATGTATGGCTTGCCATACATATCCATGTTTAATTTTCATCAATTGGCAAGATCCACCCCTCTAGTATCATTTTTCATGTTTCCACCACTATTAACTAACTAGTAAATCTTCTAGTTAAGTCTTAAATATTTACAATATTTAACACATGATACATTAATTGTATTTCAATTACATAATACGAAATTCGGGTCGTTACAAGTCTCCCCCTCTAAAGAGAGTTTCGTCCCCGAAACTTTACATACTAATCAAATAGATGAGGATAAGACTTCCTCATTTCATCTTCCGATTCCCAAGTGGCATCGGATCCCTTACGATTCTTCCATTGCACCTTCACCTGATTGAGTGTCTTATTTCTCAGTTGCTTGACCTTTCTATCCAAGATAGCCACCGGCTTCTCGATATAGTTCAATTTGTCATCAACTTCCAAATCCTCGTACGGGACATAGGCCGACTCGTCAGCCAGACACTTTCTCAAGTAAGATACATGGAACGTGTTGTGAATTCCTTGAAGCTCTTCCGGCAATTCCAGCCGATAAGCAACTTTACCTACACGTGCGATGATTTTAAATGGCCCGATAAACCTCGGACTCAACTTTCCCCGCTTCCGGAATCGTATAATACCCTTCCATGGGGAAACCTTTAACAAAACCAAATCTCCCACCTCAAACTCGATGGGTCGTCTACGCTTATCCGCGTAAGCTTTCTGACGGTCTTGCGCCGCCTTCATGCGAGCACGGATTTGCCTAATCTTTTCATCCGTATTCATTATCGTATCGTGGCCCGCGAGTTCCCGTGGACCAATTTCTCCCCAACAAATGGGAGTTCGGCATTTTCTTCCATACAAAGCTTCATACGGAGGCATCTCGATGGTGGAGTGGTAGCTATTATTGTAAGAAAATTCCGCCAAAGGCAAATACTCATCCCAACTACCCCCAAAGTCAAGAACACACGCTCGTAACATATCTTCTAATGTTTGAATGGTTCTTTCACTTTGTCCGTCGGTTTGGGGATGGTATGACGTGCTTAGCAATAGCTTTGTCCCCATCTCCGCCTGAAATTTCCTCCAAAACTTGGAAGTAAACCGTGTGTCTCTATCGGACACAATCGACACGGGCACTCCGTGTCGTGACACTATTTCGTTCACGTAAACCTCCGCCATTTTCTCCGAATTGTAAGTCTCACGAATAGGAAGGAAATGAGCGCTCTTGGTCAATCGATCGACAACAACCCATATCGCATCGTACCCTTTCTTCGTTCTTGGAAGTTTAGTAATCAAATCCATTGTTATCTTTTCCCATTTCCATTCCGGAATATCCAACGGTTGCAATTCACCATGAGGTTTTTGATGTTCCGCCTTCACTTGCAAACAAGTTAAGCATTTCTCCACGTATTTGACAATATCGCGTTTCATGCCCGGCCACCAATAGTTAACCCGAAGGTCTCTATACATCTTAGTCGCTCCCGGGTGAATTGAATACTTGGATTTATGGGCTTCATCCAATAGATCATTCTTCAAGGTACAAGTAGGTGGTATCCAAACCCGACCCCATCTTGTTTTCAATCCTTGACTATCATCTTCCAAGTTTTGAGTTTGACCTTTGATTCGATTTTTCTTCAAATTTTCTTCCTTTAGCGCTTCAGTTTGTGCTTCCTTGATTCGTTCAACCACTTCGGATATAACGGTTATCTTCATTGCGGTTATTTTGATAGGAGTATGATCCTCCTTTCGACTCAAGGCGTCAGCCACGACATTGGCCTTTCCCGGATGATATAGGATTTCACAATCATAATCCTTTAGCAATTCCATCCACCGCCTTTGTCTCATGTTTAACTCCTTTTGCGTAAAGAAGTACTTTAAACTCTTATGGTCCGTGTAAATCGTACACTTTACACCATATAGATAATGCCTCCAAATCTTTAACGCGAACACCACCGCGGCTAGTTCAAGATCATGGGTTGGGTAGTTTCTTTCATGCACTTTCAGTTGTCTCGAGGCATAAGCAATCACCTTGCCCCTTTGCATTAGAACACAACCCAACCGGAGTAGGAAGCATCCGAGTATACTACAAAATCGTCGGTTCCCTCGGGTAAAGACAAAACCGGAGCTTGAGTCAATTTCGACTTTAACTCTTGAAAGGCTTTCTCTTGCTCTTCACCCCATAGGAACTTCACCTCTTTCTTGGTAAGCTTGGTTAAAGGAGAAGCAATCTTAGCAAAGTCTTGAATGAACCTCCGATAATATCCGGCTAACCCAAGAAAGCTTCTAATCTCTGTGGGAGTCTTGGGTGGACTCCATTTGGTCACCGCGTGAATCTTTGTGGGATCTACGTGTATACCCTCCGAGTTTACCACATGACCCAAGAATTGTACCTCTCGTAACCAAAAGGCACACTTGGAGAATTTTGCGAACAATTTCTCCCGACGAAGCGTTTCGAGAACTTCACGCAAGTGACAAGCATGATCACCCTCATTTTTAGAATAAATAAGGATATCATCTATGAATACAATGACAGATCGGTCTAACATGGGTCGGCACACCCTATTCATCAAGTCCATGAATGCCGCCGGGGCGTTTGTCAACCCGAAAGACATCACAAGGAACTCATAATGCCCGTATCTAGTACGAAATGCCGTCTTGGGGATGTCTTCTTCCCTTACCTTCAACTGATGATAACCCGACCGTAAGTCGATTTTCGAAAACCATGATGCACCTTGCAACTGATCGAATAAGTCATCAATCCTAGGCAATGGGTAACGGTTCTTAACCGTCACCTTGTTCAACTCTCTATAGTCGATACACATCCGAAGACTTCCATCCTTCTTTTTCACGAAAAGAACCGGTGCTCCCCATGGCGAAGTACTCGGACGTATGAACCCCTTGTCTAAAAGATCTTGCAATTGTGTCATTAACTCTTGGAGCTCCGATGGCGCCAAGCGATAGGGAGCCTTTGCAATAGGTTTAGCTCCCGGGGTTAGGTCAATTCGAAACTCAACCTCCCGTTCCGGTGGGACTCCCGGCAAATCCTCCGGAAAGACATCTGGAAAATCCCGAACAACCGGAATATCTTCCAACACTTGAACTTTCGTTTCCGTGTCTATTACATAGGCTAAGAACGATTGTCCCCCATGGCTCATGTATTTCATTGCTTTGACCAAAGAACATAAAGCTACGCCACCGCGTTTTGCACCTTGGATTATTACCTCATAACCACTCGGAGATATCAACTGGATGCACTTGCGATTGCAAACTATATTGGCGTGGTACATGGAAAGCCAATCCATACCAATTACTACATCAAACTCCCCGAGTGTCATGGGTATTAAGTCGACCGAATAATCCTCACCCTCGATGGTAAGTATGCAATTTCGATAAACGTTGAACACTAAGAACGTTTTTGAATCCGCTACCTCAATCTCTAAAGGACTAGGTAAGTTGTCTAACACCATGGAAAAATGACTCGCAAATTTAACCGAAACAAACGATCTATTAGCACCCGAGTCAAATAGCACATAAGCAGGTAGTGAGTTGACGAGAAAAGTACCCGTCACAACGTCGGCTATAGATTTGGCTTCTTCAGCCGTAATCAAGAAAGTTCTCGCCTTAGCTTTTCCTCCATCACCCTTTTTCCCCGAACCTTGAGCAACCGAGGATTGACTTGTACCATCCTTCTTTAGTTCCGGACATTCGCTCTTTTTGTGGCCCGGTTTGTAACAGTTATAGCACACACTTAACGGGCTTGTGCATTGAGATGTCGAATGACCCGGCTTTCCACACTTGAAGCAATTTTTAGATCCATATCTACAAACTCCCCCATGCTTCTTTTTACAAATCTTGCAATGTTTGGAGTCTTTGTCATTCCCAAACTTGCTTGATGAAGATGAAACCTTGGCTTTCTTAGACGAACCCGTCTCCGTTTCAGCCGCACGCTTCTCCCCACGATCAACTTGTCTTTTCAATTCCGCTTCTCGATCCCGATTGTTCCAAACACCTGGAAATAACATATTTTAACCTATACATGATTCCCACGGAGTTTCAACGAGTCTAACCCGACTCTTGGCAACCTACCAAAATTTTTCTATTTATTTGGTATTTAATGCCTTAATTCACCCATTTATGGTTTGTTCTTAGAGCTTTTGACCGTCCCGACTACCATGGAATCGATCTATTATAACATATTACATATGTTTGGTGAGTTCTTAGACCCAACCCATCCCATTTGCTTATCAAAACGCAAATTTCCTTTTTATACCCAATTTGACCCGTATAGGGTCAAATCCCATTTTAATGAGCGGTTTGCCATTCTTTCGCGAACGACCGCTTTCCTTGGCGTTACCCAACGTTCACACACATTGCAAATCGTAGGGATAACCCTTTACCCTAGTGTTCACACACGATGTGAATCACTTTAATTTGGGTTTGTCCTTGGCGTTACCCAACGTTCACACACATTGCAAATCGTAGGGATAACCCTTTACCCGAGTGTTCACACACGATGTGAATCACTTTAATTCGGGTTTGTCCTTGGCGTTACCCAACGTTCACACACATTGCAAATCGTAGGGATAACCCTTTACCCGAGTGTTCACACACGATGTGAATCACTTTAATTCGGGTTTGTCCTTGGCGTTACCCAACGTTCACACACATTGCAAATCGTAGGGATAACCCTTTACCCGAGTGTTCACACACGATGTGAATCACTTTAATTCGGGTTTGTCCTTTCTTCCCATTTCCATGGGACGGTCACGCACGTCGTGACTCGTTCTGTTCCACAACCATGTGGTATAACACTAAAGTGTTATTTTCCTTTATGTTCACGCACGTCGTGAATCATTTGTCATAGAAGCTCACATACGGTGCAAGTCAACTATTTATCCTTTTAAAACGTGTTTCATTTTGTTTGAGCTTATGAGCACATGGTCACACACATTGTGACTCATGCCTTTACTTTGTTATGCTCAATTTAAAGAATGTCTTACCTTGAGTCCGGAAGGTTTAAGTGGTCAATTAAACGTGTTCCTTGCCGGTTCCCTTGGATCCGCTTGCCACACCACTTCCTATTACCATTTCAAGGACCCATTTAACACATAACATTCATTTAATCACACATATGGTCTATTTGACCATTTATCACCTTTAACCTACAATCTAGGCTTTCACATTGCACATTTCTTGCAATTAAGTAGTTCATTCATGTTTTTCATCTCATTGGGGCATTTAATCAAACACCTTATGTGCATAACTTAACACATTGGTTATTTACTAGCTTTTAAACATCATCAAGCTAGTTTTACACCCAAATCACATAACACACATGTTATTCATCAATTTCAACCAAAGGTTATGCACCTAATCACATTTCTACAAGAATGAACATGGATTCTACAACTAGCAACTAGTTTACATGAAGAATCCTTAGTTTAACCTTCTAGTAACTAAACCCCTTTCAATGGTTCATGTAAATCTTCAATTAAGGAGAAATTACACATCTAGTTACCATAATACACACATACACATGATCATCTAGCACTATAACACTAGGGTTTCATGTTTAAACCACCAATTTCTACACCCATCATGTGGGTGGCGATTCTACCCCTCAAGAACATCAAATTACACTTACTTGTAGCTCTTGATGAGATGAAGAATGATTTCTAGGGCTCAATTTCGGATCTTGCACTTGAATCACCAACAAATTTGAGAATGAGATAACAAAAACCCTTTTCTCCTCTTCTCTTGAAAGAAACGTGAATGAGTAGATGATGCTCATCAAGATGTATGGCTTGCCATACATATCCATGTTTAATTTTCATCAATTGGCAAGATCCACCCCTCTAGTATCATTTTTCATGTTTCCACCACTATTAACTAACTAGTAAATCTTCTAGTTAAGTCTTAAATATTTACAATATTTAACACATGATACATTAATTGTATTTCAATTACATAATACGAAATTCGGGTCGTTACAGCAACCATATATACACAATCGGAATCATCAGAGTATACAACCATTACACAATTGAAATCAAACCCCCACACCACTACATCACCATTGTTTTAGGAATATGCAACCATTACACAATAGAATATGCAATCATTACACAATTAGAATCAAACCATTACACGATTGAAATAGAATACACTACCATTCGCCACCATTACGCCACCACACTACCATCACCGTGGTTTCACCCACAATAAATAAACTTGGAATTAAACCTACACACCACCACGTCGTGGGTGTTTCAACATGAATAAAAGTTTACTTAAAATCAAATCGGCAGGAGATTATATTGATATATACTGATTTATTAAGTAAAGAATTAAAATCAAACCGTTTGAAAGAATGAATTAGGGTTTGAGATTATTGATAGTTGGATTGAAATCAAATCTTTTTGTAAGAAGAGATTGAATTGGGGTTTGAGATTGTTGATATTTGATCGGTCAAGGGATTATAATGACAATGGAAGTGACCGATCGGTAGGTCTATGGGAGTAATAGCGAGGTGGGTGGAGGGGATTAGGCGATGCATAGGGGTAATGATTCATGGGTTTCAGAGGGGAGTAGGATGGAAATGGTAGGGAAAGATAAAAGAGGAGGAGGGTAGCCATGGCAGGGGATTAATAACAGATATGGCAATGGAGGTAGGTAGCAATACCAGGGAAGATCTAAGGAAACATCAAATATGGGTAGGAGGGTATAATAATAAATTGGTATAAAAGGAGTTTTTACTTTTAAAAGTAACTACTTCCTAACTTTTCCAATACTACTTTGTAACCCTCTTTGAAAATTATTTTCAAAATTTCTTTTGGGTTTGCTAAACACTCTTTTGACTTGTTAACTTCTCAAAATTTAATAAGTTCAAAGCAGGTTAAACATAAACAATCCCAAACACCCACTTAAAGAGGGTTAAAATGTCTTATTTTGATTTACTTTTATTTTAGGAGCTATAATCATACACCCAAAGCAATTTATACATGTCATCACCACATTCTTCCTCACATTCACTTCCCCGTCTAAACTATTTATTTCTTTTTAAAAGTCAAATAACTAAATTTTGTTTTTTTCTCTTTTTCGCTCTTATATTATAAATCTAAGTCTTTCTTAAATCAACTACTTTCAGAAAAAATTTTCATTAAACAAAAAGTGATTAAAAATTCACTTTTTTCAAAAACACGTGATCAAAATAAACTTAGACAACAAAGTAATAGGATACAAGTTTGAAAAAGGAATAGATGCATAATGGTTATTGATTAAGAACATACCTGCCATAATATTTGAATCTTGAAGGGCCTCGTTGGTTCCAGTGATCAAAGCTCTTCCCCTAGCTTGGTTGTTCATATTGGTTTGATGGTGGCTAAGCTTCGTCTAGGCATTACGGAAGTGATCCTAGACCTTGATAGCCTCAATGGATGGCTCCCACGATGTTGAATCCAATTCTGAGAACGGATCTAGAGAAGATACGCTCCGAACGAACCTTTGAGAAAGAATTCTATCTTTGGCCTCATTCACTCCAATTCCTGTATCATCGATCTACTCATTCGAGTGGGCAAGATAACTCATTCAAGGTGTATCGGAGAACTGACCAAACTCTTGGTAAGAAGATCTGAATGGTTGCTTTGTTAAAAAGAGCTGAACGATTGTTGTTGTTGTTACAGTTGATACTGTTGTTGTTACAGTTGATACTGTTGTTGTTATTGGTATTTCCAGGTTGATACTTGGTAAACTCTCCTTGTGGTTATACTTTCCACTTGTAGGAAAAGGTCCTTTGTGATGGAATGGGTACCAATTCCACTTAGGTCCAAGGCCTAGATACACTTGTCTTGTTGCAACAATTTTTTATTTGTTTGTAGTAGGTGTTACTGGTGCGACAACAAAATTCTTAACTATTTGGTGCTTCTTGCTTACACTATTTCCTAATTTCTTACACCCTGAGTAGTCTATGGCTTTTCTTTTCTCAATGGAGTTCCTTATAGTGAGAACTCTTATCCTTAGCATTTCATCAGTTATGGTACCTGCTAACAGTATAACTTATTAGAGTGTGACAGGATCTTTAGTTTTGACATGACTGCGAACTTGGGGTGCCAATCCTTAGATATAACGATCCACCATTTTTTACTTAGTGGTCACCAGATTAAGAATGAGTTGGGCTATTTTATGAAATATGTTGGTGTATGTGGCATGATCAACACCAATCATGGTAAAATTCCAGAGCTCATTTTCCACCTTTTGCATTTCATTCTTAGGAAATACTCTTTGATAAGTAAAGCTTTAAGTTCATCCCATAGAATTTGGGTTGTGTTTCCTCTGCTACCCACTTGAATCTACGTGTTCCACCATGTTAGTGCCTTGCTTTATAAGGAACACACAACATACCTTACTTTGCAATCATCCTTACAATCGCCTATGTCAAGCAATGCCTCTATGTTTTAGATCCACCTTAGCACACCAATAGCCCCTTCATTACGATAGAACTCTTTCGGTTTACAAGACATAAACATCTTGTATAAGCAGTTGCAGGATCGGTTTGGGTCACTCAACCAATGGTTTTTCTCTCAAACTCACCTTGAACAACACTCAGGAAGAGTCTAATAAGAGTTGATCACAATATAACAAGTAACAATGAACACAGCAGTTAAATTTTCAAGGTACTTTTATATATTGATTCTCAACTCAAAGGATTACAAAGACTCTTACAAGCTCAAGCTTACTTGCTCAATCTATCACTCTGTCTGTGTGTTCCTAATGAATTATAATGAGAATACATATATAATACTACCTACAGCCGGATATACTTTGATACCAGCTGGAAACCTCTAACCAAACATCTATACTACAAGATTAGGTTAAGGTATCTCAGACATTTTATCTAAGATTTGGTAGTCAGGACATATCCCTGACTTACCTTTTGTTACCAACTAAAGTTGGTAACATGTACTATCATAAAAAGGTGAACAGTAGAATAAAGTATGGTCAACAACATGGTTTTTTAGGAAGAAGCCATGCTATATCAGAAGTCTGCAGCGGTTTGTCAGAGACCATACTTATGTCTACTGGACATAGCAATGTCTTCCGAAGGATAAATCTCTTCGAAAAAATAACTTCTTCCGAAGCCACTTATACTTCGGAAGACTGCTTCTTCCGAGGCTTGGAGTCTTCTTTGTCTTCGGAAGTAGACTTTGTCTTCAGCTCTTTCTTCAGACTTTGTCTTCAGCTTTTTCCTTCAGACTTTGTCTTCGGAAGTGTTCTTCAGACTTTGTCTTCAGCTCTTTCCTTCAGACTTTGTCTTCAGCTCTTTCCTTCAGACTTTGTCTTCGGAAGTGTTCTTCAGACTTTGTCTTCAGCTCTTTCCTTCAGACTTTGTCTTCGGAAGATAGTCTTCAGCTGTTGACTTCAGCTGTTGTCTTCAGCTGTTGACTTCAGCTGTTGCCTTCAGCTGTTGCCTTCAGCTGTTGTCTTCAGCTTTGGAAGCCTTTGTATGTAGCATCAAAATTAACTATGTGAAGTGGTTTTGGTTGCACCAGCCTTATAATGACCCAACAAACTCCCCCTAGGCTGATGCTACCAAAACTTCACTTCTCTCTTGTTCTCAAAACTTTCACTACCAAGCAGAGTAGATATTTATCTGTGTCCTTGTTCTTCCCTGATGTGGTGCTGAGAAGTTTGTACAAATCCTTGGTAGACAGAATATCCAGTCTATCACCTTGGATTATGTGTACCCTTTCTTGTGGCCCTCTGAAAAGAGTTAGTTGATGGGAACTATAATCATATTCCCATCTAACTATAGGATCCAAGTCCGGACCCTCCACCATCTGTAGAAAGGCTGCGCCTTGGTGGTAGATCTTTCCTTTTCTTCCTGTCTTCTCAACTTCAACTCTTCATTGATCTTTGCCCTTGCAGTTAGCTCAGCCAAGTGTATACTGCTGAGATGATTCCTGATTATGGCAGCAGTCTCAGAGTTGGAGGGATTGGAGAATGGCTTCTCTGCTAGCTCAGCAATGTCAAATCTGCTGAGATGCAGTAGAGAAGTGGCATTGAGCCGGTTGATTTCGCCATTCTCTCTTTCCACAATAAAATTGTGAGAAGATTCATCGAACCTCCACTGGATTATATCTTTCCTAGGCCCTGGAGACTGACTAGGAATCCTGTCCTCCTTCCGTGTATCCAGTAGAGTCGCCAGTTTCCTTCTAAGTCTCTTCTTTTCAGCATTTAAGGAATCAGAGTTGAGACTTAGAAGTATTGCAGCCTGGCCCAAAGTGCCTCTAGGCAACTCAAGAAATTGGCCTAGGGTGAGGGAGCTTGAAGAGTTATCAACATAGGTGATGTTGATAAGATCTCCCTCACAGGAGATGCTGCTCATAGTAGTGCAGTTGGTGAGCCTTGTCTTGATCTTCTTAATTTCCTTAAGAGAGAGATGTTTAGAAGGCTAAGAGGATGATCTTGGTTTCTGTTGGGTAGGTTTAGGTTCAGTGGTTCTTGGTTGTGTTTTAGGTTTAAGGATGGGAAGTTTAGGAGGTTGTGATGATGAGGTAGGTTTGGGTAGAGTTGTAGGTTCAGGGGTGAAGGTTTCATCTGAGGGTTCGGATTTGATGGGAAATGGGATTGGTTCTTCAGATGTGGGTTGTGGTTGAGTGGTTGGCTGTGGTTGAGTGGCTGGGTGAAGATCATTCCCTGTCCCCTCCTATACATCTCCTTCCTCTTTCCCATATGGATGTCAGCTTTTATTTCGCTGATAATCCATTGGAGTGTCCTTTCGGACATGGGTCCCACCTGCCTACCAGAGAAGCCATGAGCCCGGAGATAGTCTTTCATCCAGGCTTTGTCACTGAGCTTCTTGGTGGCAGTGACCCTCTCTACCTCTTCCCTTCGCTTCTTCTCCTTCATCTTCTCCCTTGCAGCCTTCTTCCTCTCTTTCTCCATTTGATCCTGCTCTTTGTTGTGGAGCAACAGGATCATATCATTATCATATGGAGAAAGTTTAGGAAGACTGAAGCCTCTTGAGAGTAGTAACTTAATCCTAGCTTCTCTCAGCTGCAAGGAGGCTTTCTTTGTTCTTCTTCTTCCCTCTCCAAGGCTAACCTGGCTTCTTCTTCTTGTCTTAGCCTGGTTGTCCTCTCCAAATTCGCCAACTCCTCTAGTGGTAGCAGGAGTACTTCCTCATTGGCAGCTCCTAAGATGATGAGCTGATCAATGAGTTCTGTCCTTCTCTTGTTGTTGATTTCCTCTTGATTGGCTACAGCTGCCTTTGAACTAGCAACTAGCAGCTTCTCAGCAGGAAATCTACCTTTCTTCTTTAGCTTCTCAATCCTTTCCTCTTCCTGAAGCTCTTCCGCAGTCATTTTACTTTTGCCTTTGACTTTAGCAGAGCTTGATTGTGGTGGTTCTTGGATAGAGGGTTCGGATTGAGAGAGAGGTTCAGCTGGTGTTTGGGATGGAGGTATATCAAAAATGTCCTCCCTGCTCAACTCAGATGCTATTTCAGCAATGACATCTGTGATGATCAGTCCCTCGGACATTTAGAACAAACCTTCCGCAGCTTCCATCTCAGCTTCGGAAGACTTATCTTGTTCTTCCGAGGCTTCAACTTTAGCTTCGGAAGTTTCAGCCTGAGCTTCGGAAGAAGAGGCTGATGCAAGTTCTGTCCCAACTGTTTCAGTTGCTGGTCCATCGGTCCCCATTTCCCCTTCGAAGTTAATCTCAGGTTCCATGTGGACCTTAGGTTGACCAACTTCTTCCATAGTGGTAGAAGGTGCAGTCAGTCTTTGAAGCTCCTCAGCCCAAAGTATATCAGTGTGGTGTCAGGGCTGGGCTGTTCTAAGGAGGATCTCAATACAAACTTTATGAAAAGTCTGTAGAGATCATGAAGCATCTGTGAGTCAATCTTTAGAATTGATTGAGATGACTCAGGTAGGGTAATGAGTTGGGAAGTAGAGGATTGGATCAGTGGTTCCTCAGATGTTTGTCTCTGATCTTTCTCCCCCTTTTTGGTAGCATCATCTTGAAAGCAAGATGAGCTAGAGAAAGAAGTCAATGAGACCTGAATAGGTACATGCCTAACAGACCTCTCCGTCTGTTTCTCAGCTAGTTGAGCCTTGAGATTGTCAATCTCAAGTTGCTGAGTGGCTGTCCTTGTCTCTAAGATCCTCACCTGAGATTCAAGGCTTGAGACCTTAGAGATCAAGTACTGAAGAGTGAGTTGGATACTTCCCTCATCTTCATGTGAAGAATCACGGGGAGATGAGATAACATACCTAGTATGTTCAGTCTCACCACCAGATGTGGCTTCTTGGCACCCTGGATACCTTTGCTCAAATTCATCTCTTTCAGAGATGTTAATGGGCAAAGTTGCCGTAGACTCAGTCTGATTGATGTTACCACTGTCCTGAGAGCTCAATGAGAGACTCTGAGTAGTGGCAGCTGAGCCTACATGAGTCCCCTCCATATCAGTGGGACTCACCTCAGTAGTTGGCTGCTGATGGGGGCTAGAGATAAGGGATTTCTCTTGGCTCTATTGATCTTTGTGAGGGTGTTGTAGATCAACTTCATGGCCATGGAGAGATGTTATCTCTTCATCAGTTTGGAGTAATAGGTCAGTGAAGGATAAAGAGGTTAAACCTACTGACCCGGACCTAGATCAATGTCTACAGGCATTGAGCCTCTTGTGGGGCTGTCCCTTGTTGGGTGCACAGGGGAGTGTAAAGACTCACCCTGTGGGCTAAAGGCTTGAGGTTCGGGCTCTTGGGTTTGAGACTGAGGAGGCTCAAAACCCAAATTGAGGTCAAAGGAGAAGGTTGGTATGACCTCGGACTGAGTGGGAGCCCATGATTCCACTCTAGCCCTTTTGGTTTGAACTGGATGAGCTTGTTTAATCAGAGTAGATTGAACAAGGGTTCGTTTGGGGCGTCTCTGATATGTAATTTTGATGGGTGGAGAAGGTATTGGGGCATGTGTGGTGAGGGTTGCTAGTGTGGGTTCATCACATGTGGGGTCAACAGGGATGTCACTAGGAGCTATACACTCAATCATCTGTGGAGTAAAGGAGTATACCTTCCAGTAAAGTTGATGGACACCTTCTTCAAAGTTTTGAAGATGGTAGGCCGCACTTGAGGAACAGTTAGAGCAGCTGCACAGACAAGCTTGCTCTGTTCCAACTCGCAGTTGATGATGTGTTGAATGTATCGGGGATACATGAAGAATGTGTTCCTTTGAAGATTCCCGATTAAGTTGGTCAACACAAACCTTGAGTAGTTGAAGTGCATGCCTCTCACCAAGCCGTGAACTAGGCATCCTAGTTCGTAAGGGATTTGATCCCATCCCCCAGACTTGTTGGATAAGCAGTGCAGGACAATGTGCAGAAGGAACTTCCAATGATATGAGAAGTTGAACTTATAGACGGTTGACCTGCTCACATCTCCACCATATCCCATGAGGATGTAGGGGCCATCCAAGTCTTCTTTGGGGAACTCAGTAGGAGCTCCATCATCATGAAGCTCGAGATGCTCCCTAATGAGTTGTTCACTAATGATCAACTCTTGTCCACAAATGCAGGTTCTTAGGACGCGTACCCCATTAGGATTTCAGCTTGACCATTACTCCAGAATTCAGTCATGTGGTTGGAGTAAATGGTGGGGTTAACAGTGAGCGCCGTGAAGTAGGTTGATTCAGAAAGAATGGTGATGATTTGGGTGAAGTCGGCATCTCTTGATGAATCAAGTAATGCGACCTGGTTGTGCTGAGGGTTTAGCGCATTGTAAAAAAAATAAGCTTGAATTTGGGTGAGTTTCAGGATTGACAGTGAAGGAGATGTTTAGGGCAGTAAATCGGTAAAAGAAGATGAAATTGAACAGTCTGGATTATTTAAATGGGATGAATTGTGGTAAAGGCGGTAATAGGGTAACTGTTGGGGGTAACTGTGGGTGGTTATGGCGGTTTTCGGCTGTGAAATGACAGTGACGGCAAGGGATAATTTTAAATAATCTGACCATTATTAGCAAAATCTTTAACTTTTACAGAGTGGGGCCCAAAAGATATCCGTTACACAGTAAAATCGCTATTTCCGAATATAAAACATTTCCGAAGGTAATTATCTTCCGAAGGCAATCTTCTCTTCCGAAGCAAGGCATTGCTTCCGAAGGTAAAAATTGCTTTCCAAATGAAGAGTTTTATGAGCTTCGGAAGTAGATCTGATGCAAAATCAATCGCTTCTTCCGAGACTAAAAACTCTTCCAAGAAGAAAATTTCCATTGAGGAATTTGGCTTTGGAAGATATTTAAGAATATCTTCCGAGAGTTAATTCCTCTTCGGAAGGAATTTACACTTGGAATATAAAAAGATCTTTTGTAACAGGGCTTAAATTGTATTGACACAAGACATTACACATTAAAAAGTTTTCAAAAGAGGTTGTTTAATCAATGATTATCATCCTAATAGCTGATATGAGATACTTAAATCTTTGTTCATCAAAAGCTTTTGTGAACAAATCAGCATATTGTTCATTTGAGTCAACTTTGATTAACTTTATCAGATTTTTCTCATGAATATCTCTAATGAAATGATACCTGATATCAATGTGCTTTGTCTTGGAGTGCTTCACTGGATTTTCAGTAATGGAGATAGCACTGCTGTTGTCAATATGGATAGGAGTAGTCATGAAGTTGAATCCATAGTCCAACATCTGATTTTGAATCCATAGCAGTTGAGCACAACAGCTAGCAGCAGCAATGTATTCAGCTTCAGCAGTCGATGTAGAGACACATGATTGTTTCTTACATTGCCATGAGATAATCCTTCCACCAAGAAATTGACATCCTCCTGATGTTGATTTCTTGTCAATATTGCAGCCACCATAGTCACTATCAGAGTATCCATAGAGATTGAAGTCACTATTTCTTGGATACCAGAGACCTAGTTTAGGTGCTCCTTTGAGGTATCTGAGGATTCTCTTTGCAGCAGCTAGGTGAGACACCTTTGGAGCAGCCTGATATCTTGCACAAATGCATGTGGCAAATATGATATCAGGTCTACTAGCAGTGAGATACATCAGAGAACCAATAATTGCTCTATACTGATGTTGATCAGTATCCTCCCCCTCAAGTTCAGAGCAGAGATTATGTTTTTTGGGTATGGGTGTCTTGGCTGGTTTACAGTCCTTCATCTCAAATCTTTCTAAGATGTCTAAGACATACTTGGATTGATTGATGAAGAATCCTTTCTTCATTTGCTTTACCTGAATCCAAGGAAAAAGTCCATTTTTCCCATGGAACTCATCTCAAACTTCTGCTTCATAATGCTCTCAAAGTCCTTACACATTTGGTCATTTGAAGAACCAAATATGATGTCATCAACATAGACTTGAACGAGCAAAATGTCTTCTCCAGTCTTCCTGATGAAGAGAGTCTTATCAATAGTACCTCTGGTGAAGCCATTCTTCAGGAGAAACTGAGACAAGGTCTCATACCACAGCCTAGGTGCTTGGTGTAGCCCATATAGAGCTTTGTCCAGTTTGCACACATAGTTGGGGTGCTGTGGGTCTTCAAATCCTGGAGGTTGGCATACATAGATTTCCCTATCTATATCCCCATATAGAAAAGCACACTTGACATCAAGTTGGTAGACAGTGAAGTTCTTGGATGCAGCATAAGCAAGGAAGAACCTAACTGCCTCAAGTCTTGCAACTGTTGCAAAGACATTAGTATAATCGATTCCTTCCTCTTGGGTGTATCCTTGAACTACTAATCTTGCCTTGTTCTTGATAATCAAGCCTCTATCATCTTTCTTGTTTCTGAATACCCATTTAGTGCCTATGGGTACTTGACCAGAAAGTAGTGGGCATAGATTCCAGACCTTTTGTCTTCTGAATTGAAGCAGCTCCTCCTGCATCGATTCAACCCAACTACTATCTTTCAAGGCATCTTCCACCTTCTTGGGTTCCATCTGAGATAAGAAGCATGAGTACAAGCAGACATTCCCATGATGAGTTTGCCCTCTTGTTCTCATACCTTCAGAGACATACCCTATGATGTTTTCAGTTGGATGAGTATTGTGAATCCTAAGACGAGGAATCACTTCCAGTTGCAGAGATAGGTCCAGGTTAGACGTATTCTGATCAGGAACTGGGTTACTCTGTCCAGCTGCTGTTTCAATGTCATTTAATGAGGACTGATTGAATGACTGAGAAACATCATCAATGGTTAGCCGTGAAGTAGTATTAACAGTTGCCTGTTCCTTCAGAATACTACTTCTTTCAACCTGGTGTTGTAATGGATCACCTGAGGAGCTTTGAGGTTCATTAAGTGATTCACTTGTTGAAGCTTCATTATTCCTTGAGATAGTTACACTATCAGATCTGTGAATGGTTGAAGCTTGTTGTCAATCAGCTCTTGGAGAATTTGGAAGAGGTCTGGGTAGCTCAAACAGTTGATTAGCATCATCATCAGCATTACCTTGAGCACCTGTTCCATCTGAAACATTCTCACAAGATGGTTTAGAATAGTTTGGAAACAATTCTAAGTCAAAAATATAATCAGGTCCATTCCCCCTAACACAAGGAGTGTGCTCATTTACAACTATATTGGATGACTCCTCAAATTGTTGATTCTTAATGTTGTATACCCTATAAGCTTTGGAGCTAGAAGAGTATCCAACAAAGATAGCATCATCTGACTTCTCAGCAAACTTTGCTAAGTTGTCTTTTGTGTTAAGTATGGTACACCTGCAGCCAAAGGACCTTAGAAAGCCAATGAACGGTGTCCTCTTGTTCCATAACTCATAAGGGATTTTTTCATGGGGCTTAACTACAAGAACCCTGTTCTGCACATAGCATGCAGTGCTAACTGCCTCTGCCCAGAATGTTAGAGGTAGTTTTGAATCAGCTAACATGGTTCGAGCAGCCTCAATAAGTGTCCTGTTTCTCCTCTCAGCAACACCATTTTGTTAAGGAGTTCTGGGAGCACTATATTATCTGGCAATCCCTTTTGAGTCACAGAATAAGTCAAGAACAAAGTTCTTAAACTCAGTCTCTTGATCACTTCTAATGATCTTAACCTTGTGATCAATTTGATTTTCTATTTTAAGAATAAAAGATTTTAACATTTCAGCAGTTTCATCTTTACTTCTTAAAAAGAATACCAATATAAATCTTGTAAAATCATCAACAATCTCAAGGCAGTATGATTTTCTTCCAATGCTCATTATACTTATGGGACCAAAGAGATCCATGTGTAATAAGTGTAATGGAGTAGTGATAGAGTTAACACATTTGGACTTATGAGATGTCCTGTGTTGTTTCCCTTTCAGGCATGCAACACAGTTATCTTTGCAGAAAAATTCCTTTTTAGGCAAACCATATACCAAGTTATTTTTAGCCAATTTATTCATTGTCTTAAAATTTACATGACACACACGTTTATGCCATAGTGTTGACTCATCACTATCAGCTTTGGAAAGAAAGCATGATACTTCACCCATAGGAAAAGCATTGTTCATATCTAGCTTGTACATATCCCCTTTCCTGGGAGATCTAAGAAGCACCAATTCCGGAGGAATTGTCATCCCTGGTTTGAGGATAATGCATTCATGTTCTGTGAAAAGCATTTGATGCTTTTGATCACAGAACTGAGAAACACTTAACAGATTGTGTTCAAGCTGTTTGACAAAGTGAACTTTGTCAATGTTTATTCTGCCATTGAATATATTTCCTCTGCCTGAAATATATCCTCCGGTCTCACCTCCAATTGGACAGGCCCTCCATCAAAGTTCTGGAATTGTTGAAGGAGAGATCTGTTCCCTGTCATGTTCCTGGAGCATCCACTATCTACAATCCAGACATTGCTGTTCTTGTCAAATGGATGTCCCTGCACATAAGATGAGATGGTTAGTTTTGTTTGGAAGCCCAAGTGTCACACCCCGGGCCCAAGGGGGTGGGACGTCACAGACTAGCAAGAGATGTAGCAGCGGAAACAACCATCATAAGAGCACACAAGTAGAGATAATCACATGGCATTATAATAACTAAAATGAAATCCGAGACTAAACGGCTTAGCCCGGTTACATAAGTTGTTTCATGTCAGAAGTACATAATTTAAAGTATCATTCACTACAAATTGTTCAAAGTTCTAAGTAAAGTCCATAATGCCATGAGGTCAGGGTACTAAGTCATCCAATCGTCTTCCAAAACAAGCTAGACTCCCATAAAAGGTTACCTGAAACATGCTCAAAAAGAAAATAGTGTCAACTAAAAAGTTGGTGAGTTCAAGTGGTTTTGTTTCAGAAAATAAAAGGGACTCATAAGGTCCATGTATTGAAGTATTGTATCTAGTATAGCTGTTGTGGAGTCACAATCAACCCTGCACTTAGTCCCGGGTTGCCTCTTCTAAAGTTGTGTTGAACCGGTTAACCCCCAAAGGGGAGAATCTGAGCCTCATAGCAGTGGACCCACCTGCCAGATGGTCCACCTTTGTATCTCATATAAACTTGTCACATGCCACATACGACCCCTCAGGATCTCAGTGGGGTACCTCCCTGTAACGGGAGCCACTGTGTGTGGGGGATTCCCCAAATAGATCTATCCATATAAAGCAAGCGGTTCACAATAGAATTAATGATTGTGATTCATGTATCAGCCGGTAGAATCAAAATCCACAACATAAGAACATATAGTATTATAAATAATAGTTTTCAGTTTAAAAGAGCATGCTTCATCCCCAAAACCAAAGTAAAAAGGAGGACACGAGAACTCACCTTGATATCAGTCAGATTCCACAATCACAGGTAGTTTCAAGTCCTAGCACCCTATAATCATAATTCAAGTAATAATCTATAGATTCCTACTTTGTTAGGAACATAATTTAGTGTCATTTATAGTGAGGGCGTACACGCCTTTGTTTCTTAGAGGTTTGGGTCAAAAAGTTTCCTTTTTAGGAAAGTTAAGGTTTTAGCATGTGTACATTAAGTTTTTATGGTTCTTATAAGTTTATTATCATATGGATGAGCCTAATATTAGTTTCTGGTCATAAGATAGCTGAAATTCTGCAAAAATGCTGAATTTACACTTTTGGCCCCTCAAGTTTCAAAATTTACATTTTCTACCCTGAAGTTTGTCCCTTTACAAATTTTGACCCCTAATATTTTCATAAGCTTTTTAAATGCCTATTCGAACCTATTTGAACCCCAAAATATCAGATCCTACTTGGTGATATTTAAAACACGAATTTCTAGTTATCGATTATGTTTACTTTTGCTAAATAATTCATAGAAATTTCATATTAATCCAAAAATTCACCAAATTCGATTTCTACTACTAAAATAATTATTCTAAGGCCTGAAAATTCTTAGGTCCTAAGTTGTACATGTTTTAGCTCGTTTTATAGGATATCTTTCAGTATTTCGGGTCACCGAACTAGTCTAGCGTAGCCATATGCATTCTTACCACATTTTCCCAAACATTTACATCCATAATCCCAGCATTCATAAGTCCTAGACTTACAGAAATCTACTCTTAAGCCTCGGTCTCCTAACATCATGACCATAATCGGGTGTTTTAACACTATTTGCACTATTGTAACTATTATATTTATGTTTTGATCGTTATTATATCTTTTGTAACCTCACACCCAACTTGTAAATTATGTTTATTTCACTGTTTTTATACAGATTTTAAGGTTTAATCATAGAAACATACGGTTAAGTGAGGCTTAGACACATAATATGAGGATATACAAGGTAAAATCCTTGTATATCGACCTTAGGCTCGTGGGTTTACAAGAGTGATACCTCGTACGCAGGTTTAGTTCCAAAGAGAATGAGGTTTGGGCTGTGAATGTCCTGTTAGAACAGTGAGGATGGTGTTTGGAGTAAGATAGAGGTGAAAATATTATAATTTCGAAGATGGGAGTTCATTAATACTTACCAAATAACCGGTTAGAAGGCTAGGATGAGCAGAAGATCTTCGAAAGGTGGCTGAAACTTTTCATTCTCGCGAGTAAAGGAGAGAACTTTGTGTGTGTGTGTGTGATTCGGTTGAGAGGAAGAAATCCGAGAGAAAGAGTGGAGAGAATCCTAGAGTTTGAAAGTGAAAGAGTGGAATGAAGGATGAAAAGAAAATATAAGCTGTGGTTTGCATGTTATGGAAAGGAGAGAAAAGTTGAGTGTTTGAGTGGGTTTCGCAGATTGTGTTGGATTGGTGGTTCAGTGGGCGGCATGCAGATTATTATTTCTTTATTTATCTTATTGGTATTCTACTATTATTGTTATCATTATTATTGTTATTATGTTAAGCCACGGGTATAGATGGGTTTATTTATCCGAATTTGTTTAAGTGTTGAAACACCTTATTTGTTTCTTAATAATCATTCGAATGATTGTTTCTATATAAGAATAGGTTTCTACATTGTAAAATATCCATAGTAGATGTAAAATAAGTGTGGAAAAATAATCAGGAGTTAAATATATACACGAAAACACAGGAAAAATTCTAGGCGGATTACCACTGTTTGGGCGTATAACAACTGTTTGGACGTAAGACACTGTGCGGGCGTAAGACAACTGTTCAGGCTCATGACAACTGTGCGGGCGTATTAGGGCTGCTGAAACGACCAGGACTTAGTCGCGTGGGCATTTTTCCGGGCTTATAAGTACTGTTCGGGCTCATGAGTCCTATTCAGGCATATTAGCACTTAGCCATTTTCCAGCAAACTCCTAGACACATGAGCACTGTTCAGGCACATGAGCACTGTTCAGGCTCATGAGCACTGTTCATGCGTATGACTTAGAAAAATTTCCACATCTTTTGTAAGGGTTGAGGAGGGGTTGTTACACCAAGCCTTGCTGGTCTTGGGCTCTTCCAAAGATAATGACATAATTGAACCAAAGATATGCATTGGGGTTCAATAGAGGTCGTTGAAGAAGAGGTTTAGGCTGCAACATCTTTCTTGATCTTCCAATCCATCCCTTGGTTGATCTTTGAGGATGAGCTAGTTGAAGCTTTTGCAGCATGGTCTTCTTCCGAAGCTTCTTTCTTTTTGGAAGAAGCCTTCACCACCTTTTCTTCTGAAGCAGTCTTCTTCTGGGATGGTTTCAAGGGAGCTTTCTTGTTCTTCCGAACCTTAGAGCTTTGGCTTCCGAAGCCATTTTCCCTTCGGAAGAAGTACTTTCTTCCGAAAGCAACTTGGCTACCGAGACCAATTTTCCCTTTTTTATCATTTGGACCGTTTGAAATGGTCCGAATGAGAAACCTTCCCTGACTCCTTCTTTTCTAACATTATTTGCATAATGTGTGCTTACTGGATTGTAATAACGATCTTTAGCCATGTGGTTGTGCAGACCACACATTATGCATGCAATGTTAGTCTTTTAGGAATTTGCAGGTTGCTGTTTCTTGGATTTCTTCTCTTCATCAGCAACTTTCCCTTTCAACTTCTGATCCTTTGGTAGGACAGGAGTGCTGGTATTACACTCCTTTCCTGAATCAGAAGCACCTACCACTTGGAATCCAGCAGGGATGAAGACACCCTTTTGCTTTGGGTCAATCTTCAGCTTGGACTCTGCAACCTTCTTGGCAGTCCTTCTTGCAGCTTTAGCTCTGCATCTTCTTGCCTTGGTGGTTAGGATTTGGTCTTCACAGGTGGAGATGAGTGTATCTTCTGTTTCTCCCCTGTGGTGGCCACTATTTTTGCCTCATCCTCTAGTTCCAATGGAGAAGGGTCAGCAGTTGGAACCTCTTGCTCTTCAGTACCACATCTAGGTAGTCTAATAGACTCATAAGAGTGTGGTGGAGCTATTTCATTGGTTACCAACCCTTCTTTGTTTTGATAAAACATTTTGGAATGAGAGGATGATGCAAGAATAGCTTAGAAGTTTTGCTCATCAATAGCTTGCTTCCTGGCCTGAGTCTCAGCAGTGACCAACTGGGCTTGAACTTCAGACAGTTTGGATATCAGATCTTTAATTTGAGTCTTGTAGTTGGTCTTTTCATGTTTTAAAAGAGACACAGTTCTCTCTAACTCCTCAATTTTCTTTTGATAGTCAGATTCAGCTCTTTTAAAATCAGATTTTAAGATATTTAAAGACTCAACATCAAATCTGATTTCCGTATTTTAATCCTTATAGAGTTTAACTTTAGCAATACAGGCAGCAGTACAAAGATGTTCATATACCTGATCATCATCTGTTCTGGCCATGAGTGCTTGAGCGGGAGTCACATCCTGTACCATGAAGCTCTAGTCAACTTCTTGAGCTATTGCAGCTGTTTCAGTTGACTTTTCTTCATTTTTGAGGTTGAGGGATGTGTGGAGGCCTGTGGGGTTCCCGGGTTGTTCTTGGGAGCCTTGCATTCCCTAGCAAGTGACCTAGTTGGTTGCAGTTGTAACACTTTGCTTTGCTCTTGTCAAACCCAAACTTGCTGTTGACTGGGTTTTGAGGGAATTGCCTTCCAGTTCTCTTGAAGAACTTCTTTGCTCTGTAAGTTAAAAGAGCCATCTGTTGGACAATGTCCACATATTCTACATCATCTGGAGTGAAGCACTCAAGGTCATCAAAGCAATATTAAAAATCACCAGAGTGTCCACTTCCAGAGACAAAGGCACAACTATCCTGAAAGGAGTTGTGTTGAACCTTTTGAGACTTTGGAGTCTCAGGTAGAGTAATGTAGGGTCCACTATGTGAGTTTTCGGGGTAACACAGCAACTGATGTTGTGGTTTTGTGAATTCCCTTTCAACCACATGAAAGGCTGAACTCAATTGGTTATTGGAGTTACCAGAGGAGTTCTGCATGTTCATCTCCATCTGGAATGCACATAGGATACCATACAACTCTGTGAGAGAAAGAGTCTTAAGGTCCGAAGTTCTCTTGATTACAACACAATAGTGTGTCCATAGTTTAGAAGGGAAGACATGAACTTCCTAACTATGTCTCTATTCTCAAGAGGTACTCCAATATCCACCAGAGTATCTACTATCTCAACATACCTAAAGTATTGTTGAGTCAAGGTCTCACCAGCCTTGAAAGTGAAATTCTCAAACTGCTGCTTCAAGAGATCCTTCTTGTTCTCTTTGGTTTCCTTGGATCCTTCATACATAAGCTTCAATGCATCCCATAAATCTTTGGCTGTTTTGCACTTCTTGAAGCCTCTGTAGATGGAATTTAGAAGAGCAGTTGGAAGAGAAGTCATAGCCCTTTGATCTAGCTCTATTCTTTTCCTATCTTCTTCTGAGTAATCATCAACATATTTTGGAATGATGCAATTACCAGTAGCAGAAGTAGTGCTTGGTATGAAAGAACCATTAACAATAGAGTCCCACATCCTTGAATCTTGACACTTGATGAAGCCTTCCATTCTTGTGCACCATGTGTCAAAGTTTTCAGGGTGATCATTGGGGACTTGGTCATGGTACCGGTTTCCATATCAGCTTTAGAGAGAGTGGCAATTTGAGTGAGTGGCTTGTAGGGAGGAGTGAAAAACAAGTTGATTTGGATGGTAAGATCTCACAATCAAAAGCCTGGAAGCTCTGATACCAATTGCAGGATCGGTTTAGGTCACTCAACCAATGGTTTTTATCTCAAACTCACCTTGAACAACACTCAGGAAGAGTCTAATAAGAGTTGATCACAATATAAAAAGTAACAATGAACACATCAGTTAAATTTTCAAGGTACTTTTATATATTAATTCTCAACTCAAAGGATTACAAAGACTCTTACAAGCTCAAGCTCACTTGCTCAATCTATCACTCTGTCTGTGTGTTCCTAATGAGTTACAATGAGAATACATATATAATACTACCTACAGCTGGATATACTTTGATACCAGCTGGAAACCTCTAACCAAACATCTATACTACAAGACTATAGGTTAAGGTATCTCAGACATTTTATCTAAGATTTGGTAGTCAGGACATATCCGTGACTTACCTTTTGTCACCAACTAAAGTTGGTAACATGTACTATCATAAAAAGGTGAACAGTAGAATAAAGTATGGTCAACAACATGGTTCTTTAGGAAGAAGCCATGCTATATCAGAAGTCTGCAGCGGTTTGTCAGAGACCATACTTATGTCTACTGGACATAGCAATGTCTTCCGAGGCTTGGAGTCTTCTTTGTCTTCGGAAGCAGACTTTGTCTTCAGCTCTTTCTTCAGACTTTGTTTTCAGTTCTTTCCTTCAGACTTTGTCTTCGGAAGTGTTCTTCAGACTTTGTCTTCAGCTCTTTCCTTCAGACTTTGTCTTCAGCTCTTTCGTTCAGACTTTGTCTTCGGAAGTGTTCTTCAGACTTTGTCTTCAGCTCTTTCCTTCAGACTTTGTCTTCGGAAGATAGTCTTCAGCTGTTGACTTCAGCTGTTGTCTTTAGCTGTTGACTTCAGCTGTTGCCTTCAGCTGTTGTCTTCAGACTTCGGAAGATCTCATACTTAGTTTCGGAAGCCTTTGTATGTAGCATCAAAATTGACTATGTGAAGTGGTTTTGGTTGCACCAGCCTTATAATGACCCAACAACAGTCTTGCCTTCTTGATCATCCATTGTTGGTTTCACCATTACCACCATTGACACTCTCACCGTTCCTATTGTTTTTTTAACCACCATTTCCAACTTTGTAGCCATTACTACTATTACCATTTCTAATGCTACTATTCCTGTTGTTATTACCATTGTCACTATGACTACCACCATTTTTGATGTTATGTTCACCATAGCTATTATCATTTTCAATGCCACCATTCCTGTTGTTATTTCCACCATCACTGTTATCACTACCGCTGCCACCATTTCCGTTAATATTGCCACTGATCATTGCCATTCCATACCACTATTCTCATTGATTTGTTTAGGATATTGTCACTAACCTGAGCTAAGATTATTGTAAGAATAGTTGCAAGTTGATGAGCGATAAGCTCTGTTAAGTTTTCTTGGTTTTGTATAGTCTATCTTCTAGGCAACATATTTCTATATGCACGGATAGTGATTACGTCATTAGGTATAAGTCGTATGGGTGTTAAATTAAATTGTAAGTTTATGTATTTGTCACATTTGACATAATTAGTAAA
>CM044013.1:37403317-37765817 GCA_024085815.1 Flaveria linearis
TTTTAAGGATATGCCTTTTGATGATATTCATGAATTAGTTCATGATAATTCGTCCTATAATAACTCATTATACACATTAAGCACCAAGAAACTTAAAATCGGTTTAAGTTATTATTATCTTTGACATTAACATCTTGGTCACATAAACAAGAATTGGATTCAAACACTTCAAAAGAATGGTCTCTTGGAAACAAATGAAAATGTTTCATTTGATAAGTGTGAACCAAAAGACTTATTAGGAATGATACATTTGGATGTATGTGGTCCTTTTAAGACAATGACAAACATTGGTGAAAAGATACTTCATTACTGTTACCGACGATAACAGTCGCTATTATTGTGTGCACTTGATGACACATAAGAACGAAGCTTTTGAAATGTTCAAAATCTTCAATAATGAAGTAGAAAATCAACTCTACATAACTATCTAAGTTCTTCATTCTGATAAAGGAGAAACTGAACCCTATTTGGATATGGTTCAATTCATTAAGGCTATGAGCTTACCACCTTTATCATCTTGGGTTTTCACACTAATCTCCACGGCTCGTATTTTGAATATGGCCCAAACCAAGAAAGTGGGTTCGACACCTTTTGAAATATGGCATGGAAAGAGTTCCATCACTATCATATTTAAAAGGTATGGGGTAGTGAAGCTTATGTTAAGCTTAACACCCAAAACAAATTTGAAAGTCGATCCACTAAGTGTATATTTGTTGGATATCCCAAAGACTGTATAGGATACTACTTCTTTGATCCAACACAGCAAAAGGATTTTATTGCTCGAAGGGCAGAGTTCTTGGAAGCCAAGTTCCTTATGGAAGGAGTGATGCATAGAACAATGGAATTTGATGAAGATCAAGATCCACAAGCCAATACACGTTTGGTTGACACTAGCTGTCAACAAGAGGTTGTTGATGATGATCAAGAGATTGATCAATTCACACAAAACGTTCATAGATCTGGTAGAGTTATCATTCCACCTGAAATATATGGATTTTTCATGGATGGATGCTATGAGATTGATTCCGATGAGCCAACTACATACCATGATGCTATGTCCAATTCGGATTGTGACAAATGGCTGGAAGCCATGAATGTAGAGATGCAATCCATGTATGACAACCAAGTTTAGGAATTGGTTGACCCTCCACTTAACTCCAAACCGGTTGGATGCAAGTGGGTTTTCGAGAAGAAAACAAATATGCATGGAAGCTTGGATACTTACAAGGCAAGACTTGTAGCAAAAGGTTTCACTCAAACTCAAGGGGTTGACTATGATGAAACCTTCTCACCTGTGGCAATGCTAAAAGTATATTGAAATACCTTAGGAGGACTAAGGATATGTTTCTAATATACGGATCTGAGAGAGAGGAACTCGTTTTAAAGGGTTACACGGATGCGAGTTGCCAAACTGATCGAGATGATCCTCGATCACAATCGGGGTATATCTCCATTATGAATAGGGTAACATTGTCCACTACAAAATACGAATACATAGCCGCCTCATTAGCAGCTTTGGAAGCTGCATGAATAAAAGGTTTATCACCAATCTAAGAGTGGTCTCTACCATTCAAGACACCTTAGAAATCTTTTATGATAACAAGGGTGTGATTACTCAAATCAAGGAACCCCGTGCACATCAAAAGATTAGGCACAATGAGCAGAGATTCAACTACATAAGGGATGAAGTTGAAAAAGGAAAGATATGTATTTGCAAAGTTCATACCGATCAAAACATTGCGGATCCATTCACGAAGCTCCTAGATAGGTCAAAGCATGAAAGTCACACTTGTGCCTTAGGACTTCGATATTCTAGTGATTGGACTTGATCAAATTTTGTATTTGAATATGTGGAACTCTTTATTATTTGAGTAAAATTATTTGGTTATAATGTTTTAATTAATGTTCCAATTTAGCATGTTTAATCCATGAGTAATTTGTTTACTCTAAATGTCCGTAGTCGTTCAGACTTGTGGGAACAAGTGTGAGGGTAAGACTATTATGAACTTGGATTGGTTGATATTCATAAGGATGAATATAGAGCAATGGGTTGCTACCAAGGTTCATAGATATTTGTGGGATACAAATATTGGACTAACCCGCATCTCAAATTTTACTACATGGAATCTTATCGATTGATCATAAGTAAATTTGAGTAAAGGCGAATATCATTTGGTATCCTCCGACCTGAGATACATATTGGGTTTTGATATTCACCAAGTATTATACCTTGAGCTAATTCTTCACTGTCCTGAAATAGTGGACAGTACATAAGGGTATGTTCAGGTATAACACGAGGTGTTTGTGAGAAACGTATATAGTCAAGATGGAATTTGTTCCTCTTATTGATTGAGAGTTAGATGTCTAAGGCCTTATTAAGTTAAATCAACAAGGAATGATCATGCGGTGTCCTTGGATTTAACATGACATCTGTAATAAAAGGATAGATGATTGATTCACCTAAATCATTTCAAGTAGGGTACTTGAATGGGATGATGTTATTGAATGGCCATAAGTCATGCGTATTAAGGGTAGTAAACAGTTGTTAGGCGTTATTTACTGCTTGCATCAATCTTCTATGAATCTTGGGCAAGTGGGAGATTGTAGGATTCTATGTGCCCAAGACACTTAGAATATTGATGTGGTTAGTACCTTATGATCCAAGTCAGGTTATACCCAATAACAAGCTTAGCAAACACCAATTAATATTTAATTGATGATATGATCATGCAATTAAATATTTACACCAAATTTAGAAAATGGGTTTTCTAAATAAGTTGCATATGAGATGGAACAATTTATTAGGATATTTTGTTCAATGATATTATTTGAAGTGTTATTTAAATTAGTTGTATAATACCAAATAATAATGAGAGTATACTACTTAAACAATTAAATGGTTAATTGTTACTAGACTAGACATATGTGTGTGCGTTTAATTAAAAGAGAAATCTCTCTTTTTTTAACAAGAAACCGTCCCCTTTATTCCATGGAGTGGGAGACACACATGCATGTGTGTTTCCACTACTATATTCTCTTGAAAGAGGCACACACATGCATTGTTCCTTTTACTAGTCAAGCTCTCTCTCTTTCCCTTCATTCCATACATGCAACTAACAACAAAAATCAGCTCTCTCTTCTCTCCCTCTAGAATCCACGGTTTTAACAAGCTGAAAAGAGAGTTTTCAGCAAGAATCAAGAGGGTTTTGGAGTTGTTCTTGGTGTATTCTACCTAACAAGAAGGTGTGTTTGCAATGAGGCTTGGGGTATACAAGCTTGAGGACTTCTACTCTTGAAGTCTTGGCCTTTTTCAGCATCATTCCAACTTCTTTTGGTCGACTTTTTGCTGCCGCAGTAAGGTAGTTTCACAGCTCAATGAAGCTGTGATTTTATGTAGTTTTACATATATTCATAGCTTGCTAATTCACATAAATGATCCTTTGTTCTTTGGGTTTGTTTTATACATCAATATGGTCATCTAATGAACATATGTTTCAGCTTATAAACATGGTTATAATGCTTTACTTCCGCTGTATTTTCAGAAAGTTTAAATGGTTAAACTGTGATTTTATGTTCTAACAAACCCAACACATAAAACACTAACATACACACACTTATACATACGGGTATCATATATAATAATTTTAAGAACATTTTACATGCATTTTTAGCCCCAAAAGAGTACAGGAACATTTAAAACCGAGGTCTAAAAACTCACCTTAACTGCTTCCAAGCTCAACTCCTTCAAATTTGAGTAAACTTGATGTTTCTAACACCTAGAAACCAAGAACACATAACCCGAACACGCATAAACACATAGAAACATGTAAAACTCGGTTACATGGTCGAAAACCCATTCTAACCGAACCAATTATACAAGAAAACTCACCTTAGGCCAAGAACAACTTCTTTCTCTCTTTAAAACCGATGAAAACTCTGCTATTCTTCTTCTTCTATTCTTTTGGTCGATAAAAAGTAGAAGTTGGTAACTATATGGGCGGCCATACTCAAAATATTATTAAAATATTTGAGTTTTGTCCTTTTTTCACTTTAGCCCCTCCACTTATGCTTCTTTTCTTTTTTTCAAGATATTTTTCTTTTCCTTCTCTTATTTATTTTCTTTCTTTTTATTGTGACAAAATTTCGGTCATTACAAGTCCACCCCCCTAAAAGAGGTTTCGTCCCAGAACCCCGTCACTCTTAGAATAACCGTGGGTAATGCTGTCTCATATTTCTTCAGTCTCCTACATAGACTCCAAACCCTTTCGGTGTTTCCACTTCACACGCACCAGTGGAACCACTTTATTCCTCAATCTCTTCTCCTTCCGATCGATGATTACCACTGGTTGCTCCACATAATTGAGCCGTTCATCCACCTCGATGTCTTCCAGTGGTACAATCACGTCTTCTTCAGCAACACACTTTCTCAGATGAGATACATGGAATGTCAGATGAATTCCACTTAACTCATCAGGTAATTCTAATCGATAGTCCACCTCTCCTACCCGTGCGATGATTCGGAAAGGTCCTATATACCTTGGGCTCAGTTTACCTCGATTTCTGAACTGGATAATCCCCTTCCAAGGCGAGACCTTCAACATGACTCTATCACCTACGTTGAACTTGACCGGTTTATGCCTTTTGTCGGCATACGACTTCTGTATATCTTTTGCTGCCTTCATAAAGGATTTAATCTTTTCTAACTTTTCTATTATAGCCTCGATCACTTTGATACTTCCCAACTCTTTCTGCCCAATATCACCCTAGCATACGGGTGTGCTACACCTCCTACCGTATAGCATCTTATAAGGAGTCATACCAATGCCGGCATGATAGCTGTTGTTATATGAGAATTCTGCTAACGGTAAGTGATCATCCCAACTTCCTCCAAAGTCGATCACGCATGCTCGGCGCATATCCTCATGAGTTTGGGTCGTTCTCTTAGACTGACGATCCGTCTAAGGATGATAGGCCGTGCTAATATGTAGCCTCGTCCCCATCGCATCATGAAATCGTTTCCAAAACTTGGATGTAAATCGGGTGTCACGATTAGACACAATGGACACCGGTACACCATGACGAGCTACAATCTCCTTGATGAACAGATCCGCCAGTATCTCAGATGAGTATATCTCGTGGATCGGTAGGAAGTGAGCACTCTTGGTCAGACGATCAACTATCACCCAAATGGTATCGTACCCCCTCGCTGTGCGGGGTAACTTCGTAATAAAGTCCATGGTGATAGGCTCCCACTTCCATTCGGGTATATCCAATGATTGGATATTCTCGTATGGCTTCTGATGCTCCGCCTTCACTTGCAAACAAGTAAGGTACTTACTAACGTACTCCGCTACATCACGCCTCATTCCCGGCCACCAATAGTCCTTCTTCATGTCCCGATACATCTTTGTGGCATCAGGATGAATTGAGTATCTAGTCTTGTGGGCTTTATTCATAATTCACCCCCGCAGGTCTTCGTAATGAGGGACCCACATCCGTCCATTTCGGGTTCTAACACCGAGAGTGTTCTCACCCAATTTTGTGACTAGACCTCTCATTCTTTTGGAGTTAAGACTATCTTCTTTCAACACCTCATCTTGAAATTCTTTCACTCGTGTCATCACGTCAGCGGTCATAACCAACTGATAAGCCTTCACCCGAATCGGCTCGGGTCTTTCCTTTTGGCTAAGGGCATTAGCCACAACGTTGGCCTTACCCGGATGATAGTGGATCTCACAGTCATAATCCTTGATGAGCTCTAACCATCTCCTCTGCCTCATGTTAAGATCCTTTTGCTCAAAGAAATACTTTAAGCTCTTGTGGTCCGTGAAGATGGTGCACTTCGTTCTGTATAAGCAGTGCCTCCAAATCTTCAACGCGAAGACCACAGTCGCTAGCTCCAAATCATGGATGGGATAATTGACTTCGTGGGTTTTCAGCTGTCGGGAAGTGTAGGCTATTACCCTTCCATGTTGCAACAACACGTAACCCAGTCCCGAATAAGAAGCATCTGAATATATCACTAAGTCTTCACTCCTCAAAAGTGTTCTCTTGTGCTTGAGCCCATACGAACTTCACATCTTTACGGGCTAACTTAGTCAACGGAGAAGCTATCTTGGATAAGTCTTGGATAAATCTCCTGTAATACCCCGTCAATCCTAAGAAACTACGGATATCGGATGGCGTCTTTGGAGACTCCATTGCATCACTGCCTCAACCTTTGCCGGGTCCAACATAATTCCTTCAGTATTAACAACATGACAAAAAAACTGAACTTCGCGCAACCAGAACGCGCACTTGAAGAACTTGGCATACAACTTCTCCTTTCTAAGCGTTTCTAATACTTCTCGAATGTGACCGGCATGTTCTTACTCATTTTTTGAATAAATCAATATATCATCAATAAACACGATCATTGATTTATCTAACATCGGTCGACACACTCGGTTCATTAAATCCATATAGGCAACTAGCACGCTAGTTAAACCGGAAGACATAAAGAGAAACTTGTAGTGTCCATAACGCATGCAAAAAGCTATCTTAGGGATATCTTGCTCCTTCACCTTCAATTGATGGTAGCCAGATTGGAGATCTATCTTTGAGAACTAACTGGCACCTTGGAGCTGATCAAACAAGTTGTCAATCCTTAGTAACGGGTACCGATTCTTCACCGTCAACTTGTTCAGCTCACGGTAGTCGATACACATCCTCATACTACCATTCTTCTTCTTTACAAACAAAACCAAAGCACCCCAAGGAGAGATGCTTGGTCGGATGAACCCTTTACCCATCAACTCCTACAGTTGATCCATTAGTTCTTTCATCTTGATTGGAGCTAATTGATATGGTACTTTGGTAACAGGTTGAGCATCGGGTATTAAATCACTTTAAAACTCAATCTCATGATCTGGTGGCACACTTGGTAAATCTTTTGGGAACACGTCCGGGAAGTCACATACCACTAGTACATCGGATAATTGTGGTACTAACGTGTCCACATCCTTCACGTAGGCTAGATAGGCACTACATCCACGTCTCATGCACTTTTCTGCCACCGCCATCGAAATCACCTTCGGAACCGTAGTAACGCGATCACCATAGACGGTTACTGAACTTCCATTGGGCGTAATTAATGGAATCATTTTCTTGCGACACACGATGTTTGCCTCATAGGCTGCTAACCAATCCATCTCTAGTACTACATCGAATCTGCTTAGGGGCATCACATATAGTTTAGTAGAAAACCTATGGCCTTCTAGTTCTATACCACAATCTTCTATTATATCAGATATTTTAGTAGACTTACCAATAGCAGTTTCTACATCAAATAGCTCATCAATACTTCTATTACTAACAAACAATTTAGCACAGAAAGTAGTAGAAATAAAACTCCTACTAGCACCAGAATCAAATAATACAGAGGCACAAGTTTGGTTTGCTAGAAACATACCTGACATGATGTCGGGGTCTACCCTGGCCTCCTGTGGTCATCGTGAAGGCTCTAGCACTTACCCTCTGTCCTCCTTCTTCCAGCTTCTTCTTCATCCCAAAACTCTCGGCCCGTGGCTTCTTGCAATCTCTGCTCATATGGCCTTCCTCGCCATAGTTATAACATTGTATAACTCCACACATCTTCACCACGTGACCAGGCTTTCAAACTTGAAGCACACATTCTCTCCCCCACTTACATTCGCCCCTGTGCTCCCTTCCACATCTACCGCACTTATTAATCCCTGAGCTTGTTGACACCACCCTACAGTCATCAATAATCATCCTCTTTTTTTTTGGGGTGGAACCGCCACGACCAAACCGTTTCTTGCCCTAGCTTTTGTCACCACCACCCATCTTCTTCACCTCAATCACCACTAACTCCTCTCTTTCATCATACAGTCTACCTGCTAGGTCTACAACCAACCAAAAGGTACCCAACCGGGCAGCAATCAGATGTCTGTGGATATCAGATGGTAATCCCTGGATGTACTTCTTGATCTTCTTTGACACTGGCATCACCTGATCCGGCACCAACCTTGCCATCTCAGTAAACTTGGTGGTAAATTACTGGTGCCTCATGGTGTCTACCTCAAGCTGTTGGAACTCCCTCTCTATCTTGTCGAGTTCCCAGTGAGGACATAATTTTTCAATTACCAGCTTCTTCAACTATCCTAATCTCATCATACCGATGGCCCTACTACCGTCGGCCTGGACGATATTGTCCCACCAACATAAGGTCGAATCCACAAACGAGTGGGTAGCAAACTTCACCTTCTAATCTTCTCGGCACTTGTTGATATCGAGTACTGCCTCCATCTCTCTCACCCAACGGTGAGCAGCAGCATTGCCATTCCTATTGAATATTGGGGACTTGCATCTCTGAAATGCCTTGTAATTACAGCCCCGTGGAGTTTCTTGCACCGCTTCCTCCTCCTCCTCCTCATCGGAGACAACCATCTCTGTCTTCGATCGTTCTTTTTCTTCTCTCCTAGTGGTCCTTCTCTTTTCCTTCATTTCCTTATTTTCGTCCTCCCTCACAGCCTTAATCACTTCAGTCACCATAGACGGCAGAATTGTCTGCATGACTTGATGGACCTTTTTTACAACTGCCTCCTTCACTGAGGCCCTCAAGTTTGCACTCTCATCACCACCTTCCCGGTGATGGATCTCAGGCTCTTCACGTGTCCTCTCAGTAGTCTTAGCCCTATTCCTCGTGACTTGTGGTTCAGCACCACATCCACCATGTACTCCACCCCTAGAGGCATTAGATGATCTACCTCCAGCCATTCTTCTAATTCCTATAAGATTTAAACACTGACACAGTCATTCAAGGTAATAGCTCAGTTTATGTTAAGTATAGTAAGTCCCTAATTACAGTGGCCAGTTGTGATTAGCCACTTACTTTACTCTTCACACCCCAAGCATTTCCTATCCTAACTACCAGTATCCAAATCCACTAAGAGCACATAATCAAATAGCACACACATATAATACCAGTTAACGTTGAGAAAAGAAATATCTGATGGCAAGTAGCTACTCGGGCTGGCATCCCTTTTCTTTAGTCCCATTCTCTGTTTAAGATTAGATTTTTGAAAATATTTTACCCAGTTCACTTAAATTTTAGCTCTAATACCAACTTGTAAGATCCCATTCCCAGAACGCTTATAATTGGACAATCATCACATTATTACATAAAACAATACATAATTCATAAAATAAGCAGCGAAATTAAATTAACAAAAACTATTTATTTCATTAATAACTATTGTTGTTAAGCAATATAACATTTTTAAGTTACAAAAGCATCGTTTAAATTGCATTACAAAACAACAATAATATTATGCATGAATGGATGTCAGTCTTGTCCTGCCAAGTAGCCTCCCCATGTGCCATCCCCAGCAAAGTCACCTGCCAACTGAAAATGCATAAAAGTCAGCCTTGCTGAGTGAGTTCTAATTTTAAAGTATTAAAATGCTTTATACAGTTTATATATGAAAATACTTTTGCTTAATAAAATACTTTCTTTACTTTCGTATGTGAGCATTCATCGTACATACATCCAAACAATATTCATTGTTTATTTTGTCTTACTTTCATTGTTATCTCTCATCATCATTCGTATGCTTTTGTTTCATACCTTGTATTAACATTCACTTTGATATACATACTTTTGTTTCGTACCTTTCATTAACATTCACTTTCATATATATCATTTTGTTTCGTACCTTTCACTATCTTTGCTTTCATACACATACTTTCTTTTCATACTTTTCATCATCTTTTACTTACATACGGATCAATGAACAATACCCCAAATATTATGCACGAAGCTGATGCTGGCCCTAAGGTCTGTAAATAGACCCCGAATATTATGCACGAAGCTGACCCAGTCACCTAGGGTATGTCATCTCTCCCTTTCATCCGGACCAATATGCAATACCTCGAACAATGTGCACGAAGCTGATGCTGGGCCTGAGGTCTACGACTAGACCCCTAACATTGTGCACGAAGCTGACCCAGTCACCTAGGGTATGCCACAGGGGTCCCGTCAATCTCAATGATTAACCCTGAGTGCATCCTTCGGGTTTGTTAAACCACACACAGTTGAGCTAACGACAACATGGTCGTGCACCTCCTTTCTCTTTGCTTGCAAGCCATTCTTTCATTCATTACGTTCCACTTTTTATCTTTGTTATCTTTCATTTCATTACATTATACTTTACGTTCATTCATACATACGTCATACTACGTAAAGTCATAACATAATACATAACGTATTTAATGTAATACACATACGTTTTGAAAACCATTAATAGATAACACATCATTCATATATGCATAACATACATCACATCATCATACATACTTTAACCTTAGCCCATCACATATTCATGCTTAAAATAGGCAAATATAGTCCATAGGTCAAACTAGGGTCAAACCCTAAAATTCTGTTCTTTCCCAAAGTTCCAGAAAAGTTTTTAACTGTCCAGACGCATGGGCACTATGCAGGCGCATGAGCCTTGCTTGGGCGCATCATCACTATTCAAGTGCATGAACTTTACACTTAGGTATTTTCAGCCTACTTTTAGGCCCATGTACTGTTTAGGCGTGATAGGATCAATTAGAGCAATCTGTAACAAATTATATGAACAATTCAAAGAAATACCAACAAATGTAATCAAATCAAGCAATATCAACAAAATTCAGAATTCATTGATAGTAAAGACGATTACAAGAGTTAGAGAGCAGTTCATGCAAAAACTTATCAATCTACTCTACATCTATGCTATTTATACTAGAAACTAAGGAACTAAAATTTACAAAACTAGTCCCTATACTAGTATAAAATACAAAACTAGACAATAAAGACTAAATGTTAATCTTCTAAGGGACCTAACAATACTCCCCCTAAGATTTACATTGTCTTCTGTCTTCAGTTCAGCTCCATCCTTGCTTTGCTTCTTGATCTTTGTCTTTGTCTTTATCTTTATCTTGTATTCTTCTCCGCATCCTTTGACATCTCTTCTCCTATATCTTCTATCTTCTTTTATCTTCAGTCTTCAAAGAATTCCTCAGGTTCTTCTTTAACTGTGAACATTGGTTTCTCCTTGTAAATCTCTGTTTCTTTCAAAGCATTCTCTATTGATGACTTGAATTTGTTTGCTAGAACAGCTTGCTCTGGCTTTGACTCATTTGTTTTTATCTCTAACTGCTTCATTCTTTCCAACGTGTTCTTTGACAAACAAGCTATGTCAACATTTGCATACAGCTCAATAGGAATTCCGCAGTCTTTTGTATACACTTCAAGCACACCTTTCCTTGATATTCTCATAAATTCAATATCAGGAATATCTTTCTTAACTATGTTTGCATAAGCCAGTACTTTTCTTAATGCATTTCTCTCCATGGCAGCACTCATAACATTGATAATTGACACAAAGTATTTCTTATCTTGCTCAGCTGTCTTATTCGATAACTTTTCAAACTTTTGTACAGATAAGAATGAAATGTAACTTGGGTGTAACAATCTCAGTTCGAATGCACCAAACAATGTTATCATATCTTCATTCAATCTTCTAAATTTCTTACAAGCTTAAGTTCAAAAGTCTCTGAATTGTAAAACCATCTATGAATTGGTTTTGTCTTTTGATTCCCGTCAATCATCTTTAAGCCAGGAGTTGTCACTTTTTCCACAAACTCGTCATAGAATTCAATCATAAAGTGATCTTCATCTGATTGATTAACTTTCTTACTTCTCTTCTTCTTCATTGACATGAAGTATTCTTTATCCTCTTGTTCACACCTTGTTCTCAAAAAATTACTTGATCTTTCCAACCCTGTTCTCAACAAATCAACCATCATTTGTCCTCTCTTTGCATTTGAATGATTAATCAACAACAATCTATTCAATTCTTTTAGATCCTGCACTGGAAGTTTTATGATGCTTGCATAAAAGTGATAAACATCACATACTGCATTCACTCTTTTGATCAGAAAAGCATCAAATACTTCATCATACTTCCATGCAATTATCTTTACTTGATTTGTGAAGTCAGGTGCAATCATTGCTTTCAACAATTCAGCAACTGATTGACCTTTTTGTAATACATTCCTCACCAAATCACCTGTGGATCTTAACTTATCAAAAATTTGCATTTGATCCTCAAAAACCTTATAAGCTTGCTTTTCAGATTCTGGAAGCATTCTCATTAACTCTTTTCTCTTTTCATGAGCAGTTGACTTCATTGCCATTTGTTTAATCTCCTGTGGCTTCAACACTTTTGTTCTTTTTGTAATTTCCAAGTGTTGTGGATTATCAGTATCCAATATGATCATCTTTTTAGTTTGTTTTCCTTCTCTTGGAAACTTTTAACTAGATTCCTTAATGATACAGATTGGAGTCTTTTCAATTTCCTCCAAGGATAATTTCTGGCTTGCAACCATGATCTTAAAGCAAACACACTCATATCTTCAGGATCTGGATGGTGCAGCTCAGAACTTGAAAGTTCATCAACATTAATACTTTCTTTTTCTCTATTCCATTCTCCATGTTCAATCACTATTTCGTTTGGATCAATTGGAGCAACAGACTCTGCAGCTATACATTTCTCATATTCATCATTTATCTAAGAAACTGTTAGCCCATCTAAAAAGACTCTGTTATATTTCATCTTCACAAGGTAGTTATACCTTTCTTCAAAATCTGTTGGAATATCCTCAACCCTTTGATCCTGCTCAAAAATAGGATTTTCAAATTCTTCATCCATATCTTCATCATTAAGAACCTCATTATACCAATCATCATTGAATTCATCTTCCAAGTCTTCCAAAGCACCAATTTTGACTTGAATACCTGGTTCTTGGCTATCTTGAATTTCTTCTTCAAATGACTCTTCAGTTCTTTGAGCCTTTGATGATGATTCAGGTATAACTTCTACATCAATTTCATCTATCTTTCTCTTCCCTTTCTCCATTTCAGAAACCTTTTCATCATCTAATGTAATATTTTCTGAAACAATCACAACTTCAGGAGAATTGGGTTTTTCACATTCTTTTGACTTCAAGTTTTCTTTCAAACTTTCATTTTCTTCAGACAATTTCTAGAATTTCTCTTCAAGAAGGTCATAATCTTTTATCATCACCTCAAAATTTTTAATCACATCTTCTTTGTCTTTAGCATAAGACATAATCTTTTCATCTTTACTTAGACTTTCTTCTTTCAATTTCTCATTCTCTTCTTTCAACTTTTCAAGCTCATCTTTAAGATCTGCAATCTCTTTCTCTTTTGCAATGTTATCATCCTTTATTCTTTCAATTTAATCTATATCCAAGATTTCATCAGTTTGAACAGACACATTTTGTGTTGTAAAAACTGGCAATTCTTGATCAACATGAAAAGCATCAATAAAGTCAAACTCAAAAGTTTGATTTTGCATATCAACATCTTGTTCATGTTCCACATCCATATGCATTTCAGTATCTTTGTTAGGACCGTGTACGTACGGAGTACTAACTGATTCTTCGTTATACCAGATCAAATAGTGCGGAATCCTATTTGATTGGCGATCCAATCAGGGAGAACGAAATCAAGATCAATCCTAACGATTAGAAAATGTTAAGAATGGACTAGGAATGATCTTAGACGTTCTATGAAGTTGGAATTGACGAACAGGGCGCTCTGGGTTGACTAGGGTTATGAATATTCAAAGTGCTATGTTTTTCCACGAACTAGGTGGTATTTATAGGTAAGGGTTTCTCATTCGGGCGACTGAACCATTCGCATGGTTCAGTCGTGCGATTGAGCTATGTGGTTGATCCATACGCACGACTGAGACTTCAATCGTACGACTGGTTCAATCTCATGCTTCAGTCTTCCGACTGACCCAATCTCATGGTTCAGTCGTGTGACTGATCTATTCGCATGAAGTTATTCATGCGTATGGTCCATTGGCATGGCCCATTCGCATGATAACTTCATCATGTTAAGTTTGAATGTGTTAATCATTACAACATTATTTATATCAATTCAAACAACCACAAACCTATATAATTAATCATTACACAACCCATTAATGAAATATATAAACATTATAATATAAACAACCAAATGTATTTCATTAATAAACGTTCAATTACATATAATCAAGACATTAAAAAGATATTACATTCAGCTCAGAATCTAGGGGCACATGTATCAACAAACTCCCCCTTGGACCTATATTCCTCTAATGTCTTGCTTTACCCATAACCTCTTCGTACTTCTTGAATTTCTCCTCTCTGGTTACACCTGCATGTATTTCAAATACAAAGCAGAGGCGTATGACATGCTGATACTGGAGAGCTTGTACGATATCCTGCGAGTCATAGAACAGTGGCCACTTGTAGAGTGTATAAACATCATTAGCTGACAAGTTCGTGAGCCACATTGGGTCAAATACCCGGATGACATCCATCTGTCCATCTCTGTTCAACACTATGACTGCTTCAGCTGTTTTCCAATCGTAGTACCACCATTTGAAATGTGAAGTGATGTCCTGAGGCATTTCCCTTAGAGGGATCTTCGACATGGTGCGCGGAGGACGCCACTTCAACACAATCTTTGGCTTCCCGGTTCGTGGATCAACTTCAGACCTTCGAATGTACCTCGTAGGTTGCTGAGGCCTGAAGTTCACCCACCGGGTGTGGTACTCTCTCTTTAACGCAACTTCAAACCAACCTGACATTTTTCTCGGATCAGCATACAGCAACTTCAGCTTTGCCTGTTGGTTGAGCTCAAAACCAGGTAGAGTCTTTAGATCGTGTGGGAATCTAAAGTACTCGATACCTTTCTCCCTCTTAACTGCATATGCGTTAAGATCTTCAAAATACGCCCAAGATATGATCTTGCCAGACACCTTCTGATGTTTCTTCACTCTATAAAGTTTGGTGTAGGCATCAGACTTTGGAGCATCTCTCTGGGCACGAAGCTCTACAAAACAGGCAGCCCACTCAGCTTTTCTTTCTTTGACTTCTGCTTCAGTAGCTCGGGCTGTATCCTCTTGTTTGTCATTTTCTGCTTCCATCTTTTCCAGAGTGTCAAATGTATCACTAACTAGGTTGTCATCCAAATTTGGAATGATATGACCTTCAGTGTCTGTATACTCTGGATAATGTTGATCAGTGATGTCCTCAATCTCAATCTCATCAATATCGTGTAGCTCTTCATCACTGTCAAATTGGACTTCAGGAGCATCTTTCACAATCTTATCGGCGTTAAGCTTGAATATCTCAGCCAACTGCTCCTTTGTGAAGCCATGAATAATCTCACCCTCCTCAGGGGTATACTCAACTGATCTTCTCACGATACCCTGCAGATCAAGGATCATTGTTAACTGACTCTTGACCTGCTGTAGGGGTTCGACATCGTATTCATCGCATTGGAAGTTTGGATCTGCTTGATTTAAAACATGAAACACAATATCTGTTAGTAAATAATCAAGCGCAATCATTAACAAAAGATATAAACATTCATTACATAAATGTTACATAATTTCAAATACAAAAGTCTGTTAAATACATAAATATGAATAACTAAACAGTACTTTTATCTTGAATCTCAGGAGTTTCTTCAGTTGGAGCAGACGAAGAGGGTCCTTGATCTTGACGATGTTTAGCGCGTCTCTCGTCTGCTGCATCATCGCTATGATCTCCTACTGTCTCTCCTCCTTCACCTTCCTCATCATCCTTCTTCTCGTCACCATCATCACTTTCATCACTATCATTGTCGTCATCCTCATCATCGTCGTCCTCATCATCATCATCATCGTCACCTTCATCATCACCTTCCCCGATCTTGAGGGGCTCACTCTGATTGCCTTTCAGCTTTAGCAATAGAGTCTTGTGAGCCGCCTCCAACTTCTCCATCTTCGCATCAGTCTCAGCCTCGTGTTGAAGCAAGCCTGTGATCTGATCAGTCTGTGAAGTGATCACCTGGGCTTGTGAAGATGTCAACTCCCTCAATCTCTCAATCTCAGCTGTTTGTGTAGAACTTTGCTCTTGCAGCTGTAGAATCTGAGCAGACTTGGCCTTGTCGGAGGCTAGCAACTAGAGCACCATGCTGTTCAGTGCAACAAGTTGCTCAGCCACAGAGACCGGTGGTATGACTGAGCTCGAGGGTGCAGATGAGGGTTGTGTTTGGTAAGTGGTGTGGGTTGTGGTGGCTGTGGTGAATATGGGAGGAGGTGGGAATGATGTAGTGGGGGGCACAATGGTGGTGGTAGTAGATATGTGAGTATGAGGTGGAGGTTTAGTAGTGGTGGTGGTTGATATGGTTGCTGTGGTGGTGGATGGTGTGGTGGCTGTGGTGGTGGATGGTATGGCTGTGGAGGTGGTTGTAACGAATGTGAGACGTCTTTTCTTCTTCTTCTGACCATGGGGTTGAGCCATCCTTTTCTTTCTCGTACCCGTTGAAGTGGATGCTCCCCCTACAACCCTGCTAGCTGACTCCGGTGCATAACTCGGATCAGTAGCTATCTCTCCTGAGTCTCGTGGGCCTTCACCGACTGCCCTTAGCCCATGTTCTGTGGGAACAACCTTGCTTCCCACAGTACGTGTCAAGGGATCCTCCTCTGACTCCTCTTCCTCCTCACCAATAACAAAATCTTGATGGAAACCAGCAGACTCAGTTCCATCGTGGGTGGGTGGTGGAGTTGGCATATCAGTGGTAGTGGCCCTAGATGGAGTGGGGTCTGTATCTCCACCATCACCACTGTCATCATCATCAGAATCATCTGATGGAATAGCTATCACCTCAGTGTCAGATCCACTGTCATCATGACGCCATTTGCGTCTCCCTGGGGCAACATAATCAGCCCGGGCCAGATGCCCAATCAACCTCTTCAGCACCGGCTTCACCTGCTTGCCTCTGTAAACCTTCATCCTCCCAAGAGTGGTGTCATCCATAATCTCCAGAGGCACAGCATCACTCTTGTCTTTGGGAAGGTCGGGCAGTTTCTCATCAAATATGAGCTGTAAAAATCTGGGGTACATGCAGAACCCTTCCTTCCCCTTGGCCTCAAGGTTCTCTATAAGATACATGAAAATCATGTTGGAGAAGCTGAATGGGTGGTTGAGGACCAATGCAACATAGGCATTTTGAATCTGGTCCGACAAGTCATCAAAACCTCCCCTCCTGGACGCAATGCACTTCAGAATGACATGCGCTAAGTACTTGTACTGGGGGCTCAGGTTGCTCTTGTTCAGCACACCTGAGTTTATAGCCCCACAGTACCCGATCCTCAGAAAGCATCCACGAACTGTAAGAGGGTGGAGCTTGAGTGGGTGAGTCTCATCATCTCCGAAGGCCAATACCCTCCTGATATCAGCGGCCGTGATCTCTATCGCCCTACCAAAGATAGTACTTCGGATACGGTAGGGTTCCACAGATCGGTCTACTGAAGCTCCCTCCCAGAATGACTGATGGATAGACTGATAGGGAGTACAGGGTGTAGATATGGCTCTATATATCCGAGATCTCCTCAAGAAGTCGATAATCCCTTCAAACTCACCACCGTTCCTCGAGGTGGAATCCAAGTGAGCACAAATGTTGTGCTTTGGATTTATTGTCCACCTATTAGCCATACTCCTGTAATCAATAGCAAACACACGTTAGAAACATGTAAAACAGAGTTTGACTAAATCAGAAAACAATTTAGTTCAATCATGCGATTGCACTGTGCGACTGGGTTCAGTCGGATGGTCATATGTGCGACTGGACTTCAATCGGTTGAACAGTAATGCGATAGAATTTCATTCGGATGATGTGTCATGCGATTGAGTCTAATTGGGAGACTGAATCTGCGATTGAGTCAGTCGCCCGAATGACGCATTCGCATAATTCATTCGACCGATTGAATGAATCGTCCCTTTCAATCGTGCGATTGAAGTTCATTCTGGAGTCCAGTCGTATCACACACTCAACCCATTCGCATTATTCATTCGGCTGATTGAATGAGTCGCCCCTTTTAATCGGGCGATTGAAGTTCATCCTAGGGAACCAGTCGCATCGTAGATAAAACTGTTCCATTTCCAACTCAGATGTATCTAATGGCTAAATTAAACATTAAGTTCATGTTTATTAGACTCGCAATCATGTATCTAAACCACCTAATCCATTGATTTTAACATTGTATGTGATTAAGGCAGTTTATTGTGCAGATTTGTTTCGGTTCGATATTTAGGTCAAATATCCGTGTATTTCGAACCAGCTTTAACAATTTTGATCATCTTTTGGTCGCATATTACCTGTATAACAATGTCACAATGTCAGTAATCGAGTAGACAGAGATTTGATTTCAAATGAAATTTGGGCAGCGTAACAGTGCGATTTTGAATTTAGGGCGAATGAGGTCTGCGATCGACTGAGGGTTCTATTTATACTAGAACTTAGTTCAGTTGGCCGACTGGACCTATTCGCTCCACTCATTCGCCCGACTCAAACTCAGTCGTACGATTGAGTCTATTCGCATGATTGGCCTATTCGGTCACATTCAATCGGCCGATTGAGCTCATTCGCATGTCTCAATCTTACGATTATGTTCAATCGTATACCCCATTCGTATGACTGGGTCAGATCAGATTCAATTGTGCGATTGGGCTATACTTGATCCATTTTTGTCAAGTTACGGACCGACCCTTAGTTTTCTTAACCAATTGATAAAACATTATAATCTTTTGATCATCTCAGACATGATCACTTTTAAAACACCACATTCACTGATCACCTCAGATGTGATCCATTTATCCACCCGATCACCTCAGACGTGATCCATTTATCCACCCGATCACCTCAGACGTGATCCATTTATCCATCCGATCACCTCAGACGTGATCCATTTATCCACCCGATCACCTCAGACGTGATCCCTTTAACCTTTCAGAAACAATTTTTTTAAGTAAACGTTAAGCACATTTGGTGATGTTTAGCAGATAACAATACACACAGTCCGACATTGACACATTATACTAAAAAATTGAAAAATCTTAAAACTACGAATAGAATGAACATGTTTTTGTTGTTTTTGTTGGGTCAAGTTTGTGTAGCTTATTAGCATTGACATCATATCAAGGACAGATTCATATGGAATCAGACAGGCATAAACAGCATTACTTGGAACCTTTGATTAGAATTGAACTTTAAACCCTTGCATATCGCAGCTTTCTCACTTATCTAAGACTTCTGAAATCTAACTGGGAATCATGCTTGATACGATACGTAACGTACTTTGATTATCAACTTCAGTCAGTGCATACACGACGATTGTCAGTATACTTGTCCACTTAAATCCATACACAGACATTTGACACGTATTGGTAACGAATTAAGTTATATTATTTCAACCAACATTTGTGGATCCCAAGCTTATATGGTAATCATTATTCCTTAGAGGACTTTCGAGCGGTCTATAGGTATTTTGACAAGAAGAGACTATTCTTAGAGCTTTCAAAGAGAAGCCAATCCTCAGGTCAGTGCCATCGCACAGCAGAGAGGCGGCAAACAACAATGAATTCTAGAATATGTAGGTTATGCTTATCCTCAGGTCAGTGCCATCGCACAGCAGAGAGGCACACAACCTATCTCCTTGTTAGAGCATTTCTTATTTTTCTTTTTCACATAACGCACCAACAACATTTTGTTATCAGTATGATTACGCTTGTATTCAATTTTTCTTTTGCTATTTTTGCAGTCACACGCGCACCTTTGGTGGCGTTTATTTGCTCGTTGTCCCTTATCGGAAATGGCTGATTGTGTTAACCAGTGATAAGATGGGAACCCACAGTTGATTGAACCGTTTAGTTTAGATTAAGTTTACCAATGCCGTCTACTCGTCTATTGTGTTGAATCTACCGACACATCGTATAGTGAACTAGCACCTCCCTAGATCAACTTTCTCCGTGTAGTTACAATACCAACCAAGTGTACTATCATCTTCCCATTTTGTTAGACTTAGACTTCTCAGATTTATAATTTTTCTGTGATATAATAAACTTTGCAGAACCGAAAATCCTTTTAGTGTTCCAATTAACTCGATGCCTGTGTACTATCATCTTCCATATTGTTGAGTCACATTCCCTGTCTTTTTGTCTATGCCTTTTCAGCTTTACTTACCTTCCCCCTATTTTTTTTAAGTAAATGACATACTGAAATAATAAATCTCCCCCTAAAATACTAAAACAGAAAATCTTTTTGTGTTTTTGGATTTTATATAACAAGAAAAATAAATAAAAAATAAAAATAAAATAAAATTAACAGAAAATGAACACATAAATACGAGTCGGACTATGTATCTGCTTCTTCCGCAACCACATCACTTTTTTTTAACGCCGTTGACCTCTAGCAGATAGAAAAATCTAGGTTTATCAAATGGTTTGGTGTAGAGGTCAACGCGCTGAAAATCCGTGTTAATTTTAATCACATCAATCAATTGTTTTTCATAGCAATCGCGTATGAAATGATATTTAATGCCGATGTGTTTGGTTTTCGGATGTTGAACAGGATTTTTAGTAACAGCTATGGCAGCAGAATTATCAACATAAATAGGGGTGTTAGAAAATTTGAAACCGTAGTCGCTCATTTGCTGTTGGATCCAGATAATCTGAGAGCAGCAACTTGCAGCAGCAACATATTCAGCTTCACAGGTTGATAAAGCAACCGAGGTCTGCTTCTTGCATTGCCACGTGACTAATCGCCTTCCAAAGAACTGACACCCTGCTGATGTAGACTTGAAGTTCATCTTGCAGCCACCATAGTCTGAATCGCTGTATGCAGTAAGTTCAATGTCATCATCATGAGGATACCACAACCCCAGTGTTGGAGTGCCCTTCAGATAACGAAAAATCATTTTCACACCAATCAGGTGATTCACTTTTGGCTTCGCTTGATATCTAGAACATAAACATGTGGCATACATAATATCTGGACGCGAGGCAGTGAGGTACATAAGAGATCCGATCATCCCACGATACATAGTGGCATCCACCAAATCCCCATTCTCATTATACCAGATCAAATAGTGCGGAATCCTATTTGATTGGCGATCCAATCAGGGAGAACGAAATCAAGATCAATCCTAACGATTAGAAAACGTTAAGAATGGACTAGGAATGATCTTAGACGTTCTATGAAGTTGGAATTGACGAACAGGGCGCTCTGGGTCGACTAGGGTTATGAATATTCGAAGTGTTACGTTTTTCCACGAACTAGGTGGTATTTATAGGTAAGGGTTTCTCATTCGGGTGACTGAACCATTCGCATGGTTCAGTCGTGCGATTGAGCTATGCGGTTGATCCATATGCACGACTGAGACTTCAATCATACGACTGGTTCAATCTCATGCTTCAGTCTTCCGACTGACCCAATCTCATGGTTCAGTCGTGTGACTGATCCATTCGCATGAAGTTATTCATGCGTATGGTCCATTGGGATGGCCCATTCGCATGATAACTTCATCATGTTAAGTTTGAATATGTTAATCATTACAACATTATTCATATCAATTCAAACAACCACAAACCTATATAATTAATCATTACACAACCCATTAATGAAATATATAAACATTATAATATAAACAACCAAATGTATTTCATTAATAAACGTTCAATTACATATAATCAAGACAGTAAAAAGATATTACATTCAGCTCAGAATCTAGGGGCACATGTATCAACAATCTTCATTGTCAACTTCATGACCAGATTCATCATGACTCACATCACCTATCTCTTCAGATACTTCATGCACACTATCATTTTGACCTTCACCACCAATTGTTTCTTCATCTTCATTTTGAGCTTCATTTGCATGCTCAGACATTGGTGTATCAATACTCATAGATTGGTGTGTCTCAGTTACACCACCAACATCATCATTATTATCATCATCATCAGAACTTGATGAGCTGTCATCATTATTTTCTTCATCATTCTCATCTTCCTCATTTTGATCATCTTCTTCTAGAGGAAATACATCTATCAAATCAGATGGATCAATTGGCTCACCTTCTAACAAATGAAAATGATCCACAGTGATATCTACATCATCATTTGCTACATTCCTCATGTAGTCAAACATAGGAACATTCTGAGCACCAGTTAACATTGTTAATTTCTTATAAGTAACCTCAGACATGTTTTCCAAGATGAGTCTATCTCCCCCTACTCCATATACATGGATATCTGGATGTTCTTCATTAATTATCATTTGAAGGAACCTGGGGTACATCAAATATTTATGTCTTGTTCCTTTCTTCAAATTGAAGATGAATCCATTCAAGATACATTTAGCCATATTAAATCTTCTATTTGTTGCAATGGCCACAATAGGAGATGCTATATCTACTGGGAATGAATTCCACCCAGCACTCCTCTTTGATATACAGTGTTGGAAGATATAACAAAGAAGCTTCCAATGATTATATACTCATGCTCTGAAGAATTTTTTCTTCGAGAAATGATCAGGGTGACCCATTTCCATGAAGGTCTCTCTGCATTCATTAAATGTTAACTCAGCCAGATCTTCTGGATCATTGTGACCCAGTCTTAATGCAGTTCTAATCGATTCTTCAGATACTTCAACCATTCTATTTCTTGTCACAAATCCTCTGACAACTTTCCTTCCTTCATCACCTGCTTCAACTCTTGCTGTGCTCCAGAACTGTCTGATGAGTCTGTCATAAATCACTGTCTGGTAACACATCGCATACACATATTTAGTTCTTAGAAGAAATCTTATCATCTCTTCATAAGAAATTGCATCTTGAACTTCTTCATTGAGCAAAGCAACAATGTTGTGCTTTGGCACAAACTTTAGATCTGCCATCTGCAAAATTTTAAAACAATGATATTCGACAATATGTGAATTTTGAAGCAAATGTTTTAATGTGAGTTTGAAAATATAACGATTTAAGATATTATAAACTGATGTGTTAAAATGAATATGAATTTTAAAATCAACTTGAAATTTTAATTTTAAGTGTAAACACTTCAATTTTAATAAAAGATGAATTATCAAGATTGATTTTAATTGAAGATTTAACACTGTAGTTTATTTTATCTTATATCATTTTATTAAACTCTTTAGTTCCTGTAATGATGACCTTTATTAATTACTATTTATTTCTCATTATTTTTATTTAAAAATTATGAATCTCTTCATCTTCTTCATCGAGTTCATCATCAACAATACTGTTCATCGATGAACCTTGAACAGTGTCTTCAATCAAATGTCAGATTAAACCAAGTTTAACATAACATAATGATCAAAATCACAAGACAAAAAAGATTCAATCATCAATTTCAGACATTTTTCCGATTTGAATGATCAAATCTGAGTTTTTGACAAGTTTAGGGTTAAACGTCCGTACAGGAGTCGAACGCCTATCAAAAATTTCCATTTAAACCACAAATCAGATGAATGTGAATCATACACTTACGTTCACAATCACATAAACACTGTCAACACTCTGTGATTTGAGCTCGAAATGATTTTAATCGAAGAAAGAGGGTTTTGTCAAGAGTCGAATAGTCAGGGAAGGTTTTAAGAGGGTTTTTGAAATGGGAATGAATTGAATGTCACAAGTGTGCTTTTTATACTAAGTAAAATTTTTTAGACTTATGAGCACTGTTCAGGCGTTTAAGTACTGTTCAGACTCATTAGGTTCTAAATTTTACTAAGTATTGGACATATGAGCACTGTTCAGTCATATGAGGCCAGCCGTATGAGAACTGTTCAGTCGTATGAGTACTGTTCAGTAGTATGAGTCCTGTTCAGTAGCATTAGCACTGTGCAGTAGCAAAATGATGCTGAAATGCCCACACACTAACTTCTCAGAAACATAACAACTGTTTAGAGATACAACAACTGTTCAGCCACATAACAACTGTTCAGTCATATAAACACTGTTTAAATGTTTTTGCACTTGAATTTTTCAAATCTTTCACCTGCACACTGTTTAAACACATTAGTAATATTTCATACTAATATTTAAACAATATTGCATATTTTTTTACTTTTCCCTCAAATTTACACTTTTGACCCTCAAAATTGAACTTTTTACATTTTGACCCTCAAAATTTAACTTTTTACATTTTGACCCTTCATTTTAGTTTCAAAATGAACAAACCAAATATTTCAAAATTTGTCTTGTTTTCAACATTTCAAAGAAACTTTTCCACTTGCTAAAAATTATGAGATCATTTTATCATAGATAACACACACATACTTTGAAATTAAAGCATCATCCTTTCAATTCAACATGATCATTTTGATTTTCTGAGAATATTCTTATTGATTTATTACTCCCCCTAAACTTTTAAGTTCTTTTGCAAAACTTAGAAGTTTACTAACAGATCATAAGAATAGCATACTTAACATTGTTATATTGCCTGCACACAAGAAAACATGCATAAAATCAAAATTAAATCAGAATGAAAATCTAATATTTACAATAGAATCATAGATTGCAGTGAGATCATATTAGTAAAGATCAGAAAAATAAAATAAAAAATATGTGAATAGTGATAGATAATGATTAACTCCTGATCAAGTGTGTTCCAGGTCAGTGACATCACAGCAAAGGAGACACAAGATCTAAGGATAGAAAATGAGTGTTTTTGACACAAATTATCAGCTCACTTACTTTTTGAATTCTTGGATTGAGTAGGGTAGAATTATAAATGACAAGATGTGACTCATACCAAGACTTAGAGGATCAACCATCATCAAGACATGCAAGAAAGCACACATTCTCAACTTATTACCTAACAAATATGCATAACTAGAGCTCATGTTACATAATTGAATAGAGAATGATCATGGATAACCATTTGATCAACTCTAACCATCCATTTGAATGGGTTGTGCACATTGGCATCTTTTGCATCAAAGGAGAATATCCAGGTCTGTAATGACTTACAACAGAGGATATCTCAGCACTTTAGGTCTATATGACTCAGAACAGAGAAGTGAATGATGCTTGTAACAGATCTCATGATTAGTCACATTATCATTAGGTGTGAGTGGGTGTAGCTTAGCAAGCATCCAATCTGATAAGCTAATACACTCAAAAGTACTTAGATGAATACACAAACAAGCATAGAGATTTGGTGTAATCGCAAGAATTTACTTGTTCAGTATACTAGCATGATATTGTCTACACATCAGATCCTGATCATGTCAGACTTTATTAGCGAGTGAAGTATGCAACTGATCTTACTAATGTACTATCATTTCTCACATAAGGCAAACACAGATTCATTCCTAAAAAAATGAATTAGAAACAAAAAGAACTCTATTTTGGAGTTTTTGATTTATATTTTTTATTTGATTTTTTGAGTTTTCTAATTTTGTATTTTGTTTTTCTATAAAAGAAAGCACACACACACAAACAATCAGGCAAATAACTATGAAAAGTTACCCTTATGAAGACCTTCAGATTTAGGAAAGTATTTTATCATGAAAAGATTCAAATTAGTAACCAGGTTTACACATGGTTAATAAGGCCAATTGACTCCACTAAATACTCAAACCTTCCTGGAAGAAAAGCTTTAGTAAATAGATCTGCCAACTGTTTTTCAGTTGCTATTTGAATCAAAATGATTAAACCTTTTTCAGAATTATCTCTTAGAAAATGATATCGAATTTTGATATGTTTTGTTTTTGAATGTTGAACTGGATTAGCTGTAATGAACATAGCAGCAGTGTTATCTATGTAAATGGGTGTTTTAAGAAAATTGAACCCATAATCTAGCAGTTGGTTTTGCAACCAAAGGATTTGAGAACATCCTGCTGATGCAGCTATGTACTCAGCTTCTGTAGTTGAGACAGAAACATTTGTTTGTTTCTTACATTGCCATGAAACTAATCTGGGTACAAGAAACTGACAACCACCCGTAGTAGATTTTCTGTCTTGACAGCATCCACCATAATCACTATCTGTGTATCCATGTAACTCAAAATTATCCTCGTAAGGATACCAACGTCCTAAAGCTGGTTTACCTTTGAGATACCTAAATATTCTTTTTACAGCAATTAAGTGAGATTCTTTCGGGTCTGATTGATTCCTTGCACAAACACAAACAACATACATGATGTCTGGTCTTGATGCAGTAAGATACATCAAAGAACCTATCATAGATCTGTATAGACTTTGATCTACTGATTTTCCTTTAGGATCAGGCTCAATCTTGGTGTTTACGTCAGCTGGAGTTCTTATGGACTGACAATCATGCAGTTTGAATTTCTTCAAGAGTTTGTCAACAAATTTCTCTTGATTGATGAAAATACCATCTGCAGATTATTGAACTTGCAATCCAAGGAAGAAATTGATTTCTCCCATAGAAGTCATTTGGAAACGAGATTTCATGATTTCTTCAAATTCATTGCACAATGTTGGACTGGTAGAACCAAATATATATCATCTACATACACTTGCACACATAAGAGATCATCATTATCCTTCTTTATGAATAAAATAGGATCGATTTTCCCCCTTGTGTATCCATGTTGGATTAAGTTTTGAGATAATGTTTCATACCAAATTCTAGGAGCTTGATATAGGCCATACAAAGCTTTGCTAAGCTTATAAACACGATGTGGAAATTCTTCATCCTCAAAACCCGAAGGTTGCTTCACATACACATCATCAGTGATTGGACCATACAAGAATGCACCTTTGACATCCATTTGATACACCTTGAATTTCATGAATGATGCATAAGCCAGGAAAACACGAATGGATTCGAGTCTTGCAACTGGAGCAGATACTTCATCATAGTCAATTCCTTCTTCATGTGTGTATCCTTGTGCAACAAGTCTAGCTTTATTTCTGATTACGATGCCACGATCATCAGTCTTGTTTCTAAACAACCATTTAGTGCCTATGGCATTTTCTCCTACAGGTAATTCCACTAACTTCCAGACTTCTTGTTTGCGAAATTGAAAAAGTTCTTCTTGCATTGCTTCAATCCAACCATTGTCCTGTAACGCCTCGGTGACGTTTTTAGGAACAATCTGTGAAAGAAAACAAGAGTATAAACAAACATTTTCATGTTCAGATTTACTCCTAGTAGTTCTTTCATGCAGAGGACCAATAATCTGTGATGTTGGATGGTTCCTGTGGACACGAGATGTCGGTATCTCAGTTCCTTGAACATTAACATCCAGATTTGTTTGGTTCAGATTGGAGAGCTGTTGCAATAAGGTAGAAGCATGTGGAGTGAAATTTGGAACTTGAGTCGGTGAATTGAGAAAGTAATCAAAGTTACTATGATCAATTGCATCTCCAAAGATAGAAGATGTGCCAGAATCAGGTTGTCCAATTTCTATACCATCATTAGGAATAGGTTGTGATTCGTCTTGATCTGATGAAACTGAATGATGAAGCTGAAGTAGCATGAACATTGTCATTGAATTGGATTGTTGAATCCTTGACAAATGAGAAGAATGGATAATCTGGGCGAGCATGATCTGAATCATCAGAATATGAATCATCACTGAAAAATCCAAGATCTCCTCTTGAGTTCTTCTTACCTGTAAAATCATCAGATTGATTAAACAAGTTAGGTTGAAATGAGTTTGACAAAGAATCTATATCAAATAACCATGCAGGACCATTTGAAACTGATGGAAAAAATTTTCCAGAAATTTAACGTTGAACGTTTCATTAATAATGTTTGTCCTAGAGTTATAAACTCGATAGGCTTTGGAAACAGATGAATATCCAACGAAAAATCCATTATCATCTTTTTCTTCAAATTTTCCTAAATGATCACTTGAGTTAAGAATCATAACTGGACAACCAAATGATTTTAAAAAATTTATGTTTGGTTTCCTATCAAACATTAACTCATATGGAGTTTTCTTTTTTCTTTCACAAGCAAGATTCTATTCTGAACAAAACATGCTATGGATATTGCTTCATCCCAGAAAGTGATAGGAATTTTGGCATTAGCTAACATGGACCGGGCAGCTTCAATCAAAGTTCTGTTCTTCCTTTCAGCAACTCCATTTTGTTATGGAGTTCTGGGAGCACTGAACTGATGAACTATCCCTTTTTCTGCATAAAACAAATCAATGTTAGCATTTTTAAATTCCGTTCCATTATCACTTCTTATTATTTTCACTTTTTGTTCAAGCTGATTTTCAACTTTATTAATAAATTCTTTTAGAAGATCTGCAGTTTCAGATTTAGCTTGAAGAAAGAAAACCCAAGAAAATCTTGTATAGTCATCTATGATAACTAAACAGTATGATTTTCGACTAATACTCCTAACATTAGTTGGTCCAAAAAGGTCCATATGTAACATCTGAAGTGGCTTGGTGTTTGAGTTTATCAGCTTGGACTTATAAGACGCTCTATGTTGTTTTCCCTTTAGACATGCTGAGCAATGATCAATTGTTGAAAACTTCTTGGAAGGAAGTCTAATAACATGATTTCCTGCTACAAGCTTGTTCATGTTTTTGAAGTTTGAATGACCGAGTCGTCTATGCCAAAGCTGGCTTTCATCATTTAAAGCTTTAGCAATCAGGCATGTTGTTTCTGTTGCAGGATCCACTTGAGACATATCCAGTTTGTATACATCTCTGTCCCGTGCAGCTTTAACTATTACCCAATCATTGCTAATCAGAAATCCTGGTTTCAAGACATAACAGTGAGAATCATCAAAAAGAACAGAATAAGATTTGTCACAAATTTGGGAAACACTTAATAGATTAAAGTTCAACTGTGAACAAAAGTTGACTTTATCAAAACTGATAATCCCATTTGACACTGTTCCCTCTCCTGTTATCTTTCTACCTGCATCACCTCCAAAAGCAACGTGTGTTCCATCTTTTAACTGAAAATCTTGCAACAAGGCTTGATTGCCTGTCATATGCCGGCTACACCCACTGTTAACATACCATGAGTTTATTGGTCTCCGCAGGCGTACCTGCATTCAAAAACAGTTTAAGAAGAGTTAGTAACCCAAGCCGAAATGGTCTTGGGCTTGCCAAATTTATCAACAATTGTAAATTGTTTAAAATGAAGTTTGTTGACATCAGGTTTCTTTGAAAATTTTGGATTTTCAAATCCTTGTTTGAAAACATGTTGATTATCTCTTTGTTGTTTTGTTCTCAAAACATTATATCTGTTTTCAAGATCATCATCAAGAAATCTTGAACCATTTGAGAATGTTCCTTTGTTTATTCTCACAGATCGTGGAATAAACTTTTCTTGATTGTATTGCTGTGATTTGACAAAATATTGATTATCATAATCTGAATTATTTCTTTTAAAAGATCTCAAACCCAAGGAAGGTTGTTGTTGTTGTGAATATTTAAACCCAATATTATGATTTCTTTTAAGTTGTGGGTTTACAAATCCTTGATTTCTAAAATCCTTCCTTGAAGAGTTCTTTCTAAAGTAGCAATCATTTGTATTATGATTTCTTTCATCACACAAAGCATAGTATTTGTTGAAGTAACAATCAGCTGTTGTGTGATTTGTCATATCACATATATGGCAATACTTGTTAAAGTAACATTCTGAAATGTCATGATTATACATGTCTCAGATATCATAATATTTTTCAGAATGTTTAAACAACATTTTGTTAACGCTTAAAGTAGAAGCAACATTTGATTCTTGTTTGAATTTAGGGTTAGGCAGATTATTCTGTTGTTTCTTTGGTGTGAATTTGGTCATTTGATTTTTAGGATTTTTCTTTTGGACTTGACCACAATTCTTTGACTCCTTAGATTCAAATCTTTTATGCACAGCGGAATTTTTAGGACCTGAACTTGTTTTCAGATCAGAGTTAGATTTGATCTTTAGTTTAGATGTCATTTTTGTGATTGTGTTCATGTCAAAAGTTCCTGCTGACACAAATTTCACAGGTTTAATTTTAGTATTGTTTTGTGACTGATTGATTGATTCAGCTTTCTTAGCTTTAGCAGCTTGTCTTCTTCTTTATTTCTTACTCTTGATGATGTATTCCTGATTTGAGTTTAGTTTGAATCTTGAGAAGATTCTTTTTGACACTCGTTATCTTCATTTAGTTCATTTGAACTTGAATCATCAGAAAAAGTATTATCTGTTTTAACCTCTTCACATTTTACTTTCAGTTTATTATTGACATCAGTAGATTTTTCACTCTTTTGTTCATTCTATTCAATAACAGTTTCACTTTTGGTACAAACAGCTTCTTTTGCATTTGTTGAGGTTCATAAGATTTGACTTTGATTGGATGACCATTTTTGATCTTATCTAAGTCAGTTTCTTCATAAACTTCAACATTTTTCTTTTTAAAGTTCTTTTGATCTTGAAATTCTTTAAGTTTAGCTTTGTTTTCTGGTGAATGATCATGAGTATTGAAATTCTCTGGTAATGTGTTTGAGATTGATTCAGGCATAGGTTCATGTGTGAATCCTAGTCCTGTTTTATCTTTGTCATTTCTTCCATTCACCAGTTGCTCAACAATTTTCTTTGAGCTTTTAACTTTTGCTAAATCCATTTGAGTTGCTGCATGTGCCAATTTTTCTTGTTCAAGTGTTTTGTTCATCTCTTCAAGTTGTTTCTAGACAAGTTCAAGTTCTTTAAGAGTTTTGTTCCATGAATCTTGAAGAGACATGATCTTGTCATCAGCAATTTTATGATCTGATTTTAGCTTGTTGTGCTTTAATTCTTCTTGTTTGAGCTTATCACATATTTTGAATAAGTATGTTCTGTAGTGTTCAACCAGTTCAAAACATGCTTTTGTGCACATTTTCTCTCTTACATCCACTGGTATTTCTGGATAAGAGTTGGAAGATTTAGTATCAGAAGATGAGGTAAAAACCTTTGGTTGTTCAGACTGAGCCATAAGAGCAACTTCTTCAGTAGTTTCTTTTGGATCTGATTTGTCGCTCCAGTCATACTCTTCTTCTTGATCATAATCATCATTTCTCTTAGGATCTTTATCTTCAGACCAGTCTTCATTATCCAGTTCAGCAACTAGAGCCAGATTAGCAGTGAGATCAGTAGTAAACTGTTCTGCATATGCACTCCAGTCATAACCATCTTTGATGTTTACAACTAGTGCCTTCTTTGGTTCCTCACTTTTCTTCTCTTCTTTGAGTTCTGGCATAGGTAGGCTTTGGTATGGCTTTTGAAATGTCTTGTTAGCCTGATGCTGATATTTTTGACTGCTTGAACTACCTTGACTGTTTCCTTCTTGCTTCCTTGGAGCTTTACATTCTCTTGAAAAGTGACCATAGCTATTACAGTTAAAGCATCTTGATTTTGATTTATCAAACCCAACAGTTTTGTTTGCACTGGGTTTATAATTTCTGTTAGTGTAAGAATGCTTTTGAGTTCTGTAAGCTATCATGACCATTTGCCAGTTGAGATCCATCTCTTCTACATCATCAGGATCCATCTCAAACAGATCTTGTAGAACTAGCTCCATTTGAGTCAGATGACTACCTTGATAAGCTTGGAAACTTGCCATGAATGCTGTAAAAGCAGTTTTTGATTCATCATCTTGTAAAAGAATATTAATTACATCCTTTACTTTGCTGTGATTGGGAGAGTTTGATGATGGCATATCAGTTTGAGGTTTAGAAATTTGAGCTTTAGGAGAAGACTGTTGTTGTGGTTGAGAAGAGTAAGCAGGTGTACTGGTGAAGAATCCTGCTCCCACAAACAGATCACCTTCATCTTCAGGAGTTGATTGGTTTTTAGCCAGAAATGCATTCTCTACTGTATTTGCTGGAGAAGCAACATACTTATAATGAGTTGTTGATGCATGTCTATCATTGTTTCTTGAACTCTCATCAATCTTTACAGATTCAATCTTGGCAATGAGAAGGTCAAGATCCATTGGAAACTTTTCAGCATGTTTCAACAAAGTAACAGTTTGTTTCCAAGATGATGGTAGTGCATTCAGAAGTCTGTTGTTTAGATCCTCAAGATCATTCTTGATTCCCAAGGTAGACATTTCTGTAGTTAATTGCACAAACCTGTTCATCATTTGATTAATAGTTTCTCCTGAGATATGCTCAAATAATTCAAGTTGCCTTTAAAGTTTCTGTTTCTTAAGGTCTTGAATTTCCTTCCCTCCTTCACATATAATCTTCAAGGCTTTATACATTGTATATCCAGTTTGATAGTTTTCAAGCCTTGAAAGAACTTCCAATGGTAGTCCTTTACACATAAGAGAATAAGCTTTGATGTCATTCTTCACCTTCTTTAGATCATCACCATGGAGATTATCTTCTGGATAACGCTCTTGTGAATCTTTAGAGTACACAAATCCTCTGTCTGGTCCATCAGTGATAATTGGGATATAAGGTCCTTTTTCAATTGATTTCCATAGATCAGTGTCTATGGAATTCAAGTGATGTTTCAGCCTAAGAGACCAGTTTTTGAAATCAGCTCTATTTTTAAGTTTTGGAACTCTGTTTTCAGAATCTTCTGATTTCGTCATTTTTTATATTTTTGTTGTTTTTCTAAGCTTTTGAATTAAGAAAAGACTTAAAAAATATTTTTGGATTTTTGAATTTTTTTAAAAAATTTCTAAGTGTCAATGAAGATGAGTTTGAACAGTGGTGATAAGTCCCAACAGTAAGAAACGCCCCAACAGCTGATAAGTCTAAGGGATTGCCGTAGAAAATTTCTAACACAAGTGTTAGAACTACTAAACAGTAGTGAAACGCCTTCACAGTTGAAACTTTCGCACAGTGGTTATACGTCCACACAGTAGTTATACTTCCACACAGTGGTGGTATTCCCAAACAAGTGAAACTTTCACACAGTGGTTATACGCCCACACAGTGGTAATACGTCTAGGGGTAAAAAGTCTAAACAGTTGAGAAAAGTCTAAACAGTTCTCAAACGCCTAAACACTTAGGCAAATTTCAGTATTTTCCAACCCTAATACGCCACATTCATCATGTTCTTGAGAATGTAACGAACTCTGAAATTTCGAAATCCTTCAATTGTTAATGAATTGAACTAAATCTTTACAATTAGTTCATTTTGATGCCGATAGTCAATCTTCTAACATCAATTGCAGTAATTATCAACAATTTTCACTCAATTTCAGAAATCTTAGTTCGTAAACTCAAGAACAACTTTTTGAACACTTTTTCACTGATTCACTCAATTTTGATGAGATAAACTGCAATTTGTGATTCAAATCATGTTTCTGATGATGAAACACAACTCTGATTCATAATATTTCACTTGAATTGTCAATCTATTACAGATTTCAGTGGATTTTTGAAGTTTCTTTGTTCGACAAAACTTCAAAAACACTCAACCGAAAGCTCTGATACCAATTGATAGGATCAATTAGAGCAATCTGTAACAAATTATATGAACAATTCAAAGAATTACAAACAAATATAATCAAATCAAGCAATATCAACAAAATTCAGAATTCATTGATAGCAAAGACGATTACAAGAGTTAGAGAGCAGTTCATGCAAAAACTTATCAATCTACTCTATGTCTATGCTATTTATACTAGAAACTAAGGAACTAAAATTTACAAAACTAGTCCCTATACAAGTATAAAATACAAAACTAGACAATAAAGACTAAATGTTAAACTTCTAAGGGACCTAACAAGGCGCAGGAGCTTATACTTAGGCGTCTGAGGAAAAGTTAGGCGCATGGGCACTATTAGGGCGCCTGACCCCAACACTTAGGTGTCTGGGCAAGATACTTACGTGCATGAACTACTGTTCAGGCGCATAGGAGTACTGTTTGGGTGCATCAACCTCACTTAGTCATTCTAAGTCAATTTTCCAGGCGCATGAGCCCTATTTGGGCGCATGACCCCTATTTGGGCGCATGACCCCACTTAAATTTTTCTATGGCAATTTCTCAGGCGCATGGGCCCTGTTTAGGCGCATGACCACCTATATAAAATATTTCTAAGTCATTTTCAGTCCCAAACATCATATTTATATGTTATTAACTTACGTTTATCCTTCTAAGCATCAATTTAACTCAAACAACCATAAAACACTAACATACATACACTTATACATACAGGTATCATACATAATAATTTTAAGAACATTTTACATGCATTTTCAGCCCCAAAAGAGTACAAGAACATTTAAAACCAGGGTCTAGAAACTCACCTTATCTGCTTCCAAGCTCAACTCCTTCAAATTTGAGTAAACTTGATGTTTCTAACACCTAGAAACGAAGAATACATAACCCTAACACACATAAACACATAGAAACATGTAAAAATCGGTTACATGGTCGAAAACCCATTCTAACCAAACCAATTATACAAGAAAACTCACCTTAGGCCAAGAACAACTTCTTTCTCTCTCTAAAACCGATGAAAACTCTGCTCTTCTTTTTCTTCTCTTCTTTTGGTCAATAAAAAGCAGAAGTTGGTACCTATATGGGCGGCCATACTCAAAATATTATTAAAATATTTGAGTTTTATTCTTTTTTCACTTTAGCCTCTCCACTTATGCTTCTTTTGTTTTCTTTCAAAATATTTTTCTTTTCCTTCGCTTATTTCTTTTCTTTCGTTTTATTTTGACAAAATTTTGGGCGTTACATGTCATAGTCACAAGTTAAATGACTATCTGTTTTTTGACTGTACATTAATCTTGTTGTCTATGTTAGTGTTTTCTAGCTGGATTTCAAAGTATAGCACGCTGTAGGATGTGGTATTTAATATCTTAGGTTCTTGTATTTCTTTTTATGCTTTGAAAAAGTTGTAATAGAACTTGAGAGCAATATACAACATTTTTGAAAATCATACTTATCTTGTTCTTGTTCTTGTTCTGTCTCTTGTTTACCTGTGTTCTTAGCATCATCTACTCAAACCTAGTTCCCTATTTGATCTGTTAAGTGTTCTAAGTCTCTTCTCTTTGGGAAAAGTGTTGTGTAGACCATCCCTTAACCGTTCCTGCAATTGGTATCAGAGCTTCTTAGGCTCTTGATTGAATGATCTCACCATCTTAAATCTCCCAGTTCTGCACAAAAATAATTAACAACTCAAATGGCAGCATCTATGTCTGATATGTAAGCCAGTACTATGGTAAAGTCCCAATTGATCACTCCTGATAATTTTGATATTTGCTTTCTTAGAATGGAAGGCTTCTGTAAGGTTATTAGTAAGGCTGATGCAACCCAAACACTCAAAGTATTTCCTGCATGCATGCACATGTACACTGAAGTAGAATGCTCCGGAAGATTCACACTGACTTGGAAATTATTCTAAGTGTGAAATCTTCCGAACCCAAGACCAATATCTTCGGAAGCCAAAAGATGAAGTCTTCCAAAGCTTTAAGGACAAAGTCTTCCAAAGCCAACCATTGAAGACAGATTTCTTCCAAAGACTTTTATATTACATGCTTTATCTGATGTACTTTTTACCTAAAGCTGAACCACTTTCCACTTCCACTCTGATAAGTCACCAACCTTTTATGAGTTGGTGAAGTGGTCCATGCTTTTGGTAAACTATACATTGAGGTCTTGAGTCTATAACTTTCCACTTTATGTACTTTATCCTTTTTGTAATATATTAGGATGTGAGCTATGGCATGTCATAGTCACTAGTCAAAAAGAAATCTGCCTTTTGACTCTACATGGATTTTGTTGTCTAGTTCATGTATCCAGCTAGCCTTCAAAGTATGGCCGGCTGTAAGTTATAGTATAAGTATTTTTCTGGTCCTTGTAACTAAAGGAGAGTTTAGGAGTTGAACTTTGTAAACCACTTGATAAGGAACTAGAAGATCAATATACATTAACCTTGAAAACCAACTGCTTGTGTGTTGCTCTAGTTTCTGTCTCATTTACATCTTGTGTTTCTTAGTTCTCTAAAATCATTCTTATCAGTTCCCTATTTGAATTGTTACATGTTGATATACACTCTCCTCTTTGGTTGTTGTGTTGTACAAGTGCATATGCCCTTCCCCCGGTCCTGCAATTGGTATCAGAGCTTCTCAGGCTCTTGATATAAGATCTCACCATCTTAAGATCCCTCACACACACAAAAATACTTAACCCTTCAAATGGCAACTATCTATAAAGCTGATATGGAAACTGGAGCTATGACAAAGTCCCCACTGATCACTCTTGATGACTTTGACACTTGGTGCTAAAGAATGGAAGGTTTTATCAAGTGTCAAGACTCAAGAATGTAGGAATCTATTGTCTCTGGACCTTACATACCAAAAACTCTTTCAGCTGCTGCTGGAGGTGGTATGATTCCCAAGGCTGTGGCTGACTACTCAGAAGAAGATAGAAAAAGAGTAGAGATTGATCAAAAGGCCATGATAGCCCCTCAGACTGCTCTTCCAACCTCTGTACACATAGGTTTCAAGAAATGCAAAACAGCTAAGCAGCTGTGGGATGCATTGAAACTAATGTATGAGGGTTCTACTGAAGCCAAGGAAAACAAGAAGGATCTTCTGAAGCAGCAGTTTGAAAATTTCACCTTTAAAACAGGTGAGACCATGACTCAACAATACTTTAGGTATGTTAAGATTATGGATACCCTAGTGGATGTTGGAGTAACTCTTGAGAGCAGAGACATTTTAAGGAAGTTCATGTCCTCTCTACCTAGGCAATGGACATATTACTCTGTTGTAATCAAGAGAACTGAGAACCTTAAGACTCTCACTCTGACAGAGTTGTATGGCATTCTCAGTGGATACCAGATGGAGATGAACATGCAAGGTTCATCTGGTAACTTCAGTAATCAAATAGGTTCAGCCATTCAGGTGACTGAAAGGGATAGCATAGAAACCCAACATCATCTCATATGCTACCCTGACATCTCACAAAAGGGTCCTTTCATCACCTTCCCGGAGACACCAAGGGAGAACTATACTCAAGGAAGCCCATTCCAAGAGACAAGTTCTTCTCAAGCCTTTGTGTCCTCTGATGAAAGTTACGGTAGCTTCCTATTCACCCTTGAAGACCTGGACTGTATCCATCCTGACGACCTGGAGTACATAGAGATAGTCCAACAAATGGCTCTTCTCACTCACAGAGCCAAGAGATTCTACAAGAGGACATGAAGGAAGTTTCCCAGCAATACAGCCAGTGGAAAGTTTGAATTAGACAAAAGCAAAGTTAAGTATTACAACTGTAACTTGATGGGTCACTTTGCTAGGGAGTGCAAGGCACCAAGAACACATGTTGGACAAGCATAATCCAGACCAAAATACACTGATAAAGCTACTCAAAATGAGAAGCCAAAGCAGTAAGCTGCAGTTGTTGTTGAAGAAGGAGGCTTTGACTGGAGCTTTCAGGTGGAAGATGCATCTCCAAACCAGGCATTAATGGCTGACCATGATGAAACCAAGGTATTGGAACATCGTTGCACTCCTGAATGTATTGCTAAAGTCAACAGATACATGTCCTATAACCTAGAGGTGAGATCTGATCTTGAGTCCTTAAACATCCTAAAATCTGATTTTAGAAAGACTGAAAATGATTATAAGTTAAAGATAGAGGACTTAGAGAAAACCATTTCAGTTTTAAAACATGAGCATACAAATTACAGGACTCAGATCAAAGATCTCATAACTAAGTTAACTGAATGCCAGGCTGAGCTTATGATCAGCAAAGCCAGGGCAGAAAAATGTGTTCTTGAAGAAGAGACCTTCAAGAACATTATATCCTCATCCTTGCATGCAAAAGTTTGTTATCAAAATATGCAGGGACTGGGATCTAGTGAGATAGCTCCTCCACACACAATCTTGTCTGTAAGATCACCTAGGTGGGGAACTTGTGAAGATGAGCTTCCTTACATAGACCCCTTGAGTGAAGAGGATGAAGAAGTGGTAGTGAATAATTCCTCTGAGAAGAGTGAAGAGGAGAATTCTAAGAAGGGTCACTATCCTTTTGAGGAGAGCAGGAAGCCTGAGATGACCAAGTCTATGAGGAAGAATTTGATTAGAAAGAGCAAGAGAAAGGCCAGGAGGGCTCAAGAGATCAAGGCCACTTTTAACTCTAAGCAGAAACAAGTCTTTATTTTTGCAGGATTTGACATGGTCAAGACTGAAGACATAAACCTCAACTCTTCTACCAAGAGTTCTGGTTCACGTTCAAACCATCTCAGCATCAAGAAGAAGGCTGATCTGTTGTGTACCACTGCTACACAGCCTGAACCATCTAACTCCAAGAACAGTCCTAAGCCCAAAAGGACTGTCTCATCATCTACAAAGATGAAGGTGGAGAAGGGAAGTGATCAAAGTCAGCCTTGTTCTCAGAAGAAAACTCTTGGGAAGAAAAAGATAAGTTGTGTTATGTGTGAAAGTACCTCTCATCTTGCTATGGATTGTCCATACAATCCAAAAAGTACTCTTCATATGACCAAGAAGAAGACTCCCAAGAGATCTAATAAGAACTCAGCTTTGGAAGGAAAATTTGTTTCCTTCAGAAGCTCCAAAGGAAAGAAGAAGGCAAGTGGAAAATTGTCTTCGGAAGAAAATTTGGTCTCGGAAGAAAGGAATACTTCCGAAGCACTAAAGTCTGCTGCAGTGCTAGCAGAATCTTCTGAAGGTTCAGTCATCAAAGCTTCTAAAGTCTTAAAAGCTTCCGAAGTGATTAAGGTTAGGTCCAAACTTTCAAAGGTGGTGTGGAAATCAAGGAAAGACCAAGTGACTGAATGTTTTCCATCAACAACAGCAACAGATCCTCAGAGCACAACCGTAGGATTTATTACTGTTTCATTACCTTCTATCTCCTTTGATGAGCCCAAGTCCAATAAGGCTTGGGTTTCCAAATGTAACTAATCATTTTCTGTGTGCAGGAATAGCTCAAGACAAACAAAAATATCTGGATCATTGACAATGGCTGCTCCAGGCACATGACAGACAATAGGTCACTACTCCAGAACGTTGAAAGGATTGATGGAGGACCAGTTGCTTTTGGAGGAGATGAAGGAGGTTACATTTCTGGAAGGGGCAAGGTCACAAATGGTAAGCTCAGCATTGAGAATGTAAACTTTGTCAAAGAGCTTGGGTACAATCTTCTGAGTATATCCCAATTTTGTGATCAGAGTCATAACATGCTCTTTACTGAGCATGAGTGCATTGTTCTCAAACCTGGGGTGATTATTCCTCACGAGCATATTCTGCTTAGAGCCCCCAGAAAAGGGAACATGTATAAGATGGATTTGCAAGAAACATCTCCCTTAGGAGAAGTTTCATGCTTTTTATCTAAATCCAATAGTGATGAGTCTTTTCTTTGGCATAAAAGAATATGCCATGTAAACTTTAAGAACATGAATAAGCTAATTAAGAATGATTTGGTAACTAGAATGCCAAGGAAAGAGTTTATAAGTGATGATCATTGTGTTGCATGCCTGAAAGGGAAGCAGCACAAGTATCTCATAAGCCTAAGGAAAGAAACTCCATCACTACACCCCTACACTTGTTACATATGGATCTCTTGGCCCCACCAGTGTAATGAGTCTAGGAAGGACCTCTTACTGTCTGGTGATCACAGATGACTTTACAAGATTCACATGGGTCTTCTTCTTTAGAACTAACGATGAGACCCCTGAGACTCTGAAGAATTTCATCTTAAGATCTAAGAATCAATGTGATCACAAGGTCAAAACCATAAGATGTGATCAAGGAACTGAATTTAAGAATCAAATCCTTGATACATTTTGTGATGAAAAGGGTATTACAAGACAATACAGTGCTACCAAGACTCCTCAGCAAAATTATGTTGCTGAGAGGAGAAACATGACACTGATTGAAGCTGCTAGAACCATGTTGTCTGACTCTAAACTGCCCATCACCTTCTAGGCAGAGGCAGTCAATACTGCCTGCTATATGGGACACTTTGCTAGGGAGGAAGAAATTTTATAAGAGGTAAGGGAGGAAGTTTCCTAGCATTGTGTCCACTGAAAAGTTTGGGCTGGGCAAAAACAAAGTGAAGTGTTACAACTGTAACCAAATGGGACACTTTGCTAGGGAGTGCAAGGCACCAAGGGAAAATGGTGGCCAAGTACAAGCTAGGCCAAACTACACTAAGTGAGCTCCACACATTGAGAAGCTCAAGCAGTAAGATGCAGTTGCTGTTAAAGATTGAGGCTTTGATTGGAGTTTCCTCGTTGAAGATGTATCTCTAAACCAAACACTGATGGCTGATCATGAAGAAGCCAATGTATTGGAACATCTTTGTGCCCCAGATTGCTAAAGTAAACAAATATTGGTCCTAAAACTTAGAGATGAGATCTGATATTGAGTCCTTGAACATCTTAAAAGCTAATTTCAAAAGAGATGAAAATGATTATAAACTTAAAATAGAAGATTTAGAGAAAAACATTTCAATTCTTAAGCATGAGCATACCAACTATAGGTCTCAAATCAAAGATCTCATCACTAAATTAACTGAATGCCAGGCTGAGCTTGTGATCAGCAAAGCCAGGGTAGAAAAATATATTCTTGAAGAAGAGACCTTCAAGAACATAATATCCTCATCCTTGCATGCAAAAGTGTGTTATCAGAACAAGCAGGGATCAGGATCTACTGAGATATCTCTTCCTTACACTCTACTATCTGTAAGATCTCCGAGGTGTGAAACTTGTCAAGATGAGCTTCCCCTCATAGGACCCACTGAAGAAGAGGATGAAGAGGAGATAGTGAAGGATGGATCTGAGAAGAGTGAAGAAGATCATCCTAAAAAAGGTGACTATTCTCCTGAGGAGAGGAAGGAACTAGGTATGATAAAGTATAAAAGGAAGAACTTGATTAGAGCAGCCAAAAGAAGATCAAAGTAGGCTTAAGAGATCAAGGCCACCTTCAACTCCAAGAAAAAACAAGTCTTTATCTCTACAGGATTTGAAGTGGTAAAGTGTAAGGCCCCGTTCCCTGGAGGCTTACAGTTGGTCATTCATCGCATAGAACATTTAAAATATAACATTTACAGCGGAATTTAAACTTTTCATTAATAACAAAAATCTTGTCAAATCATCATATCATTATGTTTACATCTCCAAAATTGTATTAACACGATATCATTCTAAAAAATATAGATGCCAGACTTGAAATTTTTCCCAGTAGCTTATGCATCCATGCCTGCACCTTCTTAACATCAATGATCATCTGCCAATTACTATGTATACAAAAAGTCAGCTATGCTCAGTGAGTTATAGTTTTATAAATAAAGTACTTTACTTCATCCAAAATACTTCCTTTACATTCGCACGTGATCATACATCATACATACATCTTGATAATAGTTATTTATTATCTTTTCGTCATCGTTCATCATCGTTCATCATCATTCATCATCGTATGTTTCGTACTTTTGTTCATTAACAATGTTGTTAATATCGTTTGTGGATATCATTCATCATTATACAGATCCTGCCATACGCTATACCCCCACGTCATGCAAAAAGTCGGTACGGTGCCATGGTTTATAAATAAACCCCAACGTCATGCTCAAAAGCCGACACAATACCGGGGTAAGCGGCAAGGATCCTATCACATCTTGGTCAGTCACAAAGACTAGACCCCTGTGCGCATACTTGAGGGTTAGCTAAACCATACACAGTTGAGCAAACAACTACCTCATTGAGTTGTGAACCTCCATTATTTGCTTGCAAGACTTTCATTCTTTCGTTACGTTCCACTTTTCATTATCATTAACTTTCACTTCATTACATAATACTTATTCTTAATTAGTGTAAATCACAGCAAGTAAGAAACATTGTGAAAACGAATTCACCCATAATCCATACATTCGCATTCTTAAGAAAATGAATAACAAAAAAAATACTCGACCCTCCACAGGACAACGGGGGTTCGGGGGCGGTAGCCCCTGACAGCGGGGTTCTAGGTGCAGCAACCCTTAGTGGTGTCCAAGGGGCAACCCCTCTTGCTGGGCCATGCTACCAGGTCAGCGTGAATAAATTTTATTTTGAATCATTTATATAGCATATTTTGTTATAGAAAATTCTATCTTCCTATTAAAACCATGCGAAAACTACCTGTCGTGCGAAAATCCTACATAACCATGCGTTATATTCATCAATATTCCTTAGTACATAACACGAGTTACTACATGAGTTACATACCTTAAACACCTCGATTCTATGCTTTCTCTCTCTAAACAACTATTCTCTCTCTCTAGTAGTAACACTTTTCGCGTGGGTACGGGTCAGGCATGGGTGCTCTTAGCTATCTATACCGTCAGCACTTTTCAACCAAACTTCTTGCGGGAGAAGTTCATTTCGCGTGAGAAGTTCCCTCTTCGTGAAAGAACTTCGTCCTGCCCTATTTACTTCAAAATTCTGGGCGTTAGAAATCCACCCCCTTATTTAGGTTTTATACTCGAAACCTGTCAGTCATCAAATAGATGAGGGTAATGTTGTCCCATCTCTTCCTTGGTTTCCCAAGTGGACTCAGACTCCTTTCTGTGCTTCTACTGTACTCGCACGAGTGGAACCACTTTATTCCTTAACCTCTTCTCCTTTCTATCAATGATGGCCATGGGTGGCTCCACATAATTGAGCCGTTCGTCGACCTTGTTATCCCCAAGTGGCACGAACATATCCTTGTCAGCTAAACACTTTCTCAAATGAGATACATGGAATGTCAGATGAATTCCACTTAACTCACTGGGTAGCTCTAATTTATAAGCCACCTCTCCTACCCTCATGACAATCTTAAATGGCCCAATATACCTCGAGCTCAACTTTCCTCACTTTCTGAAACGGATGGTCCCCTTCCAAGGTGAGACTTTCAACATAACTCTATCGTACACCTTGAATTCGATCAGTCTACGTCTCTTGTCGGCACTTCTGTCTACTCTTCGCTACCTTCATAAAGGCCTTGATTTTATCCAATTTTTCGTTCGTAGCCTGGATCATCTCAATGCTCCCTAACTCCTTTTGCCCGATATCACCCCAACATACGGGCGTCCTACACTTCCTACTGTGTAGTATCTCGTAAGGAGGCATACCAATGCTGGCATGATAACTGTTGTTGTATGAGAATTCGGCTAACGGTAAGTGTTCGTCCCAACCTCCACCAAAATCAATGGCCCATGCCCGAATCATATATTCTAGCCTCTGGATAGTTCTTTCTGACTGACCATCTGTTTAGGGATGGTAAGTCGTGTTATTATGTAACCTCGTTCCCATAGCATTGTGGAATCTTTTCTAAAACATGGATATAAACCGAGTGTCACGGTCAGACACGATAGACACCAGTACACCATGACGAGTTACAATATCCTTGATAAACAGATCTGCCAATCGGTCAAATGAATACATCTCATGGATCAGCAGAAATGAGCACTCTTCATCAGATGGTCAACTATCACCCATATGTCATCATATCCCCTTGCCATACCTGTCAACTTCGTAATGAAATCCATGGTGATGTGCTCCCATTTCTAATCGGGTATATCCAAAGGTTGGATCTTCTTGTATGGCTTCTGATGCTCCGCCTTCACTTGCAAACAAGTAAGGCACTTACTCACATAGTTAGCTACATCGCGCTTCATTCCTGGCCACTAATAATCTTCCTTCATATCCTGATATATCTTTGTGGCACCAGGGATGAATAGAGTATCGAGTCTTATGAGCCTCTTCCATGATCTTCCCTATTAGATCCCCATAACAAGGTATCCACATCCACCAGATCGGTAACTAACACCGAGAGCGTTCTCACCCGATTCTGCGACTATACCCTTCATACGCTTGGAGTCAATCCGATCTTCTTTCAGCATTTTATCCTAAAACTCTTTGACCTGTTTCATCACGTCAGCGGTCATAACCAACTTATAAGCCTTCACCCGAATCAGCTCGGGCATCTCCTTTTGGCTAAGGGCGTCGGCCACAACGTTGTTCTTGCCCCGATGGTAATGGATCTCACAATCATAATCCTTTATTAGCTCCAACCATCTCCTTTGTCTCATGTTCAGGCCCTTTTGCTTGAAGAAGTACTTCAAGCTCTTGTGGTCAGTGAAGATAGTGCACTTTGTCCCGTACAAGTAGTGTCTCCAAATCTTCAATGCAAAAACCACGACCGCTAGCTCCAAATCATGAGTAGGGTAGTTAGCCTCATGGATTTTCAACCGTCGAGATGCATAGGCTATAACCTTCCCTTTTTGCATCAACACACAACCCAATCCTGAATAAGAATCATCTGAATAGACCACCAAGTCTCCGTTTCCTTCGGGTAATGTCAAGACAAAAGCTTGAGTCAATCTCGTCTTCAGCTCTTTGAAAGTATTCTCATGCTCTTGACCCCATACGAACTTCACATCTTTATAGGTTAACTTGGTCAATGGAGAAGCTATATTGGAGAAGACATGGATAAATATCCTGTAATAACCTGCCAAACTCAAGAAAATACGGATCTCGGATGGCATCTTTAGAGACTTCCATTGCCTCACCACCTCCACTTTTTCCGGGTCCACCATAATCCCCTCAGGGTTAACTACATGACCCAAGAACTGAACCTCATGCAAACAGAATGCGCATTTTGAGAACTTGGCGTACATCTTCTTCTTTCTAAGTGTCTCTAATACCTCACGAATATGATTGACATGTTCTTCCTTGCTTTTCAAGTAAACTAGAATATCATCGATGAACACAATCACTGATTTATCCAACATCGGTCGACACACCCGATTCATCAAATCAACAAAAGTAGCTGACGCATTAGTTAAACCAAAGGACATCGCGAGAAACTCGTAGTGTCCATTACGCATACGAATAACCGTCTTAGGAATATCCTACTCCTTCACCTTTAGTTGATGATAGTTAGATCGAAGATCTATCCGCGAGAACCAAATAGGAACTTGGAGCTGATCAAACAAGTCATCAATCCTCGACAATGGATACTGATTCTTTACCGTCAACTTATTAAGCTCACGATAGTCGATACACATTCTCATACTACCGTCCTTCTTCTTGACAAACAAGACCGGAGCACTCCATGGAGAGATACTCGGTCGACTTAACCCCTTATCTAGCAACTCTTACAACTGAGTTATCAGGTTCTTCATATCATATGGAGCTAGACGGTATGACACCTTAGCAACATGTTGGGCACCAGGTATCAGATTGATTCGGAAATTGATCTCACGATCAGGTGGTACACCTGATAGATCCTCTTAGCAACATGTTGGGCACCAGGCCAGCGCGAAGAAATTTTATTTTGAAGCATTTGTATACCACATTTTGTTATAAAAAATTCTATCTTCCTGTTAAAACCATGCGAAAACTACCTATCGCGCAAGAACTTCGCAGATTCAAATTTCGTATCGTACATTAAACTACTTGTGCGAAGACAACGGTTTTTCCCGCCCAGTCACAACTTATCACGTCTAAAGCTGTTCTAACATGCTTAACCTCATAAACAACATCGTACAAGCATAAAACGAGAATTTCAGTATGCATAATAGCCCCAAAACATTAAAATGGTGTAAAAAGGGGACTAGAAACTCACCCTGTGAAGTTCTAGAACAACCATGACCTTTCTGAAGCTTTTACCGAATGAAAATTACATAACCATGCGTTATATTCATAAATAATCGTTTCTAAGTACATAACACGAGTTACTACATGAGTTACATACCTTAAACACCTCAATTCTGTGCTTTCTCTCTCTAAACAGTCGTTCTCTCTCTAAACAGTCGTTCTCTCTCTTTATAGAAGCAACACTTTTTGTGTCGGTATGGGTCAGGCAAGGGTGCTCTCAGCTATCTATACCCAATGACACTTTTCGCCCAGACTTCTCACGCGAGAAGTTTATTTCGCGTGATAAGTTCCCTCTTCATTTGAAAACTTCGTCCTGCCCCTTTACTTTGAAATTTTTGGGCGTTGCATAAAGGCTGAGGACTCAACTATGAACTCTAGTACCAGAAGTTCTAATGCTTTTCCAACTCATCCCTGCAAAGAAAAGATGACTAATCAGATGTGTACCACTACTACACAACCAGAACCTTCCAGCTCCAAGTGCAAGCCTCACCCTAGGAAGCTTGCTACAACGTCTGAGAAGATAAAGATAGAGATGGAAGGTGACCAAGGTGAATCTTCTATACAAAGGAAGGCTCTCAGAAGGAAGCCAGTTGATTGTATCATGTGTGGTAGTACTTCTCATTTTGCTAAGGATTCTATCTACAATCCCAAAAGTACAATCCACATGACTAAGAAGAAGACTTCAAGGAAGAAGAAGAAGAAGAAAGCTTTAGAAGGAAATCTTTTCCTTTCAAAAGCTCTAAAGTGATAATGATGACAAGTGAAAACTTGCCTTTTGAAGAAAATTTGGTCTCGGAAGAATGGAATGCTTCCGAAGCACTATAGCTTGCTGCAGTGAAAGCAAGATCTTCCGAAGGCATAGTCTCCAAAACTTCTGAAGTTGTCAAAACTTCCAAAGTGTTGAAGGTCAAGTCTAATCTTCCAAATATGGTATGGAAGATAAATGAAGAGCATGTGACTGAAAGTTCTTCATAAGCAACAATAGATGATCTTCAAAGTCTTAACATAGGATAAATCATTATTGCATTGTCTTCAAACCATTTTGACAAGCCCAAGACTATTGAGGCTTGGGTTTCCAAATGTAATTAACTTTCTCCTTTTATGCAGGAATAGCTAAAGACTAAGAAGAATGTATGGATCATAGATAGTAGCTGTTCCAGGCACATGACAGGAAATGCCTTTTTGCTTCAAAACTTCCAGAAATTTGATGGACGGCTAGTTGCTTTGGAGGAGATACAGGAGGTTACGTTACTGGAAGGGGCAAGGCCATAAATGGTAAGCTCAACGTTGAAAAGGTAAACTTTATGCAGGAGCTTAGGTACAATTTACTGAGTGTATCCTAATTTTGTGATCAGAGACACAACATGCTCTTCACTGAGCATGAGTACATTGTTCTTAAGCCCGGGGTGGTCATTCCTCAAGAGCATATCCTGCTCAAAGCCCCCAGGAAAGAAAACATGTACAATATGGATTTCCAGGAAACATCTGCCTCAGTAGAAGTTTCTATCTTTCTATCTAAAGAGAATAGCGACGAGTCTTTCCTTTGGCATAACACTGTATTGCATGCCTGAAAGGGAAGCAACACAAGGTGTCTCATAAACTAAAGGAAAAAAACTCCATCACTACTCCCCTACACTTATTACACAGGATCTCTTTGGCCCTACTAGTGTAATGAGTCTTGTAAGGACCTCATATTGTTTAGTTATAATAGAAGATTTCACAAGATTCACGTGGGTCTTCTTTCTTAGAACTAAGGATGAGACTCCTGAGTTCTTGAAGAAATTCATTCTGAAAATTGAGAATAAATGTGATCAAAAGGTCAAGACCATAAGATGTGATCAAGGAACTATGCTAGATAGGTGTTGGTCTCTCAACATAATATTTTCCTCACATACTCACTAAGTCTCACTTGTTTGATGAAACTGAATCTCTAACTAAGTTGATGATAATATACTAAGTTAATGAACACAAGAAATGGTTTTTCAAGATACTTGTATATATTACTTCTCAACTTAGTATTACAAGACTCTTACAAAAGCATACATAATGAGTTACATTAAGAAACTATATATACTACTATCTACAGCCAGTTATACTTGGAAAACCAGCTGGAACTTACATCTAAACAAATACTACATTGCTAGAGGTAAGCTATCTAATATAAAATTCTATCCTAGATTAGGTAGTCATGATAGGTCCATGACTTACCTTTTGTTACCTACTAAAGTTGGTAACTATACTAACTGATAAAAGGTGAACAATGGAATAAAATATGGTCAACTACATGGGCAAGGGAAAACGCCATGCAGTATATGAGACTTGTCAGTTAGACCATACTTATGTCCATTGGTCCATAGTTAGATCTTCCGAAGGTAAAATGGCTTTGGAAGAATAAGTTCTTCCAACACCATTTATAATTCAGAAGAGATAACTTCTTTCGAGACTTCAGCAAGTCTTCATGGCTTTGTCATTCGGAAGACTTTGTCTTGAATCTTCCAAGTGTTGTACTTCAGAAAGAGAACTACTTAGTCTTGAAAGACTAAGTTCTTCCTTCAGAAGTTCTTCATCCTTGAGCTTTGGAAGATCTTCAACATTGCTTCGGAAGAGCTTCTTTGTCTTTAGAAGCCTTTGCTCTGTTGCACTCAAAATCTTCTAAGTGTAGTTTTGGTTGCACCAGCCTCACTTGATCCAACAAACTCCCCTACGATAATGCTACCAAATATTTACTCCCTTCTTCTCAACTTTAACTCCTCTTCAGTTCTTGCCTTTTGGTTAGCTCAACAAGATGAAGGCTGTCTATGTGGTTTAATATATGAGCAGCTACTTGGGAGTTGGATGGATTGAAGAATGGTTTCTCTGCTAGCTCAACAATATCAAATCTTCTTGAGTGTAGAAAAGATGAAGCATTTATCCTATTGACTTCACCATTCTCCCTTTCCACAACAAAGTTGTGAGAAGGTTCATCAAACCACTGGAAAATTTTCTTCCTAGGAATGAGGGGCATGTTTGGCAGCCTGTCCCCTTTCCTAGTCTCCATTAGGGTTACCTATCTTCTTCTTAGCTTCTTAGCTTCTTTATTGAGAGAAGTCAAGTTTGTAGCTAAGAGTTGAAGAGATTGGTCTAGTGTTCCCCATGGCAGATCTAGGAATGCATCTCTTGTGAGGGAATAGTAAGAGCCATCAATGTATTTCAGTATTATGGTCCCTTCCTCACAAGAGATGTCACTCAGGATTGAGCAGTTAGTGTGATTCCTTTTGATCTCCCTGAATTTTTCTAAGGTCAGAGGTTTGGATAGTTCAGAGACCAAGAACAATGGTGGCCAAACACAAATCAGACTAAACTACACTGAGAAAGCCCACCAGAATAAGAAGCCAAAGCAGCAAGCTGCAGTTGCTGTTGAAGAAGGAGGCTTTGACTGGAGCTTTCAGATAAAAGATGCATCTCCAAACCAAGCTCTTATGGCAGACCATGATGAAACCAAGGTATTGGAAAATCTTTGCTCTTCTTAATGCATTGCTAAAGTTAATAGATACAGGTCATATGACTTAGAGCTGAGATCTAATCTTAAGTCCTTAAACATCTTGAAAGCTGATTTTAAAAGAGCTGAAAATGATTATAAACTGAAAATAGAAGATTTAGAGAAAACAATTTCAACTCTTAAACATGAGCTAACAAACTACAGGACTCAAATCAAAGATCTTATAGCTAAGTTAACTGAATGCCAGGCCGAGCTTGTGATCAGCAAAGCTAAGGCAGAAAACTGTGTTCTTAAAGAAGAAACCTTCAAGAACATAATATCCTCATCCTTGCATGCAAAAGTGTATTATCAAAACAAGCAGGGACTGGGATCTAGTGTGATAGCTCCTTCACACACTATCTTGTCTGTAAGATCTCCTAGGTGTGGAACTTGTGAAGATGAGCTTCCTCTCATAGATCCTTTGATTAAAGAGGATGAAGAGGAGATGGTGAAGAATGACTTTGGTTTGAGTGAAGAAAAGCATTCTGAGAAGGGTCATCATTCCTCTAAGGAGAGTAAAGCTGTTGAGATGACCAAGTCAAGAAGAAAGAACTTGATCAGAAAAGCCAAAAGAAAATCAAGGAAGGCTCAAGAGATCAAGGCCACCTTTGACTCTAAGCAGAAACAAGTTTTTATCTTGGGAGGGTTTGAAGTGGTTAAGACTGATGACATGAACTCTAGTTCATGTGCAACTCATCTCAGCAACAAGAAGAAGACTGATCAGTTGTGTGTTACTATTACACAGCCTGGACCATCCAACTCCAAGAATAGTTCTCAACCTAAAAGAACTGTCTCAGCTCCTGCAAAGGAGAAGGTGGAGAATGGAAGTGACCAAATTCAGTTCTCTTCTATGAAGATGACTCTTGGAAAGAAGAAACTGAAGTATGTCATGTGTGAGAGTACTTCTCATTTGGCCAAGGATTGTCCATATAATCCTAAAGGCACTTCTCACATGATAAACAAAGAGACTTCCAAGAATTCCAAGAAGAACTTAGCTTTGGAAGGAAAATTTGTTTCCTTCGGAAGTTCCAAAATAAAGAAGAAGGCTGGTGGAAAACTGCCTTCGGAAGAAAATTTGGTCTCGGAAGAAAGGAATGCTTCCAAAGTACTGAAGCTTGCTGTAGTAAAGGCAAGTTCTTCCGAAGGTCCAGTCATCAAAACTTTCAAAGTCTCAAAAGCTTCCGAAGTATTGAAGGTCAAGTCTAAACTTCTAAAGGTGGTGTGGAAGTCAAAGAAAGACCAAATGACTGAAGGTTCTTCATCAACAATTGCATAAGATCCTCAAAGCACAACTATAGGATCTATTACTGTTGCATTGTCTTCAACTATTTTAAATAAGCCCAAGACCAATAAGGCTTGGGTTTCCAAATGTAACTAGCTATCTCTTTATGCAGGAACAGCTACAGACAAACAAAAATGTGTGGATCATTGACAGTGGTTGTTCCAGGCACATGACAGGCAATAGGTCACTAATCCAAAAAGTTTGAAAGAATTGATGGAGGACCAATTGCTTTTGGAGGAGATGCAGGTGGTTACATTACTGGAAGGGGCAACGTCACAAATGGTATGCTCAGCATTGACAAGGTAAACTTTGTCAAGGAGCTTGGATACAATCTATTAAGTGTATCTCAAATTTGTGATCAGAGTCATAACATGCTGTTTACTTAGTATGAGTGCATTGTTCTCAAGCCCGGGGTGGTCATTCCTCATGAGCACATCTTACTCAGAGCCCCTAAGAAAGAGAACATGTACAAGATGGACTTGCAAGAAACATCTCCCTCAGGAGAAGTTTCATGCTTTCTATCTAAAGCAAATAGTGATGAGTCTTTCCTTTGGCATAAAAGAATGTGCCATGTAAACTTTAATAACATGAATAAATTAATTAAGAATGACTTTGTAACTGGAATACGAAAAAGAGAGTTTACAAGTGATGATCATTGTATTGCATGCCTGAAAGGGAAGCAACACAAGGTATCTCACAAGCCTAAGGAAAGAAACTCCATCACTACACCCCTGCACTTGTTACATATGGATCTCTTTGGCCCCACCAGTGTAATGAGTTTAGGAAGGACCTCTTATTGTCTGGTGATCACAGATGACTTTACAAGATTCACATGGGTCTTCTTCCTTAGAACTAAGAATGAGACTCCTGAGATTCTGAAGAATTTCATCTTAAAGATTGAAAATCAATGTGATCACAAGGTCAAAACCATAAGATGTGATCAAGGAACAAAATTCAAGAATCAAATACTTGATACATTTTGTGATGAAAAGGGTATTACAAGACAATATAGTGCTCCGAGGACTCCTCAGCAAAATGGAGTTACTGAAAGGAGAAACAAGACACTAATTGAAGCTGCATGAACTATGTTGTCTGACACTAAACTGCCCATCACGTTCTGGGCAGAGGCAGTTAACACTGCCTGCTATGTGCAAAACAGAGTTTTAGTAGTTAAGACACATGGTAAGACTCCTTATGAACTTTGGCACAAGAGGAAACCTTTTATTGGTTTTCTCAGATCATTTGGGTGTCCTTGCACCATCTTGAATACCAAAGATCATATTGCCAAGTTTGCTGAGAAATCAGATGATGGACACTTTATTGGATACTCTTCTCAAGCTAAAGCTTATAGAGTATACATTCTCAGAACTAGAGTAGTTGAGGAGTCAGCCAAGGAGTCAACTGAATGACCAAAGCATCGGTTTTCACATGAACACACTCTTAGTGTGAAAGGTTCTGGTCCGGATTGGCTGTTTGATCTTGATTTAGTTACCAAATGTTTTAACAAATATTATAAGCATGCTTCAGGATCCATAGATATATTGCCTACAGGTGATTTTGATCCTAGATTTGAGCTGAGAAGATCTTCAAGCTACATATCTCCAGCTCCAGTGGTAACTAATCCTGAAAATAAAGCTTCTACCTGCACATCAATGACAAATCCTGCTGATACATCTGAGTTGCCTTCATCTTCTAGTGTTGAGGCACAAAACTCAACTGTAGGAACTTCAAATGTTGGAGAACATGGTGGTGGTGACAGTGATCAGGAATTTCTTGATGCTGAGAACCATCCCATTGAAGAAAATCTCAGTGATGTCACACACTCATTGGATCAAGTTAATCTTGATAATTGTGCTGCTGTAGAGGGTGAATCCTCCTTGCCAGATCAGAATTTCTCCAATCTAGATCTGTCTAAATAACTTGCTGTGATCCCTCAACTAAGGAGCTACAAGTCTCACCCTTCTACAAACATCATTGGAGATGTTGGTACAGGTGTAAGAACAAGAGGACAGTCTCATAATGCCAACATCTGTCTTCACTCTTGTTTCTTATCCCAAATAGAGCCTGAAAGGATCTCAGCTTCTAGTTTGATCAATTAGGTTGTATTCGCAGCGGATTTAGCACGAGAATTAAACAAACAAGCAAGAACACAAATGATTTTGCATGTACCAGTAAAGTTATAGAGAGAGAGAACAAGTCTACAAAAAGGTGTTTTCTATTGAATCACACGTTTCGGCAAGGATTACAATTAGGTCATCTCCTTTTATAGAGGAAATGACGTCAGCTGATGTCACTTGATAGTGACATCAAACAGTTATTCTAACCAACTACTGAAAACACCTAAACTACTGAAGATGTCAAACATCTGACATCTTCTTACAAAATTGAAGATCAAGATAGGTTGGACTCACCATTGGATTAGTTTTTGTTTATCTTTCGTTGTAATAGGATCTATGTTAGTTTCCTTTGTATGTTTGTTTAGTTCAAGTCTATATGTTGGCTGTCAAGCGAAAGTATAGTTTCGGCCTGGCGAAACTGTTAGTTTCGCCGGACGAAACTATTGAGCTCAGATCATATTTACCCGGTGAAACTATTAGTTTCTACCGGGCGAAATTATAGTTTCGCCTGTATAGTTTCGCTTACAGCGAAACTATATGCGAAACTATGACAGCTATTTATAGATTTCTTTTGTCTAATTGTGGGCATCCTTGCAAGAAACCCTAATCGTGTATTATTGTTGCAAGATGCTATTGTAAGCTTGTTCTTTCTGAATACATTGAGCTTATTTCAATTCATTCACTGTTGTTCATCATTAAAACCATGTTTGAAAGCTTTTTAGTATTATTTTGATCATTCTTCTCTTAGTGTTGGTTGTGTGTGTTTGGTATTGAACAATTCAAGCATTCTTCTGCACTGAAAACCGATCAAATGGACCAACAATATGGTATCAGAGCCATAGTGCTCTTGATTGTTTGAGGTTTTTTTGTTATTTTTGTTCAATACCATCTTTTTCAAATTCCACTTCAAAACAGAGTGTTTTTGTCATGAAAATTGATTGGATAGTGTGCGTTTCTGATTGAGGAAGCTTCGTGAATCACTCCTTTTCAAATTTCATTGAGATTTGGGTGATTTTCGATTGTTTTTGGGGTTTAAAAGGGTTTTCTGTTCTTCCAGCGAAATTACAGTTCCTTCCAGCGAAACTGTATCTTCGTTCAGCGAAACTGATACTTTTTCTTCTTTAATACTCGGTGCGAAACTGTGATCTTTGAACGAAAGTTCATTCTGATTGGGTAACATTTGTCCGAAATTGCTGCTGAAAGTTATTTGAACGAAAGTTCAAGCTTGTTTCCTGCGAAATTTACAGTGAAACTAAGCTATTGATAGTCTCTTGCTAGCGAAAGTGCTGCCGAAACTACGCTCTTGATCGCCGAAACTACGCTCTTGATCGCCGAAACAACCAAAATTAAACCTGCCGAAATTACACTTTCGCTTTTCCGAATCTACCTCTTAGCGAATTTATTTCAGCGAAACTGTTATGTCCAAAATGAATACTCTCACCTTGGCTGATTTAGAGAGTGTTGCACCAAACAGACCCCCTAGACTCATCAATGGAGATAACTTTGAAGATTGGAAAAGGTGTCTTAAGGCTTTCTTCTTCTACACCGATCACAATCAATGGGAGTCAATCATCACCGGACCACACAAGCCAACCGTTACTGTTGGTGGAACTGTATCTCCAAACTCGGACTCCTCCACATTCACCGAAAAGGATCAAAAGCTGATTGACAGAGATCAGAAAGCATTCGGAGCCTTTACTTTATGTCTTGCACCTGATATTTACAATCGCTTTGCCGAATTCAAAGACGCAAAATCTCTATACGATGCCTTGTGTGAATTTTACGATGGCAACGAGGATCTAAAGAAAGATAGGAAGGCTCAAGCTGAAAAGGAGTTCAACTCATTTGTGGGACGCAAGAATGAAGATCTTACTGACATTACTAATCGCTTTTTGTCTGTTTCAAGTACCCTAAAGAAGTATGATGATCAGTTAGGAAATCATGAGCAAGTGAATAAACTCCTAGACTCTCTTCCACCCCAGTGGAGTTTACAAGTGAGAATGTTGAAACAAGAAAGAAACTTTGCTGACTATAAACTAATGGACGTGATTAACAAGCTGAAGTCTTTTGATTTGGATCTAAAAAGGAGGGAGTTTAATCAATCCATCATGCCAACATCCGGTTATTCACAGAATGCTGCATTACTATCTTCCGCTGCAAGCTCTCCAATGCAGGCATCGCGTCAAGGAGCAGTGACTGTGTGTGATTTTTCTGGAGATGGCATTAACCCAGGGAAAGAGCAAGGGAATTTAAAGACATCTAATGAATCTACTGTTCCAGCAGAGACTATGGCACTTTTTAGGATGTTTGTTCAAAGTTATGAAGCACTTGTTGCTGGTGATCTGAAAGGTAAAGGAATGACTATGGAGGACATGTATCAAGTGGATCCAGATGATCTTGAAGAAACTGATATTCAATGGCAAATGGCAATGCTGACGCTTAGAGCTCGGAGATTTATGGAAAGGACTGGTAGAAAGAACTTTGGAGGTCAAAGCTCCAACTCCAAACTGGGTTTTGATAAGTCTAAACTTAGATGTTTCAATTGCAAGCAATTGGGACACTTCAAACGAGAATGTCCATTGCCAACTGTCACTGATCCTAATAACTCTGGAGTTCCAAGATTGACTGCTGGTGGGGGTAAAGATGAGTCAAGCCATAAGAAAGAAACTGCTCTAATTTCTAACTTTGACTGGAGTGCAGAGGCTGAAGAGACAAAAGAAGAAATTAATCAAGCTTTAGTAGCTGAGATTCAGAAAGAGAAAATGAAGATGAACTGTGACGACGAGTTTGATCCATTTAAGGAGTTTAAGAATGGAGTTGAAGAGAATGAGTATGAGAAAGATGAAAATATGAAGGAGTATGGAAAGCCAGAAACTCTATCTACAGTGCTTGAAAGAAATGATGTCAATGCTGCTACCACCGTAGAGGAAAACAAGTCGAGTACTCCTGTGTGTCAATGTGATAAAGCCCTTGCAGCTGAAAAGGTGGTGATGGGACTTCCATATGAGGTAATTCAAGATATGTGTTCATCTCCATGTAAAATCAGATTATTTGGGGTTTATAAGGCTAATCGTTTATTAATTGATAATGAAAAGGACTTGAAAAGAATTAATGAAGAACTTAAAGTGAATGAGTCAAAATACTTTGTTAAATTAAATGAAGCGCTAAAAGAAATTGATCATTTAAAAAGAATTGTTTTAGAAAGAAACTTTGAGGTGAACGGTTTGACTGAAAGGGTTGCCCTAGCTGAGTTTGAAACAAGCAAACTTCAGTCAAAACTTGATAAATGGACCATATCAGGAATGAAACATGATGATTTATGTAAATCTCAACGTGGGGCTAGGATTAAAACAGGTTTGGGATATGAAAATGCTAAGGTTTATCCTCCTCCTAGTACATACTGTTACTCTCCGATGCCCATTCCACATCCTTCTAATGATTTAATCAAAGAAGATTCTAATAGTATGTCTGCAGGTTTAGAAGGTGTGAATCCTATGCACGTTCATGAGGACTACGATTTTGGACCAACTAGAGGTCTTGGATGCTCTAGTCTTAGTACACCTGAACCTCAGCTTTCTGTTTTAGATCATAACTCTAGTTTAAATTCTGTTTTTGTTTCTAGTAATGCTGTAAAAGACTCTGTTTCGTTCAGTTCTAGTAATGTTTCTGTTTGCTTGTTAAATGCTATGGACCGTGATTCTGATTTATCTATTGATGGTGTTGATTCATTGTCTGATAATACTGTGAACAGCAATGAAGAAACAAAAACTAACTCCTTTGAAAAATTCTTTTCTCATCCCATTCCATCATTTATACCCGCAAAATTTGCTGTGCTTAATGACAGGATTGTATCTTCATCTGAGGCAAGTACTAGTGGTACTAGTACCTCATGTATTTCAGATAACACTTCAGTGTCATTAGCACACAATCATTCTTTTCAAAATAAAATCAACTCTGTCAATACGAATAAGGCATACGGTGATATTGATTTAACACTTACTGATTCGAGTTTATCCAAATGTAATGAAGAAATATGCATTGATGAAATCTCTAACTCATTACATAATACATCTAGATTAAAATCACATTGTTTTCAATGTGGTAAAGACGATCATGTTGTTAAGCATTGTCCTCAATTACATCACAGATATGTTTATAGACGTTCTTTTGGAAGTAAACTGAATCAGCTAGTTAATAAGTTCTTTTGCAAGAAATCCACTTCGGAGAAACCTAAAGTTGTTCAAACTTGGGTGCCCATTACTCCTGGTTAAATCTCTTTTGATATGATTGCAGGAGTCGTCCACTAAGTCTGTAAATAGTGTGTGGCATGTTGATAGTGGATGCTCAAGACACATGACGGGGCTTAAAGATTTACTGTCCAACTACCGCATAATCGATGGTGGCTATGTTGCCTTCGCCAAAGACAAGAAAGGAGGAAAAATGATAGGTCAAGGAGAAGTTTGTAATGGTTCGCTCACGTTGGAAAAAGTCAATTACGTTCCCGAGCTTGCATTTAATCTATTGAGCGTCTCTCAGATTTGTGATAAAAGCATTCCGGTCTTATTCAAGTCCAATGAATGTATCTTTTTGAAGTCTGAGATTGATATTCCAGATAATCTAGTACTCATGCGGGCTCCCAGAAAGCATGATACATATCTCCTTGACATGAATTCAAAGGACTCATCATCCGCAGTCACATGCCTGTTGTCTAAAGCTTCCACCTCTGAGTCCTTCTTATGGCATCGTAGATTGGGCCATGTTAATTTCAAAATAATAAACAAACTAGTTAAAAACAATCTCGTTCGGGGATTACCTTTAAAAGACTTTTCTGTGGTCGAGAAATGTATGGCATGTGCAAAAGGAAAGCAACATAAGAAACCACACAAACCTAAAATTGAAAATATCATCTTAAATCCCCTGGAGTTGTTACATACTGATTTGTTTGGCCCAATAAGTGTTAAATCTATTGCTAAGAAATCCTTTTGTCTTGTGATTACAGATGACTACTCCAGATATTCATGGGTAAGATTTCTTACTCAAAAGGGAGAGACTACTGAGGAGTTGCAAAAGTTAATTCTCTCGATTGAATCGATAAGCAAAAGGAAGGTTATGGCTATTCGAAGTGACAACGGTACTGAATTCAAAAATCAAATTTTTGACTCCTTCTGTGCCACTAAAGGAATATTAAGACAGTTCAGTGCTACGAGAACTCCTCAGCAGAATGGTGTCGCGGAACGAAAGAATCGCACCCTAATTGAAGCCGCACGTACAATGTTAATAGAATCCTCCTACCCATCATATTTTGGGCTGAGGCTGTGAATTGTGCTTCTTATGTTCTCAACAGGGTGCTGATAGTCAAAGATAAGATGAAGACCCCGTATGAACTCTTTCACAAAGCGAAAGCCTTTGATTGATTTCTTTCGCCCATTCGGCTGCTCGTGTACTCTTCTGAATACTCAAGCTCAGAAGACAAAATTTGGTGCTGTTTCTGATGAATGTTATTTCGTAGGCTATTCTTCTTCCCAGAAGGCTTATCGGGTATATAACAAGAGGACACATATCGTTCAAGAGTCATTCTAAGTCGATTGGCAGGAATCTAATTCCTCTGATGTTCCCTCAGAACCAGCTTGGTTCTTTGACTCAGATACGGTGTTCAAATCATTAAATCTTCCAATTTTCGATGATGATGTGCCCTTCTCCAATTCAACAACAAACTTCATTCCTCCTGCCCCCATACCAGCTGAGCCTATTGTGCCTCATGTCACTACATCTGTTGATGATACCTCAGTAAATGTTGCTTTTTCCTCATCTTCATTTGATCTTCCACCTCCACCCATATCAACATCACCTTCTTCATCTCCTTTACCTAACTCTTCTTCCCCATTCAGCTCATCATTTAACCAACCATCTACTGATATCCCTTCCATGACTGTCGATTTCAAAACTTTGAAAGATCATCCACACGACAACATAATTGGTTCCATTACTGATGGAGTTCGGACACTGAGTCAATCTGGTTTGATCAACGTTTGCTTGTTTTCTTGTTTTATATCTCAAACCGTTCCTAAGAACGTTCATGCAACTCTCCAAGATCCGTGCTGGGTAGAGTCGATGCAATTGGAACTGCAACAGTTCAGAAAACTACAGGTGTGGACCCTGGTGGATCTTCCACCAAATAAGTATCCTATTGGCACAAAATGGGTTTTCAAGAACAAGCCTGATGATCGAGGAATAGTGGTGCGCAACAAATCCAGATTAGTGGTTCAAGGCTTTGCTCAAGAAGAAGGAATTGACTACACAGAAGTCTTCGCACCTGTCGCCCGTCTTGAAGCCATTAGAATATTCTTAGCGCATGCTGCTCACAAGCAATTTAAAGTCTATCAGATGGATGTCAAATGTGCATTTCTCTATGGGGACATTGATGAAGAGATATACGTGTGTCAAGCCCCAGGATTTGAAGATCCGGACTTTCCTGACAAAGTATATAAGCTTGATAAGTCACTTTATGGACTTTATCAAGCTCCTCGGATCTGGTATGAGACCCTGACTCAGTACCTCCTAAGCAATGGTTTTACGCGAGGCACCATTGACATGACACTATTCAAAAGAGAGGTAAACGGTGAGATGTTGATTGTGCAAGTTTACGTTGATGACATTATTTTTGGTTCTTCAAATCCTCAATTATGTCGGGAGTTTGAGGAGGTCATGCGAAACAGATTTGAGATGAGCATGATGGGAGAGATGTGTTTCTTTCTCGGGCTGCAAGTTAAACAAAAGCCAGATGGAATTCTCATTCATCAAGAGAAGTATATTAAAGAAATTTTGAAGAAATTCAAAATGGATGATGCTGCTTCTGAGATGACTCCTTTCACGGCTCAGACATGTCTCACTCCAGATGAAAATGGCAAACCAATCGATCCTCATCTCTACAGATCCATGATTGGCTCTCTCATGTACCTAACAGCAAGTCGTCCTGACATCACCTTTGCGGTTGGATATTGTGCTCGATACCAATCAGCTCCTAAAGAATCCCATGCCAAGGCAGTCAAACGAATTTTTCGTTATCTAAAGGGATCTTCTCGTTTAGGTCTTTGGTATCCTTATGGTGGGAATTTTGACTTGCATGCTTATTCTGACAACGATTCCAACGGCTGCAAATTAAACAGAAAGTCTGTTACTGGAGGTTGTCAGTATTTGGGAAACTGCCTTGTTTCTTGGCAAAGCAAGAAACAGACTACAGTTTCTCTCTCAATAGGAGAAGCTGAATATATAGCAGCCTCAAGCTGCTGTTCGCAAGTGTTATGGATTCAGCATCAAATGATGGATTATGGGATCAACTTTCTTCATACTCCATTGTTTTGTGATAACGAAGCGGCCATTGGAATTGCCAAGAATCCAATTCATCATTCTCGGACCAAGCACATTAAGACACGGATTCATGCCATCCGTGATGCTCAAGAAAAGGGTTTCATTGATATCATTCCTATTGATACAAAACACCAAAAAGCAGATCTTTTCACAAAAACATTTGATAAACCACGTTTTTATGAATTGATTTCTATGCTAGGATTAATATCATTCTGACAAACTTTTCTGAGCAAAACAATTGTTTCACCTGTACATAAGTACACATTTTCTTTTTGGTCTTGATTGTTGTCTAACTTGTGTCACATAGATCTTTCTCTTTTACTCTTATTTTTCTTTTACTTTGATTCTTAAGAAATTTTTCCTTTAGTAGGCTATTGAATAAAAATTTCGAGGGAGATTCATACTGATAATAAGTCTTAATTTTCATTCTCTCAGGAGTTCAAGAAAATGAAGTTAGAACAAGGGGACATCTTACGTTGGGATATGCATGATAGACTCATCCCGAAAACAAAGTAAACAAGTGATCATGCAGCAAAACTAAAGATCATAACTCAGCAATAAGGATTATCCTCATGATATTTTCGTCTGCACAAAGATACAAGTCTTGTATAAAACTTGGTTGAGAGTTGCTGATTGATGTCAAAGATTATCGATGTGAAACTTATGGTGTTTCTCACTGGGATGGTGACTCGGTGATAATGCCCTCTAAGTCAAACGTTAAATAATCTCAAATAGCCTATTATTGTACATATAGAATATCAATGTGAATCTTATGGCGTTTCCCACTGGGATGGTGACTCGGTGATAACGCCCTCTAAGACAAACATTATATAATCTCAAATAGTCTCAAATAGTCCATTCTTGCATACACATTCATACTTTACATAAGAAAAGATGTGTGTTTATCTCCTCTGCTATGCGAAAGCATTGACCTGGAGTGATGATCTTCTCTGCTATGCGAAAGCATTGACCTGAAGCTCTCATCAACACGCCTAGATGATCTTCTCTGCTATGTGAAAGCATTGACCTGAAGCTCTCATCAATTAGTTATAGGTTGAGTCTGGATACCACATATATGTGTATCTACATCTGTACATTATAGAGTCCCATCCGTATATATGCCAGTCAGTGTGAAATCAGGCAACATCAATGATTATGCTCAATAAACCTTGATGACGAGACTAGGTCTTTATCAAATATCAGTGGGGACCAAGTTGCTGAGTTTCTAAGACAATTCAGAACATGATAAACAGCTGCAGATCATGAGTTGAAAAGAGATGGGAATGGGTTTAAGCGGACAAACATATCAGCAATCTCGCTAAGTCATGATCCTCTTAAAACACTTCGAGAAAAACATGATACTATATCCTTCAACTATTTTATTTTATTTTATTTTATTTTATTTTATTTTTATTTTTATTTTTATTTTATTTTGTTTTTATTATAAGTGAAGATTCTGCGAAACTACAGTTTCACATAGCGAAATTGCAGTTTCGCTCGGGAAACTATAATTTCGCCCCGCCGAAAACTATAAGTTCGTTTTGCCGAATCTATAGTTTCACAGTGTCGAAACTACATCCTCGTATTGCAGAAAGTATAGTTTCGCTTTGCCGAAATTATATTTTTAGTTCTCTGCGAAACTCCTATGTATATAAACATAGTTTCGAATCAAGATACTCACTTTCGCAAAAATTAGCCACTTTCGTCGAAATTGTGTACTGTTAGGGTTTTTGAGACTCGTGACACAAATCTCCGTTGTTGTCTTGTTTTATTGCATTGTCACCTGATTTTGAACTTCTTATGTGAGTTTCGAACTCAGAACATGAGTTTTCATAGACTAATCTATCGTACATTTGACTGGATTGAAGTGTGTCGTTTGGGTAGTCTCGCAGTTCGTTCTGCGAAACTACATCATCCTCCAGCGAAACTGAACGAAAGTTCATTAAATACAGCGAAACTGTGCGGTTATGCTGCCCGAGCGAACCTGACATTCTCGTCAACAAAAATCAGTTTCGCCCAGTTGAATCCATTATCATGTCTTGCGAAATTATAATTTCGTTTGTGCGACATATATATATATATATGTACTAATTAATCTGTACTACCATTTTAATTAATCTGTAAATTCATTTTAATTATACTTGTATATATCTGTATTTTCACGTTTATCGCAATTTGTTCATTTACATTACGTTTGTAAATACTTGAATATAATTCCTAACTGGGTGTGTTTGTTTGTCAGATATAAATGGCAAATCTCAAGTTTGATGTTCGAAACAATATCACTGCTATTCTAGACGACTCACATCCTAAAGCAGCAGGATTCAGAGATTGTATGAGATGGCTACAAAGATCTCCTATAGCATTCGCCATATCTCATTCTACAACTATTTATGATTTACACATTCGAGATTTCTGGCGAACCGCTGAGTACAACACAAGGGGAGATTCGGAGAGTATTATAGCCAAGGTTCTGGATCATCAAGTGATCATCACAGAAGAAGTTATTTCCCGGGTGCTGAGATTAGAAGAAGACACCGGAGGTGATTTTGATTTGACTGATCAGGAGGTGTTTGATGCTTTCTTGACTATGGGATATGAAGGTCCTCCTTTTGGGACTAGAAAGGAAATCAAGAAATCCTTTCTGTCTAAGGAGTGGAGATACATTGCCCATGTCTTCATAATGTGCTTAGATCACCGAAAAGGTGGATCAGATGGGTTAAACTTGGACTGGGCAAAGGCAATGGTTCTATGTTGCCGAGGAGAGAAGGCTAACATTTCTAATCTCATATTTAGCTGCATGGCCGAAAACGTAATGGCCCTGAAAAAGGACAAATGGCTGCTCTATCCCCGATTTCTTCAGATGATCGTCGACGATCAAGTTCCCAACATCCCGAGACATGGAGAGGTCAAGCATCTAGTGTCAATGAATACCAGAATCTTTGCCGACTGCTGTGCTATCAGGCACGACTTCAGTTGTCGGATCACTCACCTATGGGAGAACATGTATACTCCTGATCGATGGGATTATATCAGGAGGGTGATCGAATCTGAAGCGAGACGAACCGAGGAAGTTAGACCAACTCAGTCGAAAGCAATAAAGAAAAGAAAGAGATATGCCAAGGAGAGGATTACGACTTTGAGAAAGAAGTGGCAGAGATGGCAGCTAAAGCCAAAATGGAGAAAGAAAAGAGGTACAAAAGGACAGTTGATACTGGGGAGCAAGAGAGGAGGACAAAACAGAAACATCAGACATTCACTGAGCCCCCACAATCTGAGAGACAAACCAGTTTAGACGAGGATGTGATCAGAAACCTCAACACCTCTCTCTCTAACGAACTAAGTATGATAAAGACTAAGCTGACGAATCAGGAGATGAGGGAGAGACAAAAGGATGAATTGCTGGAAGGTATGCAGAAAATGTTGGTTGATCAAAATAATTTGATCAAAAGGTTATTGAAGGAAGTAAATGAATTGAAAGCTGCCGCCGGCCTGCCTAATCAGCTAACTCAATATGAGTTAGATGATTTGACTGACACATCTAAGTACCCGTTCCTGAATGTGGGTACTTCTTCGAAGGTAGGAGAGGGCACCTCGGGGCAGCAACAGAAGAAGCTGGAGGGTCTAGTAAAGGAACAGTAGAACCTGAGATGGAGAATTTACAAACTGAAGATGATGTGATTGATGCTGAGTTTGTGGATTTAGGAATAAACCTTGGAGATTTTACCGGCGAAGAACAAATGGGAAAACAACCCATTGAGAAGGGTCTGGTGGACGAGGAAGTTGATGAGGAGCAGTTGGTGGATTACGACTCAGAGCCTGAGTTCTATGAGGTGTATGAAAGGCCTCTGACTTATGTGATTCAGAAGGGTGAAGAGGAAAATGATATTTTTGAGATGGAGAAGAATGATTGGTTTGTAAGGGAGAAGGAACCCGAAGAGTTAACCCCACTGTTTCAGAATATGGAGAGTTTGAAGAAGAAAGAGGCTGATAAGAAGATCGTGAGCTGGAAGTACAACCCCGACCTGAAAATGTTCATGATAAACAGGCAAGGGGGTGGAATCACTTATCTTCACAAGAGGAAGGCATTCAAGACCTTGCCGAAATAGGATTTGAGAAGGTTGGCATCTTTGCCTTTACTTGGAGCACACTTGAGTGAGCGAGCCAGATTTCTAGAAAAAGAAATCCAGAATGGGCTCAACGACAACTTTGAGGCTTTCGGGTTTATGAAAGTAGAAAGAAAGAGATCAAAGAAAGATAAAGACTGGGTCACAGGGAAGGGAAAGATTGTGTTGAGCGTAAAGCCGCCAAAGACGGTTCAAAGGGTAAGATTGGCAGATCCGTCCCCCTCTCGTCTGAAAGAGTTTGAGAAGTGGTTTTATGACAATCAGACGGGGGAGGCTGTTATCAGAGCCAAGGGTGGAATTGAATATCGAATCTTTGACCCAATGGAGTTGTTTGGATTTGCTGATGAAGATCTACTGGTTCTGTGTGAGAACCACATTAAGGCAGGGGCGGGAGAAGACACGAGAAAGGAAGCTAGCCTGTTCATGATTGTAGTGAACAAAGTTAGAGGAGTGAGAGCTGAAGTGAAAGCGCTGGCAGAGAATGTTAGAGCTGAAGATGATTTACACATGGACATTCAGGATTTAACAAAACAATTTGCACAAGCTAGTGCTCATCCTGAAGGAGCTAATGAGGCAGGAGGCAACCAAAGAAGATCAAGTGCTGAGGCTCATCAAAGTAAAGCTGCGGGAGCTGATCTAGAAACATCATGTGCAGGTACGGGAAAGGCTGGAGCTGAATGAAGACATCAAGACAAGCAGAATGGGTGAGATCCAACCTAGGGGGAGTATTGAAGATCAAGATAGGTTGGACTCACCATTGGATTAGTTTTTGTTTATCTTTCGTTGTAATAGGATCTATGTTAGTTTCCTTTGTATGTTTGTTTAGTTCAAGTCTATATGTTGGCTGTCAAGCGAAAGTATAGTTTCGGCCTGGCGAAACTATTGAGCTCAGATCATATTTACCCGGTGAAACTGTTAGTTTCTACCGGGCGAAATTATAGTTTCGCCTGTATAGTTTCGCTTACAGCGAAACTATATGCGAAACTATGACAACTATTTATAGATTTCTTTTGTCTAATTGTGGGCATCCTTGCAAGAAACCCTAATCGTGTATTATTGTTGCAAGATGCTATTGTAAGCTTGTTCTTTCTGAATACATTGAGCTTATTTCAATTCATTCACTGTTGTTCATCATTAAAAACATGTTTGAAAGCTTTTTAGTATTATTTTAATCATTCTTCTCTTAGTGTTGGTTGTGTGTGTTTGGTATTGAACAATTCAAGCATTCTTCTGCACTGAAAACCGATCAAATGGACCAACAAAAATGCTAAGTGTTACTACTTACTACAAACGACAGATAGGAAAAGAAACTACTAAAAGCTACAACGACTGAAGAACAAACTCTTCTGTCGTTTACAAACTACTGAAAGGAAAATTACAAACTTCTGAAATGTAAAACCATCATAACAACTGAAGACGACTTCTTCAGCTGTTGTGACAAACTCTGAAGCTTCAGCACTTGGTCTTCAGACTTTGAACTTCAGATATTTCATCAGCTGATAACATCAGTAGTTGTCATCAGCTGATGTCTTCAGTCTTTGTCTTCAGACTTTGTACATCAGTTGTTGATCTTCAGTACTTCAGTTCTTCAGCTGTTATACTTGGAAAATGATTATAAACTGAAAATAGAAGATCTTATAGCTAAGTTAACTGAATGCCAGGCTGAGCTTGTGATCAGCAAAGCTAAGGCAGAAAATTGTGTTCTTGAAGAAGAAACCTTCAAGAACATAATATCCTCATCCTTGCATGCAAAAGTGTATTATCAAAACAAGTAGGGACTGGGATCTAGTGTGATAGCTCCTTCACACACTATCTTGTTTGTAAGATCTCCTAGGTGTGGAAAGTGTGAAGATGAGCTTCCTCTTATAGATCCTTTGATTAAAGAGGATGAAGAGGAGATGGTGAAGAATGACTTTGGTTTGAGTGAAGAAAAGCATTCTGAGAAGGGTCATCATTCCTCTGAGGAGAGTAAAGCTGTTGAGATGACCAAGTCAAGAAGAAAGAACTTGGTCAAAAAAGCCAAAAGAAAATCAAGGAAGGCTCAAGAGATCAAGGCCACCTTTGACTCTAAGCAAAAACAAGTTTTAATCTTGGTAGGGTTTGAAGTGGTTATCACTGATGACATGAACTCTAGTTCATGTGCAACTCATCTCAGCAATAAGAAGAAGACTGATCAGTTGTGTGTTACTATTACACAGCCTGGACCATCCAACTCCAATAATAGTTCTCAACCTAAAAGAACTGTCTCAGCTCCTGCAAAGGTGAAGGTGGAGAATTGAAGTGACCAAAGTCAGTTCTCTTCTATGAAGATGACTCTTGGAAAGAAGAAACTGAAGTGTGTCATGTGTGAGTGCACTTCTCATTTGGCCAAGGATTGTCCATATAATCCTAAAGGCACTCTTCACATGATAAACAAAGAGACTTCCAAGAATTCAAAGAAGAACTTAGATTTGGAAGGAAAATTTGTTTCCTTCGGAAGTTCCAAAATAAAGAAGAACGCAGGTGGAAAACTGCCTTCGGATGAAAATTTGGTCTCGGAAGAAAGGAACGCTTCCAAAGTACTGAAGCTTGCTGCAGTAAAGGCAAGTTCTTCCGAAGGTCCAGTCATCAAAACTTCTGAAGTCTCAAAAGCTTCCGAAGTATTGAAGGTCAAGTCCAAACTTCCAAAGGTGGTGTGGAAGTCAAAGAAAGACCAAATGACTGAAGGTTCTTCATCAACAATAGCACAAGTTCCTTAAAGCACAACTATAGGATCTATTACTGTTGCATTGTCTTCAACTGTTTTAAATAAGCCCAAGACCAATAAGGCTTGGGTTTCCAAAGTAACTAGCTATCTCTTTATGCAGGAACAGCTACAAACAAATAAAAATGTGTGGATCACTGACAGTGGTTGTTCCAGGCACATGACAGGCAATAGGTCACTACTCCAAAAAGTTTGAAAGAATTGATGGAGGACCAATTGCTTTTGGAGGAGATGCAGGTGGTTACATTACTGGAAGGGGCAAGGTCACAAATGGTAAGCTCAGCATTGACAAGGTAAACTTTGTCAAGGAGCTTGGATACAATCTATTGAGTGTATCTCAAATTTGTGATCAGAGTCATAACATGCTATTTACTTAGCATGAGTGCATTGTTCTCAAGCCCGGGGTGGTCATTCCTCATGAGCACATACTACTTAGATCCCCCAGGAAAGGGAACATGTACAAGATGGACTTGCAAGAAACATCTCCCTCAGGAGAAGTTTCATGCTTTCTATCTAAAGCAAATAGTGATGAGTCATTCCTTTGGCATAAAAGAATGTGCCATGTAAACTTTAATAACATGAATAAATTAATTAAGAATGACTTTGTAACTGGAATACGAAAAAGAGAGTTTACAAGTGATGATCATTGTGTTGCATGCCTGAAAGGGAAGCAACACAAGGTATCTCACAAGCCTAAGGAAAGAAACTCCATCACTACACCCCTGCACTTGTTACATATGGATCTCTTTGGCCCTACCAGTGTAATGAGTTTAGAAAGGACCTCTTATTGTCTGGTGATCACAGATGACTTTACAAGATTCACATGGGTCTTCTTCCTTAGAACTAAGGATGAGACTCCTGAGATTCTGAAGAATTTCATCTTAAAGATTGAAAATCAATGTGATCACAAGGTCAAAACCATAAGATGTGATCAAGGAACTAAATTCAAGAATCAAATACTTGATACATTTTGTGATGAAAAGGGTATTACAAGAAAATATAGTGCTCCGAGGACTCCTCAGCAAAATGGAGTTACTGAAAGGAGAAACAAGACACTAATTGAAGCTGCAAGAACTATGTTGTCTGACATTAAACTGCCCATCACGTTCTGGGCAGAGGCAGTTAACACTGCCTGCTATGTGTAAAACAGAGTTTTAGTAGTTAAGACACATGGTAAGACTCCTTATGAACTTTGGCACAAGAGGAAACCTTTTATTGGATCATTTGGGTGTCCTTGCACCATCTTGAATACCAAAGATCATATTGCCAAGTTTGCTGAGAAATCAGATGATGGACACTTTATTGGATACTCTTCTCAAACTAAAGCTTATAGAGTATACAATCTTAGAACTAGAGTAGTTGAGGAGTCAACCAATATGAATTTCAATGAACACACTCTTAGTGTGAAAGGTTCTGGTCCGGATTGGCTGTTTGATCTTGATTTAGTTACCAACTGTTTTAACAAATATTGTGAGCATGTTTTAGGATCCACAGATATATTGCCTACAGGTGATTTTGATCCTAGATTTGAGGTGAGAAGATCTTCAAGCTACATATCTCCAGCCCCAGTAGTAACTAATCCTGAAAATGAAGCTTCTACCAGCACATCAATGACAAATCCTGCTGATACATCTAAGTTGCCTTCATCTTCTAGTGTTGAGGCAGAAAACTCAACTGTAGGAACTTCAAATGTTGGAGAACATGGTGGTGGTGACAGTGATCAGGAATTTCTTGATGCTGAGAACCATCCCATTGAAGAAAATCTCAGTGATGTCACACACTCATTGGATCAAGTTAATCTTGATAAGTGTGCTGCTGTAAAGGGTGAATCCTCCATGCCAGATCAGAATTTCTCCAATCTAGATCTGTCTAAATAACTTGTTGTGATCCCTCAACTAAGGAGCTACAAGTCTCACCCTTCTACAAACATCATTGGAGATGTTGGTACAGGTGTAAGAACAAGAGGACAGTCTCATAGTGCCAACATCTGTCTTCACTCTTGTTTCTTATCCCAAATAGAGCCTGAAAGGATCTCAGCTTCTAGTTTGATCAATTAGGTTGTATTCGCAGTGGATTTAGCACGAGAATTAAACAAACAAGCAAGAACACAAATGATTTTGCATGTAACAGTAAAGTTATAGAGAGAGAGAACAATTCTACAAAAAGGTGTTTTCTATTGAATCACACGCTTCGGTAAGGATTACAATTAGGTCATCTCCTTTTATAGAGGAAATGACGTCAGCTGATGTCACTTGATAGTGACATCAAACCGTTATTCTAACCAACTACTGAAAACACCTAAACTACTGAAGATGTCAAACAGCTGACATCTTCTTACAAAATGCAAAGTGTTACTACTTATTACAAACGACTGATAAGAAAAAACTAATGAAAGCTACAATGACTGAAGAATAAACTCTTCAGTCGTTTACAAACTACTGAAAGGAAAATTACAAACTTCTGAAATGTAAAACCATCACAACAACTGAAGATGACTTCTTCAGCTGTTGTGACAAACTCTGAAGCTTCAGCACTTGGTCTTCAGACTTTGACCTTCAGATATTTCATCTGCTGATAACATCAGTAGTTGTCATCAGCTGATGTCTTCAGTCTTTGTCTTCAGACTTTGTACATCAGATATTTCATCAGCTGATAACATCAGTAGTTGTCATCAGCTGATGTCATCAGTACTTCAGTACTTTGTCTTCAGCACTTGAGGCTTCAGTACTTGAGGTCTTCAGTACTTGATGCTTCAGTAGATGATTGTTCAGTACTTGAAGTCTTCAGCTATTGATCTTCAGTTCTTTGATCTTCAGCTGTTGAAGTCTTTAGTCTTTGTCAATCAGCTGATGAAGCTTTCAGCAGTTGTTGTGATGTCTTGTGGGACTTAGAGGTTTTTCTGATCTGGCTCATTGGTTCTTTTGGTCTAACAATCTCCCCCTGAACCAATGCAGCCAAAACCTCTAAGCTTATTGTTGGTCCCACTTATTGATGGCAGGAAGATTGGTCTTTTTCCTTCTTGATCAGCTTAGAAGATGACCCAATTAAGCACTGGCCTGGGAAGAGGTCTTAAGAATTTGTTTGGCATAGTATGGATGGGAACTCTGTTTTCGGGAACTGGACACAGAGTTGTTGTCCCATCCATAAAACCTACTTCCCAACTATGAGCCTGTAGGATTCTCTGGTGTAGGCCTCTAAAAATATCACTTGTTCCTCCATGGTAAGTACTTCTGCCTCACCATCAAAGAATCCTTCAGGCCCATAGAGCTCTAAGATGTATTTGGCCTGTTTACCACTTTTGAGCTCCACAGTTGTTATGGCCTTATAGGCGAATTCATCTGGGTGATTACCCTCTAAGAACAACTGGAGCTCATTTCTTTAAAGTTTCTCAAACCTCTTGTAGACTAACCCCTTTTTAACCACCCTGTTCTCCAACATCTTTTGTGGTGGGAGGTTAGCCTGATAGGTTTTCTTGAAATCTTCTATGATCTCCCAGGGTGATATTACAATGGCCAAGGAGATCTCTTCATCTACAATCCTTTTCACCTGGCCATTGTATCTCTTTGGAATGTTTTTCTTCATGATCCTGTGAGACACCCAGGGATTAGGCCAAATACTCACTTTGTCTTTCTGAAATTGAAATGTATGCCTTAAAGTGAATAATCTCAGAGCTTGTTTCCTCATATTTATTATTGATGAGGAAGCAGCATAGGCTTTATCTACTCTTTTCAACAGCTCATCATCATGTAGCCTATGCTGCTGTTCTTCTTCAAGCTTAACCTTCACAGCTTCCATCTGTGAGACAGGAGTGATGGAGTGATGGGTAAAGTTCTGGGTTTCGGCAAAGATAGAACTGCAGAGAGAGGCAGCCTATCTTCTTCCTCATCATCCTCTTTTTCTTCTTCTTGTAGCCTCAGCACCCTTCTCTTCCTCTTCAAGGGTACATCATCGGCTATGGGTTTTGATGGAGAAGGGGTTGGTTTTGTGGGTTGTGTTTGGGTTTGTGTTGGTGTGGGAGATTGGGCAGGCTTTGCTAGGAGTCTGGATATGAGTGAAGTTTTGGTTTGTTTTGCTAGCAAGGTCCTGTTCCCACCACCGGCTTCAGTGAGGGCTTCTATGACCAGTCCCTTAGTGAATTCCCCAACCGAACAGATCTTGGTGGCTATAGCCACGATGCTGTCCCTGTTCCATGACTTAACATCTAGGACTGGTCTCCCCAAGTACTTCGAAATAAACCTAGTCATAGCCTCAAGTCTCTCTCTTTCCTCTTGGCTATAACTGGTCCATCGGTATTCTATCTCCTTCATTTCCAACTTCCTAATTTCCTGATCTAGCATGGCAGTGTCCGTGTCAAAGCCTTGCCTGAACAGCTGATCAATGATAGAGTCCATTGATCGGCTATGCTCAGCATCAGCCTCCTTGACCAGGACTGCTAGATCAGTCTCCTTTACCACCTTCTCTCCCTCCTTCTCACCTTTCTTCTTTTTATAAATTGACACTGAAATCTTTTTGGATTTCAGCCACTTCTATCTGTTCAGCTCTCTCCTCCCTCTCCTTCTCCTTCCCCTTCACCCTCTCTGTCTCCTCACCCACATCCCTCTCTTTTACCACCTCTTCCACCACTTCTTGCTCCTCCTCTACCCTCTTCCTCTTTGCTTTCACTGATGTCTCCCCCTTTTTGGGTGCATTGGATAGGGTTTGACGATCAGAAAGCGCCTTAGCTACAGCAACCTCCACCAAGGGTTGTATTTGTGAGGGAAGCCTCTCATCAAGGGTTTTCATCACAATGTCTGTGATTATTGGTGTGATGAGAGGCAGGGAATTTTGAAGGATAGCAACTAATTGCTCAGGAGGGTTCTGTTTCTGAGAACGAGTGCTAGAAGCAGTGGCTGGTGGCTGAGTTTGTGGGAGTGGCTGAGTATATGGGAGACCTTCAGGTGAAGGTGCCATCTGTGGGTGTATGGTGGCAGATGGACTTTGATCCTGAGACATTTTGGCAAGAAGCTCTTTGAGTCTGCTTACCTCATCCTCCAGGATGGTGTTTTGTGCAACTACATCATAGAAGAAGCACAGGTCGTCATCAGTTTGCACTGAATCACCTGACCTCCTGACTATGTCAGGATGTACATGCACTGAGTGTGGCTCAGTAGTTGCATGTGCCCCTTTGTCTTGGTTCTGGGGACTTCCAGCCTCCGGATTGGATCCATCATCGGCAGTTGCCTCTGGTGAGGTCTTATTGATGGTACCAGCTTCTTCTTGCTCATGTGCTGATGCAGGGGAAGTGGCAGCCTCACCAGAATATCCTATCTCCCTAGCCACACTAGGAGATGAGACATGTGATTCTCTGTGTTGTGGGCTCCCACCAACACTTGTGTCCACCCTCTCTTCGGTTGGAGATTTCCCAGTTGTGATTGGTTTCTGGGGAGAGGGTGGAGTGTTCAGATGGGTCAACACTTTAGCAATTATTAGTGTAGGGCTTTGAGGGGCGGTTTTAGTGGGAGATGGGGTAGAAGCAGTATGCACATGGGGAGAAGTGTGCGTTTCAATGGCAACCTCCTCAATTAAGAAAGGTTCCAGATGTGTGGCAGCCCCAGAAATGGTTGCATCAGGCTCCTATAAAGAGGAAGCCTGTGCGGTTGTGGTAGGTGGAGTCATGGTGATTGCTGGGAGAATCTGGCCAGCAGTCACTTCCTGCGTTTGTTGTGCAGGGGCATCCTCAGGGGACTCATCTCCCTGTGTAGACTTTTTGGGTTTCTTTTTGGGTTGGGGTTTGGTGGGGACTTTGGACTTGGAGGTGGAGGCTGTGGGTTCCAGCTGCGTGGGTTTTCGCAGCTTGGCAGCCTGTTTCAATGTTTGGTCTGTGTTGTGCCTGGACTATACCTCAGCTAAAACAGCCATGGCAGGGACCCCAGTGCCAACAAGTCCCTCAGCGTTAAGCTGGCTCTCTATCATGGCCATAATGAACCGAGGATATAAAATTCATCGGTGAGCAAAAGGTTTTGAGGCCATGTCTTTGAGTTCCAAAAATATTATTTCATTAAAATTTAATGGCTGTTACTCAAAGATAGAGTACAATACCTATTGCCACCTTGTGGACATCTGGTCCCATGAGGATGTCTTTGGGGCCAGACAAACATTCACCATATGAAAGATGAGTCGTTGCGGATCAGGGAAATGTTTCTTCAGCAAGGTGGAAGCAGAGAGGTCACCCTGATAATCCTGAGCAGCGAAGGAGAGATCAAGGGTGCCTTTGGGAAAGGCAGTTGGGAAGGTGGCATCCTCCAGCTTTAGGGTTGTCGGATAATAGCTGGAGTGATGACCACTTGGTGGTTGTTCACGGACGACCGGAGAGAGACCTCGCCGTCGTTCTCTCCGGTTTGAACGGTGACGTTCGTCCAAAACTCTGATAGGGAATCGGCATGAATGATCGGATTTAAGAGGAAGGCCATTTGGTATGGTGAGTTGGTCATCAGATTAATGGCATTGTGAAATTTTGACCAGAAGGGCGATTTAGTAAGGTAAGCGACACAGTTGTGTCGAGGTTTGAGTTGCATGGTCGCCATTAATAGTGTATGGGAAGTTTCAGAGGTTTTTGAAAGTTAGGTCAAGTGAGAATGAAAAACTCTGAAGGTTGGGTTGGTATTTATAGGCTAAAAGAAAACGACTGAAGGTTTTGGTGTTAGTCATCAGTAGCTGAAACAACTGATAACGTGGTTTTAACCTTCAGAAGTTATAACATCTGAGGACTTGGTGTTAGTCTTCAGTAGTTGAAACTACTAAGACCTTGGTTTTATCCTTCAGATGTTGTGAACGACTGAAGAGCTATTTGTCATCAGTAGTTATAAACTACTGAAGACATTTCTTCAGATGTTGTAAACAACTGAAGACTTGGTGTTAGTCATCAGTAGTTGTAAAACTACTAAAGACATGGTTTTGCTTCAGTTGTTGTAAACAACTGAGGACTTGGTGTTAGTCATCAGTAGTTGTGAAACTACTGAAGATATGGTTTTGTCCTTCAGTTGTTTGGGTATGAAACAACAGATGTAGGTATCGGCTGAAGAGTAAAGTTACTCATCAGCTGTTTCCGTCAATTCAGTTGTTTCATTCTGACCTCCACATTTACTCATCAGCTCTTTGGCTGACTTTCAAATGTTTCATTGACCCTTCAGCTCTTGTGAATATTTTATTCCTCAGCTCTTGTGATCAGATGTTCATAAGTGCTGATGAAATAAATTATTCTTCAGAGCTGGTGAACAAATTTTGTCTTCAGTACTTATGTGTAAGATTTACACATCAGTACTTGTGAACAAAATTTGTTCTTCAGTACTTATTTGTTTGAAAATTATACATCAGTAGTTATAACCACATCAGTAGTTGTAACTACATCAGTTGTTTTCAACAAATAATGTACTTCAGTACTTTGAAGCATTTTAGCCTTTAGTAGTTGTGAAAATGCTGAAGACTAAATTACTCATCAGTACTTATATTTGACCTTTGCATACTAATGCTCATCAGTACTTGTGTGCTAAGAGCATCAGTATTAGTCAAATAATTCTAGCTGCAACATACCAAGCCTTAGTACCAGATTTTGAAATGTGGCACTATCTAATGGCTTAGTAAAGATGTCTGCAAGCTCATCAGCACTAGGCACAAACTTTGGATCAATCAGACCTATTTCATAGCAATCCCTAATAAAATGATGTCTGATCTCAATATGTTTGGTCCTAGAGTGCTGGACTGGATTTTTAACAATGCAAAGAGCTGAAGCACTATCCACTAATAATGGAGTCTTAGTCTCTGTAATGCCATAATCCAAGAGTTGGTTCTGAAGCCAAAGTACCTGAGATGTACAGCTTGCAGCAGCAATGTACTCAGCTTCAGCAGTGGATGTAGCAATTGATGTTTGTTTCTTACTCTGCCAAGAAACTAAACAATTGCCTAGGAATTGGCAACCACCAGAAGTGGATTTTCTGGTGACTTTACATCCTGCATAGTCACTATCAGAGAAAGCAACTAATTTGCAAGAATGCCCAGTTGAATACCAAAGACCTAGTGATTGGGTACCTTGCAGATATCTAAAGATCCTTTTGACTGCAATCAAACGGGATTCTTTAGGTGCAGCCTGAAATCTAGCACAGGCACATGTTGCAAACATGATGTCTGGTCTAGATGCTGTAAGGTACATCAAGGACCCAATCATACATCTGTAAAGGGTTTCATCAACCGCTTTACCTTTCTGATCCACATCCAGTTGTGTGGTGCTGCTCATGGGAGTAGAACATGGCTTACAGTTTTGTAAATCAAACTTATTCAACAAATCCTTTGTATACTTGGACTGATGAATGAAGGTTCCATCAGCCTTTTGTTTGATTTGCAACCTAGAAAGAACTGTAATTCTCCCATAGCACTCATTTCAAACTTTTGCTTCATGAGCTTAGTGAATTCATCACAAAACTGGGGATCAGAGGATGGAAAAATTATATCATCTACATAAATTTGAACAAGGAGCTTATGCTGTCCCACATTCTTAATAAATAAAGTTTTATCAATGGTGCCTCTAGTGAACTTATTTTCTAGAAGAAAAGTTGATAATGACTCATACCAGGCTCTAGGAGCTTGTTTCAGCCCATAAAGAGCCTTATCAAGCTTATACACCCAATCAGGATGTTTATTGTCCTCAAAGCCTGGTGGTTGACACACATAAACTTCCTCTTTTATTTTACCATATAGAAATGCACTCTTGAAATCCATTTGATAAACTTTAAGACTGTGAAAGGCAGCATAAGCTAAGAACAATCTAATTGCCTCCAGTCTGGCTACAGGGGCAAATGTTTCATCATAATCGATGCCTTCCTCTTGTGCAAACCCCTGGACAACCAGCCTGGCCTTGTTCTTGACAATTTGGCCCTTTTCATCAGTTTTGTTCCTAAACACCCATTTAGTGCCTATTGCACACTTACCTTGGGGTAAAGGAACAAGCTCCCATACTTGCTATTTTTTGAACTGAAGAAGCTCAAGCTGCATTGCTTCAATCCATCCACTGTCTCTTAAGGCAACATGATAATTCTTTGGCTCTTGCTGACTGATGAAGAGAGCATAGAAGCAAAAGTTGGACAATTGACTCCTGGTTAAAACTCAAGCATTGATATCACCCATGATCTGAGACATTGGGTGATTCTTCAGCTCTTGATAGACTATAAGATCAGTGCAAGTGTTTGTAGGACCTTCAGCAGCAACAGGTGTTGATGGAGATTCTTGAAACCATGTAGGAGATGGCAGCTCAAATGAAGTAGAGCATGCAGAAATCTCATCAGCATTTGTTGTGGATGGAGCTGCTGAAGCCACAACAGCATCAGGTTTAGTTGACTCAGGCAGGCTGTCACTAAACCTGAAAAGGTGAGTACTGGCATCTTCATCATCAGTACCACCAAGTGGAGAACTGTTGACAGGAACAACAGCTAGAGGTTGATAAGGAACATATTGCATTATGTCCAGATCAAATAACTCCATAGGGTTTTGTGGAATCTTGTCCTTTGGAGATTCATTGAACTTCACATGCAGAGTCTCTTCAACCATCTTTGTCCTACAGTTGAAAACTCTGTATGCCTTGCAAGTTAATGAATAACCAACAAAATACCCTACATCCACCTTTGATGCAAACTTCTGGAGTGGATCTCTTGTGTTGAGAATGAAGCATGGACACCCAAAGGCTCTGAAGAAGGAAATCAAAGGAGCCAAATGATGAAGTACTTTATAAGGAGTCTTCATCAACCTCTGATTCACTAATACTCTATTCTGCACATAGCAAGCTGTATTAATAGCTTCAACCCAAAAGGTCAATGGCAATCGAGAGTCAGCCAGCATTGACCTTGCAGCTTCAATGAGAGTCCTGTTCTTTCTCTCCACCACTCCATTTTGTTCAGGAGTTCTTGGAATGCTGAACTGCCTTTTGATTCCCTTTGACAAATAAAAGTCATCAAGTGTGTGGTTTCTAAACTCTGTGCCATTGTCACTCCTCACACACTTGACTGGAAGGGAAACTGCTTCTCCACATATAACACAAAGTTCATTATAGCTTTTGCAGCTTCATCTTTGGAGTAGCAAGAAGAAAGTTCATACAAATCTGGAGTAATCATCCACAATTACCAGACAGTATTTCTTCTTTGCCATACTCATTACTCTGACAGGTCCAAAAAGATCCATGTGCAGAAGTTGCAAGCAGGCATTAGACTTGGGTTCTTCTATTGGAGGGAATGAGACTTTGTGTTGTTTTCCTATTAAACAAGCAGTGCAGTAGTCTTCACATTTGAACTCCTTCAAAGGCAACCCTCTTACTAATCCATGGCTTGTCAGCTGATTCATGTTTTTGAGATTAACATGCCCCAGCCTTCTATGCCATAGAGTAGATTCTTGAGGAGAGGCCTTGGAGAATAGGTAAGGATGGCCTTTTAGATCTATCTTCTTGGAAAGATCTAAGGCATATACTCTTCCTGTCCTGTTGGCCTTCAGGAGAGTATATTCATCCAACACCTTGTCAATCAAATTTAGAACTTTGGATGACAGAATCCGACAGTTCTGGCTTGTGAAAAGGGCAACATGGCCTTTATCACACATTTGACTAACACTCAAGAGATTGTACTTGAGATTCTCCACATGGTTAACATCATCAAACCTTATTTTCCCATTGGAAACAAAGCCTTTGCCGATGAGGTAACCTTTTGCATCATTGCCAAAGGAAACAAATCCCTTCTTTCCTTGAGAGTAGTCATTAAGAAGAGAGCTGCTCCCTGTCATATGCATGGATCCTCCACTGTCGACATACCAGATGCTTCTTTGGCATGTTGAAGAACCCTGCAATCATCATAACAAGTTAGTTAGTTTTGGAGACCCAAACCTTTTTGGTTTTGTGTCTGTTCTCATCAACGGATGTAACACTAACTGGTTTGTTATGTGTGACAGTCTGAGGTGAAGGAGATGGTGTAGAAGAGGAACCCTTTGGATTGGATTTCCTTTTCTGTGGTTTCAACACAGGAGCATCTAACTAGTTGACTTTTCCCATTAGATGTTGTACCATCATCACAAGTTGTGTCTGATTTTGTGATAAAGTTTTCAGCTCCTCAGACACAATAGTGCTTACTGGTGATGGATTCCTGTGTTGCACCATCTTCTTTTGAGCAACCTCAGCTGTTGCCTGATTAACTCCATCCTTCTTTTTGGTATTCTTCTTGGACTTAGGGATTTCAGGCTTTGATGTTGTTGATACAAACTTGGACTCAAACTCATTTTTCATTTTAATCATTTTCTCTTTAATTTTCTCCTTTTGTTTGAGTTTGGATCCCCTTTTGTACCAACAATCATCAGTAAGATGATTGAACAAGCCACATATTTCACATGGCTTCTTCTTCATCTTATGTTGATCATCTACTAAAGAAGATGAAACTGCTGAAGACTTGTTCTTCAGCTGTTTGCTGTCAGTACTTGTAGTTTTCTTCCTTGCAGTACTTGCTTTCCTGACATCCTCTTTAGTAGTCTTCAAACCCTTTCTACTGACAGTTTTCTTCTCTTCAGTACTAACAGTAGTTGGGGTTTGAACTTCAGGTGTTATCTTTTGCTCTCCAGTACTTTCAGTACTTCTAGAGACAACACCTGAGTTTATCAACTCTTTGATCATGTGACATTCAGCATTTGAACCATCAGCTGTTTTAGCATCAGCTGATTGGTTTTGTGAGAAATGAATGCTGACTTCTACTTCTGATGATGTTGTATCAGATAGTAGGTCACATGATGAGAAGGATTGGTTATTGTTCTCTCCATCAGATTCTACATCTACTCTGGAAGTATAATCTGTTGGAGGATCTGTGTGATTATAACCAATGCCAAACTTCACATTAGAAGCTGATTGCTTACTCAAAAGCATTTCAAAACCCTTGCAGGATTGTACCCATCGATAATACTCTACCTGGGTTGCTGCAAGTGTTTCCTTGAGGTCTTTGTACTTCTCTAGAAGTACTTCTTCCCTAGCCTTATCATCTTTGACTTGGCATTTAAGCTTATAAATCTCATCATTTTTATCATTAATCACAGCCTCAAATTCAGCTTTTCTTTTGGAAATAGTTTGCTCTAGCTCAAAGTTTTTATCAATTAAAGCCATATTTGCCTCTCTAATAGAAGCAAATGCTGCTATGCATGAATCAGAGCAAAGCTTGGCTTTAGCCTCAGAAGATACCTGTGATGAAGCATTGGAGGATGACCCATCAGCAGACTCCAGGGCCATGAGAGCAAGGTTCCCAAAAGGATGATCACCACCATGTTGACCAGCACCGGGAAATAGTTATTCATGACCCGATAACTCATCTGGTAAACTACTCCAGTCAACAACTCCTGGGGTGAAGAAGCTGTGTTGTTGAGGTTGGGTTTGATGATGAGATGGAGAAGGTTGAGGCTCAGGGAGTGCATGTGGTTGCTGAGCAGTGGGTTCTTGAACTTGACTTGGCTGAGGCATATAGTAGCAGGGGTATGGGTATGGCATATGACCCTGAGGCACAAAGTATGCAGGTGATGCCTGAGCTGGTGATGGATGACCAGAACTGGATGTATGTTGCCCTCTGTGCTGTAAGCTATTGCTTGGAAAAGTCACAAAGGGTGCAGAGGAGTTAGATCCAGATGATCTACACTCTGTAGCAAAGTGTCCAAGCCTATGGCACTTGTGACACCTCAACTTACTCTTGTCAAAACCAACTTTGGTTTTGCCAGAGAGACCAGGAAATTTCCTGCCACTTCTCTTGTAGAACTTTTGAGATCTGATATTTATCATTGCCATTTGACTCAAAATATCCATCTCTTCCAGATCATCATCTGGAATGCCCTTCATGTCCTCCATCAGGAAGCACAGGTTGTCACTGCTACCTCCTGAACTACCATCAACACCAACAAAAGCATGATTAGAATTGGTAGAGAAATCGATATGCTCATCATAAGAACTCTCTGATGCAGCATATTCTGACTCTTGACCTATCAGTGCAGTATTGCCTGATACAAAGTCATCAGTGAGCTTGCCAGATGTGGTCAACTTCCTTTTCTGCTCTATCTCTCTCTCAAATGTAAGCAGTTTCCCATGAAGTTGGGTGATAGATAGAGTATCCAGATTTGCACTGGTGCGTAGGACAATGGTATAAGTGTCCCATCTCTCAGGCAGGGATCTGAGGAAACGGTTGTTCATCTGACTATTGGAATACTCTTGTTTAACCATTTTCAGCTCAGAAATAAGACAAGAGAATCGCTCAAACTGTTGAGTCAGTGTCTCACCCTTCCTATGAGAGAATGTCTCATATTGTTGGGCGAGGATTTCCCTAGTGTTTGCTAAGACCTCATTGGTTCCTCCGAATTGTTCCTTCAGAGCAACCCAGAGATCATGAGCAGTTTCATGATGCAAAAGCCCTGAATAAATTTCATTTGGAATTGCCATAGCCAGAATTCCATGGGCTTTAGCATCAATTTCGAACAGCTTAAGATCTTCGTCCAAATATTGTTCAGGTTTCTTCAGAACCTTCTCATTTGATTCAGGAACGCTCACCATAGGCATGTGTGGTCCATGTACCACTGACTTCCAACAACCAAAACTGTTGACAGACAAGCAATGGAGCATACAACATTGCCATATGTTATACTCATTCCTCACAATCATCAGAGGCTTTGTTGAGGAACCAGTATTGTGAGGATCATTAGTTGGTGTCGCCATTTAAGATTTCAAGTAAATTCAAGGTAAACAAAACAAATCTAGCTCAAAAACCACGAGAACCTCAAGTTTAATGGCCAGAAGCAGTAGCAACTCAATCTCTACAACTAATTCTTGCAAATTGCTAATTCGGTCAAACGTAGATAGCAATAGAGCAGTTTCAATGATCAATAGTTAAATCGATCAATGATTAACCCGCTCTGATACCATTTGAAAGGATCTCAACTTCTAGTTTGATCAATTAGGTTGTATTCTCAGCGGATTTAGCACGAGAATTAAACAAACAAGCAAGAACACAAATGATTTTGCATGTAACAGTAAAGTTATAGAGAGAGAGAACAATTCTGCAAAAAGGTGTTTTCTATTGAATCACACGCTTCGGCAAGGATTACAATTAGGTCATCTCCTTTTATAGAGGAAATGATGTCAGCTGATGTCACTTGATAGTGACATCAAACCGTTATTCTAACCAACTACTGAAAACACCTAAACTACTGAAGATGTCAAACAACTGACATCTTCTTACAAAATGCTAAGTGTTACTACTTATTACAAACGACTGATAAGAAAAGAAACTACTGAAAGCTACACCGACTGAAGAACAAACTCTTCAGTCGTTTACAAACTACTGAAAGGAAAATTACAAACTACTGAAATGTAAAACCATCACAACAACTGAAGATGACTTCTTCAGCTGTTGTGACAAACTCTGAAGCTTCAGCACTTGGTCTTCAGACTTTGAACTTTAGATATTTCATCAGCTGATAAAATCAGTAGTTGTCATCAGCTGATGTCTTCAGTCTTTGTCTTCAGACTTTGTACATCAGTTGTTGATCTTCAGTACTTCAGTTCTTCAGCTGTTGATCTTTAGTACTTTGTCTTTAGCACTTGAGGCTTCAGTACTTGAGGTCTTCAGTACTTGATGCTTCAGTAGATGATTCTTCAGTACTTGAAGTCTTCAGCTATTGATCTTCAGTTCTTTGATCTTTAGCTGTTGAAGTCTTCAGTCTTTGTCAATCAGCTGATGAAGCTTTCAGCAGTTGTTATGATGTCTTGTGGGACATAGAGGTTTTTCTGATCTGGTTCATTGGTTCTTTTGGTCCAACAGAGCCAAAGAAGATTGATGAAGCTCTAATGGATGGAAGTTGGGTTGAAGCTATGCAAGAGGAGTTGCTTCAGTTCAAGAGGCAAAGGGTTTTGAACTTATGTCCTCTTCCTCAAGGGAAGACTACCATAGGTACAAAATGGGTCTTCAGGAATAAGAAGGATGATAGAGGACTTGTCATCAAGAACAAGGATAGACTAGTTGTTCAAGGGTATACTCAAGAAGAAGGGATTGACTACACAGATGTCTTTGCTCCTGTAGCAAGACTTGAAGCTGTTAGGATATTCCTAGCTTTTGTTGCATCCAAGAACTTCAAGGTCTATCAACTTGATGTCAAGTGTGCTTTTCTTTATGGGGTGATTGATGAAGAGGTGTATGTCAGACAACCACCTGGTTTTGCAGACCCTGATAATCCTAATTATGTCTGCAAGCTTGACAAAGCTCTCTATGGGCTACATCAGGCACCAAGAAAGTGGTATGAAACTTTATCTCAGTATCTCTATCAGCATGGCTACAAAAGAGGTACCATTGATGGAACTCTCTTCATCAAAGGAACAAGAAATGACATAATGCTAGTTCAAGTATATGTGGATGATATCATCTTTGGGTCAACTAATCCAAAGCTCTGCAAAGACTTTGAGAAGCTGATGAAGGATAGATTTGAAATGAGTGCCATGGGGGAACTCAATTTCTTTCTAGGGATTCAAGTGAAGCAAGTTGACACTAGTATCTTCATAAATCAGTCAAAGTATGTGCAAGACATACTTAAAAGATTCAACATGACTGAATGTAAGGTTGCTAAGACACCCATAGCTAGGATCCACTCCCTTGGACCTGATCTTGAGGGGGAGTGTGTTGATGAACATCTCTACAGGGCTATGATTGGGTCTTTTATGTATCTTATAGCTAGCAGGCCAGATATTATGTTTGTTACTTGCATATGTGCAAGATATCAGGCCAACCCCAAGATGTCACACCTAATCACTGTCAAAACAATTTTAAGATACCTTAAAGGAGCTCCATCTCTTGGCCTTTGGTATCCAAAAGGCTCTGACTTCAATCTGTATGCATATACAAATAGTGATTATGGTGGATGCAATATGACTACAAAGTCTACATCAGGGGGATGTCAATTTCTTGGTAGAAGGATAGTCTGTTGGCAATGCAAGAAACAATCCTGTGTATCTGCATCAACTGCTGAGACTGAATACATTGCTGCTGCAAGCTGCTGTGCTCAAGTGCTTTGGATTCAAAATCAGATGCTAGACTATGGATTCAACTTCAAAGAGACTCCCATTCACATAGACAACAACAGTGCTATCTCAATCACAGAGAACCCTGTGCAGCACTCAAGAACTAAGCACATCAACATCAGGTATCATTTGATTAGTGATAATTTTGAAAAGGGATTAATCAAACTAGTCAAAGTTCACACAGATGAACAATATACTGATCTGTTCATAAAGGCTTTTGATGAGCAGAGATTTTATTATCTTATATCAGCTATTGGGATGATTAACTTTGAGTAGCTTTTCTTAAAACTTAATCATATTATTTCTAAAATTATGTGTGTTCTAAGTTATCTATTCTATCACTTTAATATGCCCCACTTTCTCTTTGGAAGAAAAATCTTTTAAGATATTCCTTAGACTTTTTAGAATTTTACTCTTTTTATCTTTTATGAAGATTTAAATAACCTTCGGAAGATTTAGAGTTGCCTTCGGAAGCTTTTAGTCATCTCAGAATAAATTGCTTCCGAAGCAAAATTCTTCAAAATTTTTGAAATATATTCCAAGGCAAAATTTGCCTTCGGAAGCTTTTCTATCAAAACTTCCAAAGTTAAATAACCTTCGAAAGCTTTTTGGTCAAAACGTCCGAAGCTAATTAAATAACCTTCGGAAGATTTCTCGACTTCCAAGAAAACTACTTTTTGGGCAAAAGGAAACTACTTTTCAGAGGTGGGACCGACACGCGGATTTCAAAGTTTATCCTCTCTTGTTAACTTTGTCTCAAATCCAATTCATACAAATACCCAATAGTTACCCCTCTTTCCTCTACCTGCTCCAAAATTCGCCCATACCTTAGACCTAATCTCTCTCAAATCGCATTTTGTTCTTCACCCTTCTTCAACCTTAAGCTTCTCAAAATGGCTGACATTCACAACAGAAACAACCCTGATTTCTCCATGCAACTTCACAGGCAACATAACCTATTTGCTCTGTTGCACTCTGAGAAAGATGATAGTTTCTCAGAGGTTTGCCGTTTTCTGGTTCTATCCAACTACTTCACCTCGCTAACCATTGATCCTACTCTTTATGAGGATCATCTGCTTGAGTTTTGGAGGACATGTCAAGAGGTTATTATGGATGGGGAGAAGGCTCTGTCTGCCACAGTGCAAGGAAGGACAGTCTTCATCACTCCGGCCATCATCAACACCCATCTTCAGCTAGATGATGAAGAAGGCGAACTGTCTTTTCCAAAGGAAGCTGTTAACTATTCCTTTGAGCAGATAAGCTATGAAGGAGATTTTGCTGTAAAGACCTTCAGGAAAGGGAAGGTCTCATCCCAGTGGAAGTACCTACACCATGTAGTGATTCACAGCTTGTCTAACAAGCATGGTGGGTAGGACCAGATTCCTGAGGATCTGTCCTTCATAGTTCATGGAATGGTGCAAGGGGTCAAGTTCAGGTACTCTCAGTTTGTGTATATGTTTCCTAGATATGTTCAACACATTCTCAACTGTGAACTTGGCTCACAGTTGAGGGAAACAAATACTACTCTTAAACTAGGACAGATGAAGCCAGTCATCTTTAAAATTATGAATAAGCCAACTGTAGGCTTCTTAGGGGTAGAAACAGCCCTTGTCCCCAAAATATTAGAGCTCATTGCTCAAGGTGACAATCTAGCAACACAAGCTAGTGTTGAACCCACACCTATCATCTCCTTACCCTCACAAAGACCCCACATCACCCACACTTACCAAAGAAACTCCAAACGAACCCCTGCTCAAGTTATTGAGCCTGTGCAGGCCCCCTTACACTCACCCATATAGGAAGAAGTGGATACTAGAGCTCCCACTTCTCCTGAGGAGCAAACCACTCCCATCCATTTAAGGATCAGTGCTGATGTTCCTCATGATCAGCCTGATGAGCTCATAAGCCCAACTGCCTTAAGCCTTCACTTTAAGTCTCAACACTCAAGTGAACAACCTTCAGGGGACAGTTACCATCCCCAGCCTTTGGACTTAAATAACCAAATTCCTAACCTTGAATTCTACACTGATGAGGACTTAGGCTTCAGTGAGCACCATGAATCTCTCTACTCTTCACCTACTCAAAGAGAGAGGAGTGCCTCTGAATTCCTTATGTCTACCCCACATCAGTCACCCATTGCTGAGGTGGGTCCTTCTGAACCTGTTCAGGGGATCCATATGGAAGAGGCTCTCACTTTTGTAAGTGATTACATCATTAAGACCTCAACCATGGCAACTCAGCCCATTAACACTTCATCTGAGGTTGTCAATGAGCGGAGGAAATCCAGCAGCCCAGAATACCAAGCTGGTGATAAGAGTGAGGACTTAGGTCCAACTCTCTCATCCCCTCATGATTCTTCTGATGAAGATGAGGGGAATCTGAGACTAAAGGTGCAACAACTGTCAAAAACATGCATCTACTTAGTCTCTAAGGTTAGTCATCTTGAATCTCAAGTGACTACCTTAAACAGTAGGGTCAATGATCAGCAACTTGAGATATCTTATCTTAAGGAAAAACTAGCTGCGAGACCTTTAAGAAGAGCTCAACCAAGAACACAAGAACTTGAGGATGTAGTTGACCTAACTCCTAGCTCACCTATACAAGAGGGTGATGCTACCAAAAAGGGGGAGAAAGTCACTACAATCACAGAACCTGGGAGTTCTTCAAGGAGTATGGACATTGAGGAATCACCATCCTCTCTTGTAATTCTACCTACTCAGCAACCTCCTCAAGTTCACATTAATGTGAACTTTCTAGACTACTTGTTTCAGAGTCTTTTTGGGTAGGGTATATCAAGGCAAGAAGCTGAAGAAGATAGACCAAGGCAATCAGGCAATGTCATTGGTCAACTGGATGTTGAGGCAGACCCTGAGATTAGCTTCAAAGGGAAAACCTTGACTGAAGGCCCAGTGATAGAGCCTGAGAGCCCTATCTTACAATCAATTGATGAAGTGACAAAGATCGAAACACCTATCACAACAACAACTACTTCAGCAACTCAACCCCTCAGTGAAACACCTGCTGGTGAAGGTATATCACAGTCTCTCTCTGGCCAGAGCTTGGATGCTACACTAAGCAATGAAGGCCAAAGCTCTCTCCACCCTATTTCACAAAGGTCAGTGGGTGACAAAGGGAAAAGGGTTCTAACCCCTGAGGAGATTGAGGAGGAGGAAAGAGAGAGAAAGAGGAAGCTAAGGGGAGTAAGTTCCACTAGGTCTTCAAGCTTTATGCAAGCTGCAATCAGGGTGCCCCCAGACCAAACACTCAAAATGATGAGTTAAGGGAAGTCAGGATTACTTACTTACAGACCTGGAACTATGACATAGATGAGATTATCTCTCTCCCCTTAGAAGAATTGAATGATCTGGCTGACATGGAAATGTCAAGAGAGAGGAAAGAAGCTGAAGATGCAAGAATTCTTCTTGAGGTCAAAGAGAAGAAAAGACAACAAAGGCTATACAAGCATGTTCCTACTCTCTCGCCAGTTCAAGAAAGTCCCGTGCAAGAGGCTATGGCTGCTACACAAGAACCTCAGGTAGATAAAGAAACAGATAGACAAAGGATGATAGACTACCTGAGTGCCACAGGCCTCTACCAGGCAGAAGCACTTCTTCCCTTGCCCTTTGAGTACATTGAGTTTGAGTATCTCAAACAACTTGAACTTCAAGTACTCAAAGAGCAGAAGACAACAAAGAAGAAAATGAGGGAAGAAGCTGCTAAGTCAAGAGCTCTCATTCAGAAGAACTTGAAAAAGTCTGCTGATAGACAAAGAATGATGAGTTTCTTGAAGCTGTACGAATTCTCCGGAAGGAGACTTGGCCCTATGTCTCTATCCACTATGGATGAGCATATCAGGGTAATCAAGTAGAAGATCAAGCGTGGAGAGCTTGTTGACTTACACACTCCTCCAAGTCAAGCTCCACCTGAAGTAGAATTTAAGTTTGAAGAACCTGAGATAACACAAACTAAACCTCCTGCTTCATCTTCTGATCCATAGCAAGGTCAAAGGCCAGCCTCTTCATCTATTGACCCACAGCAAGGTCAAAGGCCAGCCTCATCATCTGACCCACAACAGGGTCAAACTCCCTCTCCTTCTGAACCTGTGAGGGAGGAACACCCAACTAAGGAAGACACAACTGATCAACAAGGTGCTGCAGGCCAGTCTTCTCAGTTAAAGACTACACAGAGGAAGAAGAGGATGGCTTCTAAACCATCTTCAAAGAAAAAGCAGAAGTCAAAATCAACCTCCTTTGATCCTCAGGATGAATCAGAACATCCTAAGGAAGTGCAAGAAGAGGGAGCCCAATCACCTTCAATTCAAACGGCTCCCCTTGCATCAGGAAGACCCATCTTATCATGGACTTATTCAACTAATCCAGAGAGGTGGCATGTGGTCAGAGATCAAGGTGAAGAAAATGTCTACTCTTGGGAAGACCTCTTCAATTTACCTCTGCATGATCTTTTTGACATGAGAAGATACTTCATAAGTCTGAGTGATCCTGACCCTCTAATGAAGAAAGGAATGGTCATGATCATGTTAAGAACTGTGAACAGCTAAATATCTTCAAGTGTTTTAGTAGCATCAGCCTAGGGGGAGTTTGTAAGGATTCCTATAAGTCTGATGCAGCCAAAAAACTCTAAGTCTTCCTGCATGCTGCATAGAACATGAAGTAGAAATGCTTCGGAAGTTTTACACTAGAAATATTCCAAGTGTAAAATCTTGCAAAGCCAAGACCATTATCTTCCGAAGCCAGAAATGAAGTCTTCCGAAGCTTTAGAGACAAAGTCTTCCGAAGCCAAAGAACCAAGACAGATTCTTCTGAAGACTTTTATCATACATGCTTTTATCTGATGTACTTTTTCTATAAAGCTGAACCACTTTACCGCTGCTTGTGTTGTTATCTTGTTCTATTTTGAACTTGAGAAGCAATATACAGCATCCTTGAAAACCAACTACTTGTGTTGTTATCTTGTTCTGTTTTGTTATAAGTTTACTTGTGCTCTTTACATCACCATAACCAGTTCCCCATTTGATCTGTTAAGTGTTCTAAATACACTCTCCTCATTGTGTTGTTGTGTTGTAAGTGCCACCCTTCAACCGGTCCTGCACTCCCCCTAAAGAGCTAGTAGTACCTTCTGATGGAGCCGAGGATGTCGAGTCTCGAGTAGGAGTGTTCTAAACATCATACAACATTTGAGTGGCCAACAAATCATCAGAATGGGAAGAAGGTTGATTGAAGGATTTAAAAAATCCATCATAGTCGAAGAAAAAGGAAGGTCCTTTTCCTGCAGGGAGTTAGTGTATCTTTGTACATCAACATTACACCACACTTCTACCTGACCAGTTGAGTTATTGTAAACCCTTTTGTCTGGTATACTGTAACCATGGAAGATACCTTCTTCTGCCTTCTCGCAGAACTTCCCAGTCTGATTTTTCTTTAACAGCATGCACGGTGCACCAAATGGTTCTAGATACTCCAAGTTGGGTTTACGTTACGGGAGTAACTCATAACAAGTTTTTCCATGACGTGTGACCACTAAGACCCGATATAGAGTATAACACGCATTAGCCACTGCCTCGTTCCAGAATTGAACCGATAGTTTTGAGTCTGCTAGCATTGTCTTGCTGTTTCTATCAAGCTCCTATTCTTCCGTTCAGCAACTCCATTCATCTGTGGAGTGTAGGCAGAAGAGAATTGATGAACGATCCCTTTCTCACGACAGAATGCCTCCATCCACTGATTCTTGAATTCTGTCCCGTTGTTTGAACGTATTTTTCCATACTTTCAGCTTGTAGAGTGACTCCAATGTGGTAACAAGATGTTTGAATGAGTCAAATGTCTCTGACTTCGCTTTCAGAAACATCACCCAAGAGAATCTTTAGTAATTATCCGTCACCACAAAGTAGTACCAATCACCAGCAATGCCCTTTGTGCTGACAGGGCCAACCAGATCCATATGTAGAAGCTCAAGAGGAATCTCGATAGAATGAACTTTCTTTGACTTGTGAGACTTCTTTGTCTGTTACCCTTTCTTGCATGCTATGCAGAAGTCTGGAAGCTGGAAGTTCTTGACAGTAACTCCATCCACTAGATCATTCTGAACCAGATGATTCATCTTCCTGGGATAGATGTGTCCTATTCTCCTGTGCCAAGAAACTGAATCCTTTTCAGTTGCTTAGTGGAGGCTTTTGAAAGGTCCAATACATACAGATCGTTATATCTTGAAGCCGACATTAGAACTTGCTCCTCCGAGATAACATACTCCTTCTCAAGTATGTAACACATCTTATTGTCAAACACGACCTTAAAGCCCTTATCACAAATTTGGGAGACAGAAAGCAAGTTGTTTTCGAATTGCTAAACATAGTTTACCTTGTTGAACTTTACCTTCTTGTTTCCCACTTCGCCTTGAGCGGTGATATAACCTCCTTTGTTGCCTACGAACGATACAAGTCTCCCTTTAATTTGCTTGACTTTGAAAAGGAGAGATGAATTCCCGGCCATGTGATTGGAAGCCCCACTATCAATAATCTAGGTATTAGTGATAGCGCCGTAGTGGACAACCTGCATAAAGAATGGAAATGATTAGTTCAAGTTGGGGACCCAAGTCTTTACTGGCTTGGGTTTCCCAGAGATATCACACATCATGAACTCAACCCACTGACCTTCAGAGGACGAGGACACATCTTTCTTCTTCTTGTCCTCACTGTTAGACACGTTACCTGATTTTTCTTTCCATAAACCAGTTTTGTATAAGGCATGTTTGCGGTAAACAGACGACTGGCTTATGGTATGAACTTTTAGTTCACTTATAGTCCTAGGTTTAACCTTAGGCAACACTGCTTCGCTTTGAGCTTGTCTGTGTAGACTTTGGTATCTTGGAGGAGTATTATATTATTTTTGAAAAATCTTGGTTTTTCATCAAAATGTTCAATTTTTCTTTTAGGTGTCTGATAATGAGGACAATTTGGAGAAATATGTCCTCGTTTTCCACAATTATAGCTGTATCTCCCTTCGATAAGTTGGGAAGATATTCTATGAGGGGTTGAGTCTGGTCGGGAGCTAGTCTATTTCTCATCCTTCTTAGATGCTTCACCGTCTTTAACAAATTTAATTGTTTTGACCTTTTGAATGCATTATTCTTTCTTTTTATGAGGATTTTGATGATTAACACGTTTTGGGTTTGTTGGTTTAGCATTTTTAGGTTCTGACATAGATGTTTGTGAACCCGACCCAACACTATCCTGTTCAACTGTATCGCATAAATCCTTTTTAAGCATCTAATCTTTTAATCCCGAAGTAGTAACCTTCTGTTCAGTGACAGACTGCACAGTTTTACCTGTGGATTCTGGATCACTGACCAGAGGAGTAGTCACCACATGATCCTTAACCGGGTTATTATTTATTGGTTTACATTTAGTATTTAAAAAGATTGCATGTGGTAGTGGTACTACTTTATATACCAGACCTTCCCCACCATTACGTTTTTTCACTAAGTTCTGAACTATATGAGAGGAACTTGCTACACTATGCAGTTTTGTTTTAAAGATTCAACTTTGACTTGTAACACTTCTTTTTCCTTTTTAGTTTCCTCTAAAGTAGCTAGATAGAACTTAGTGTCATTTGATTGATTTAGGGAACCTCGGTTTCCTTTAGTTGTTTCCCTAGCAGTTCAATCTTTTCTTTAAAGCTGCACTCATTTTGTTTTAAAACACGATTTGCTTCAGTGCACAGTTTTAAATCATTTACCAGATTATCATTGTGTTTTAATAACCTAGCAAATTTTAAGTCAATGCTTTCTCTAAATTTATCACATTCAACACAAGCATGTTTATCAAACAATTCATCTTTAGAGTATACTTGTGCAGAACTGGACGAATCGGCCATAAATGCAGAGTCAAACTCTTCAATAACTGGAGATTCTAAGTTTGCAGCATTCAACTCTTCCTCAACAAGATGATCTACAACATCCATAGCTTCTTCAATATCTGAACGTGCATGCTCAGCTATGATGTCTCCCTCGCTTGCAGATCCATCATCCAAATCATCAACTTGTGCTACATTTGACTCTTCCTCAGATAAAAATCGGAAGGACCAGTCTTGTCCTTCATCACCTTGAGTGACCATAGCTTTTGACTCTTTGCTTGATGATGCCACAATCTTTTCTTTGTCCTAACGGTTGAACAAGGGAAAAGGGTTGCCATCACCAGTCTTCTTCGGCTTTACGCATTCCTGTTTGAAGTGCCCCTTTTCTCCACAGTTGAAGCAAGTGGCCTTGGTTTTATCAAACCCAAAAGTAGTATCTTTAGTAGCAAGCAATTTCTGCCCTGTCTTCTTGACAAACTTCTTAGCCCTTCTAATAGCACTGGCTAAAGCCCGTATGATATCCATTCTTTCAAGCTCAGTTTCATCTACCTGCTCATAATCTTCATCGGCTAGATGATAGTTTCCAATCTTACCAGCGACTAACCCACCATAAGACTAAACAACTGCTGCCAGAAGATCCATGTGGTCTTTGGCAACTTCCACAATGACATTTCCGAGATTCTCGGTCTTCAGCATAGTTGGATTGAAATCAGGAACTATGTAATGGGTTCCAGATGAACCTGACGCTTCGCTTCCTGAGGAACTACTTTGGAAATGAGAAGATGAATTAGATACAAACGTCGTTTGTAGCGGTGCCCCTGATGAGGCTGGAGTAGGAACATAATTATACAATGAAGGATTCTGTGCATGGGACCCTTTCATAGACTTGTATTTCAGCTGTAGGTCTTCCTCCCTCAACTTCAAAATGAAATCATTTATGTCTAAAGTAGTAAGAGTGTCATTTTGTCTTAGATTATACACAAATGTATCCCATTTGTCTGGCAGACCATCAGCAAAACTAGAAACTTTGTCTTCCATAGATGTAGTTGCACCATAAGTATGCAGTTCACTCATCAGATGATAAAACCGACCAATGATATCATCTAAGCTCTCATTTCCTATTGGTGAAAAATTATCAAACTCCTTTTTGAGAGCTTTATCCTTCAGCACCTTCAGGGTTGCATTACCATCTATCTCTTTTCTAACGCCTCCCACAGCTTCTTCGACTGCTTGTTTTCAGAGAATTGATGGATATGTCTTTAGGTATCGATTTAGTCAACAGTGCATATGCTTTCTTTTCAGAATTATGTAGAACTTTCTGAGCTTCATTCATACCCCCCAAAGTCAACTTCACCCTATTAGCACTGACTGGTACAGTATAACCAGTCTCTATAGAAGTCCAAAGATTTAGGTCAACACCATTTAAGTAGATCTCAAACCGCTGTTTCCACTGAGGATACTCATCTAACACCAACAACTTCGGTGGTTTGTTGTGATTCCCTATCTCATTTTCCAGAAGAAGAAGATTCTGGATACAAGAGTCTTTTCCGTCAGTGAATGCAGCAAACTGGTCTTCCATTACTTAAAACCTGCACACTTAAGACAAGACAGATTCACCTGTGCGATTGAACAAGGCGGCTGGGTCAATCGTACGATTGAAGGACGCGAATGACTTCAATCATGCGATTGGATTCAGTCGTGCGAATGAAGGGTACGATTGAGGTTAACCGACTGGAGTAGCTTAACCATGCGAATGAACTATGTGAATGAGTCCAGTCGTGCGATTGAACTATGCGAATAAGATTCAGTCATGCGATTGAGCTAATCGTCCGACTGAGGCTGCTGTGGTTTGAAAAAGTCGAATTTCGAACACTTTGACACAAAATACGAATTTTTCACGAACCCTAATCTGCCGTATGTTGAAAAATCGAAACATTAACACCTGCGCTCGTCAAAAACACGTTTTTGAAGCAAAAAGTGGATCTTTTGATTAAAAACGTTAATTTTAACACTAAAACTAATCGAATCCACGCAAAATCACGAGCCAAAGCTCTGATACCACTTGTTAGGACCGTTTTCGTACAGAGTACTAACGGATTCTACATGAGACCAGATCAAATAGCACAGAATTCTATTTGATTGGTGATCTAATCAGTGAGAACAAACAACATGATCGATCTAACGATTACACAAATGTTATGAATGAGTTGGAATCGATCAGGAACGAACTATGAACTTGGATGGATGAACTTTGACGCTCTGGACGGCTAGGGTAAGATAGTATTCGAAGTGTTGTGTTTTTTCATGAATAATGTGGTATTTATAAGTTTTCAGTATCCATTCGTATGACTGAACCATCAGCATGGTTCAATCGTGCGACTGACTCATGCGTCTGACTCATACGCACGACTGAAGGTTCAGTCGTGTGACTGAGTCAATCTTATGTCTCAGTCATATGACTGATCCAGACTCCTGGTTTAGTCATGTGACTGGTCCATAAGTATGGTTCATTCATGCGTATGGTCAATAAGTATGGTCCATTAGCATGAATAACCACACGACTAAGATGAACATATTTCTGAATCATTATTGACTCAGAACTATGTACAACAACCTCAAACCTATATATAATGTTCATAAATATAAGTAATATCAATTACAGTAAGAATATGATATAAACAAAGATAATTAAACATCAAAAGCATATCATATTTCATTCAACATTTTCATTACATATGTGTAAGAAATGAAAGACATTTACATTGAAGTACATAAACTAGGAACAATGTATCAACAAGGTTGTCAACAAGATGGAACAACCTCAAAGCAGGCTCCAGCCTCTCCTAATATTCACGGGACTACAAAGAACCAAAAGCCTTTCAAGGCTTACAAAGAACCAAAAGCCTCTCCTAATAAATACATTTTGTGTCAACAAAATATATTGAATCTTGTTTTAGTCATTTTTATGTTTTGTTTGTGTTTTCCCTAATTAGTTCAAGTCTAAGGGCTTAATGTGTCATTAGTGAATATTTATTTACTATAAATAGTTATCTTGTAATTAGGGTTTTCTAAGCTTGGAATGAGCCAATTGATTTAAGGGTTTCTACTTTGTAATATCATATTCAAATCATCAAAGATCAAACAAGGGTTTTGATAAGTGTTCATGAGGTGTTCATCATTGTTCATCTCTATTTTATAGTGTTTAATCTATATTAATCATAAATATCATTGATATTTATGTTTTTCAGTGGGATTTGTTTGTGTTTATTAATCAATTGCACTGTTATATCGATCAAGAGGATCAACAACAAACTCAAGGATAGCCTCTGTGAGAAGTAGATAATCAGACATTGATGATAGTTCAACAATCCTTTCTGCAGCTTGAATCTTTGTTTCGGAAGAGACTGATACCCCTTCCGTAGCTTGAATCTCTACTTCGGAAGAGACTGATATGACACCTCTTGTCCTAACTAAGTTAGTTGCTAGGCCATCAGTCCTTATTTCCCCCTCGAAGTCAATCTCAGGTTCAATAGGGACCTTAGGTTAACCAACTTCCTTCTAAGTGGTAGGAGGTGCACTCAACCTTTGAAGCTCTTCAGCTCCAAAGTAGGCTATGGGAATATAAGGTGAGAGCTATTCAAGTGAGGAGCTTATTAGAAATCTGGTTAAGAATTTCTAAAGATCAATAAGCATCATGGGGTCTACTTGAACTGTTACATGAGGTGGTTGAGGGAAGATGGCTGTGGAGTATTATGGTGTAGGGAAAGTTGAAGATGGGGTTGAGATGGCCAAGGTAAGATCCTTATGGCTTTGACTCTATACATTCTCCCACTTTTTGGTGTCATCATCTTGAAAAGTAGATGAGCTAGAGGAAGAACTTAAAGAGACCTGAACACGTACATGCCTAACAGGCTTCTCAACCTATGTCTTAGCTAGTTTGGCCTTGATATTTTCAATGTCAAGTTGCTGAGTGGAAGACATGATTTCCAAAGTTCTAACCTTGAATTCAAGATTTAAAACTTTAGAAAGCAGGTATTGAACGGTTAGTTACAGACTTCCCTCATCTTCTTTTGAAGAATCATAGGGAGATAAGATAACATACCTTGTATGTTCAAACTCATCAATATATGTGGTTTCTTGGCACCCTAGTTTCCCTTGCATACTGATATATCTTTCAGAGATATCAATAGGCAAGGTTGTCGTAGACTCAATCTTAGCTATGTTACCACTATCCTTAGGGGTCATTGAGACACTTTTAGTAATGGCAACTGAGCCTACATGAGTCCCCTCCACACCTATGGGACTCACCTTAGTTTGGCCTAACTGATGGGGGCTAGAAATCAGAGGTTCCCTAGGGCTCAGTTGATCTGGAGAGTGGTGTGGTAGATCAACATCATGGCCCTGAGGAAACATGATATCCTATCAGATTGGGTTAATAGGTCTGTGCAGGATATAGTGGCTATTCCTAATAACACGGGACCTTGGTCAACATCTAATAGCATTAAGCCAGTAATATGGCTGTCCCTTTTTGGCTACTTAGGGGAGTGTTAGGACTCACCCTAAGGGATTAAGGTTTGGGTAATAGGCTTATCAGGTTGAGACTGAGAAAACTCAACACTGATATTGAGGTTAATTGTGGAGGATGGTTGGACCTTAGGTTGAGTGGGAGCCATGTGTTCCACTCTTGGCTTTTTGGTATGAACTGATGGGACTTGTTCAATCAGAGTAGATTAGACAAGGGTTTGTTTCGGGTATCTTCGATAACTGAATTGGATAGATTGGGAAAAAGTAGTTGGCTGTGAAGTGGTGGTGTCTGGTATGGGTTTATCACCTGCTTGGTCTGCAGAGATGTCACTAGGAGCCATTGGCTCAAGCATAGCTTGAAGTAGATGAGTGAACCTTCCAGTGAAGTTGGTGGATACATTCTTCAGTATTTTGATGATACCTGGCCTCATTTGAGGAACTACTAGAACATTTGCATATTCTAGTTTGTCCTGATCCAACTTACAATTGATTATGTACTGATAAATCTAGGATACATGTAAAATGTATTCCTGATGAGATTACCTCTCAAGTTATTCAGCACAAATTTAGAGTAACTGAATCTTAGGCCTTGTACCAACCCCTGAACAAGGTAGCCTAGTTCATAAGGAATTTGATCCTAACCCCCATATTTGTTTAACAGGCTGTGTAGTATGATGTGCAGCAAATACTTCCAGTTGTAGCAAAAATTGAACATGTAGACCGTAGACTTACTCACATCTCCTGCGTACCCCATTTGGGTGTAACTATCTTCTAAATCAGGTTTAGGGAACTCAGTGTGGGCTCCTGCATCATGGAGTTCCAGATGCTCCCTTATGGTGGTTTCACTCACAGTAATTTCTTGTCCACACACTCTAGACCGGATAACCCTTTCATTGTGAGTATTTCATTTTGACTATTGGCCTAGAATTTGGCCATATGGTTTGAATAAATGGTGGGGTTAACCATTAGAGCGAGAAGATATGCAGATTGGGTTAGAATTGGATGATTGGTGGAAAATCAATATCCATTAAAGAGTCAAGGATGGTGACTTGGTTGTGCTGAGAGTTTAGAGCCATTGTTTGAAGGTACTTTTTGAATGAGGAAATTTGAATTTGAAGAAGGTAAGGGAAATGGTTATCTAGGGCTTTTAGAGTGGTAAATAAAGTAAAAAGGAAAGTTAGAAGCTTTTAAAATGGGGTAAAAGTTTAAACTGATAAGGTGAAGTGACACTATGTGGTTTGATTTGACAGGGGCGGTAAGGATAAGTCATTACAAATATTCCGACAATCTATCATAAAATCTTACATTTTGTAGAGTGGTCCCAAAGATTTCTGTTACACATTAAAGTTTTCTTCCAAAAGTAAATTGTTTCTGAGAGAACATTTGAGTTTCTCTTTCCTGATTATCTTCTGAAGCCACTTTTGCTTCCGAAGTAAAATATATTTTGAAGACTAATTTGCTTTGGAGAGTACAGTGTTCCTCCTAGAGAAGAAGTTCGTGACATTCGGAAGGAAATTTGATCAGTGATCAAATAATTATAGAGGCTTGAAACTCTTCAGAAGACAACACTTGTTTAGAGGAAATTACCTGCGGAAGAAGAGTTTGAATCTCTTCCGAGGGTAAATTTCTCTTCGGAAGAGTTTGCACTTTGAAAATTTTGGAGAAAACCTTTTGGAAAAGTGCTTAGATTGTAAGTAGACAACTTAGACATGACATATTTTCAAAATATTTTCAAAGGAGATTTACTAATCAATGTCGATCATCCTAATTGCCATAATTAAATACTTAAATCTTTGTTCATCAAAGGCTTTGGTGAACAAATCAGCATATTGTTCATTTGAATCAACCTTGACTAGTTTGATTAAGTTTTTCTCATTTATATCTCGAATGAAATGATACCTAATGTCAATATGCTTTGTCTTGGAATGTTGGCTGGATTTTCTATGATAGAGATAGCACTCTTGTTGTCTATGTGGATAGGAGTCTCCATGAAGTTGAAACCATAGTCTAATATCTAATTCTGAATCCACAGCAGTTGACCATAGCAGCTTGTAGCAGCAATGTATTCAGCTTCAGCAGTTTATGTAGAGATACATGATTGCTTTTTACATTGCTAAGAGATGATCCTTCCACCAAGAAATTTACATCGTCCGGATGTGGATTTCTTGTTAATATTACAGGCACTGTAATCACTGTCAGTGCATCTATAAAGGTTAAAATCCTTGTTTTTAGAATAACAAAAGCCTAGTTTGGGGGCCCCTTTAAGGTATTTAAGGATTCTCTTCACAGCAATTAGGTGAGACACTTTGGGAGCAGTCTGATATCTTGCACAGATGCAGGTTTCAAACATGATTATCAGGTCCATTTTTAGTAAGATACATTAGAGATCCAATGATTTCCCTGTACTGATGCTGACCAGTATCCTCCCCCTTGGAATCAGTGCAATGATTGTGATTTCTTTATATTGGTGTCTTGGCTGGCTTACAATCTTTCATCTCAAATCTTTCTAAGTTGTCTTTGACATACATAGACTGATTGATAAAGAAACTTTCATTCATCTGCTTCACTTGAATTCCAAGGAAGAAATCCATCTTTCCCATAGAACTCATCTCAAACTTCCTCTTCATGATGCTTTCAAAGTCTTTGCACGTCAGATCATTTGAAAAACCAAATATGATGTCATCAACATAGACTTGTACTAGTAACATATCCTTCCTAAACTTCTTTATGAACAATGTCTTGTCTATGGTGCATCTGGTGTAGCCATTCTTCAGAAGAAACTAAGACAATGTCTCATACCACAACCTAGGTGCTTGATGTAACCCATAAAGTACTTTATCCAATTTGCACACATAGTGAGGGTGCTGTGGGTCTTCAAATCCAGGTGTCTGACACACATAGATTTCTCTATCAATATTCCCATATAAAAATACACATTTGACATCAAGTTGATAGACTGTGAAGTTCTTGGATGCTACAAAAGCCATGAAGATTCTCACATCTTCAAGTCTTGTAACTGGTGTAAAGACATCAGTGTAATCTATTCCTTCCTCTTGTGTGTATCCTTGAACGACAAGTCTGGCCTTGATCTTGATGATCAAACCTCTATCATACCTTTTATTCCTAAACACCCACTTCATGCCAATAGGGACTTGACCAGGTGGTAATGGACATAGGTTCCACACCTTTTGTCTTTTGAATTGAAGCAGCTCCTCTTGCATTCCTTCAACCCAATTATTGTCCATGAGAGCTTAGTTTTGCTCACGATTGTGAACATTGTTTCTAGCTGATGTCTCACACCCATTCAGTAAGGACTGATTGAATGAATAAGTGACAACGTCAATGGTGTTTTGCTGTGAAGTAGTATTAACAGTTGCATGCTCCTCCAGATTACTATCTTCATCAGCTTGGTGTTGATAACTGGAGTTGTCAGCTGATGAGTTTTAAGGCTCAAAGTCAACTGGCAACTTATTAAAGCTCAACTATTTCCTGTGATGTTTAAACATTCAGGACTTGCAGTAGTGGGAGCTTGCTTTTCATGTCTTCTTTGAGAAATTGGAATAGGTTTGGGTAACACAAACATTTGATCATTAGAGTAGTCATTTTGAGTTCCTGTTCTAGCTGAAACATTCACACAAGATGGTTTAAAATAGTTGAGAAATAATTCTAAGTCAAAGATATGGTCAGGGCCATGCCCTTTAACACAAGGAGTGTGCTCATTTACAACAATATTGGATGATTCCTCAAATTGTTAATTAGTAATGTTGTATACTCTATAGGCTTTAGAGCTTGAAGAGTATCCAACAAAGACAACATCATCCAATTTTTCAGCAAATTTTGCTAAATTATGTTTTGTGTTAAGTATGGTACACCTGCTGCCAAAGGACCTTACAAAGCCAATAAACGGTGGCATCTTGTTCCATAACTCGTAAGGGGGTTTCCATGTGACTTAACAACAAGAAATCTATTCTGCACATAACATGCAGTGCTGACTGCCTCTGCCCAGAAAGTTAGAGGCAACTTTGAATCAGCTAACATAGTTCTTGCAGCCTTAATAAGTGTTATGTTCCTCCTCTCATCAACACCATTCTGTTGAGGAGTTCGAGGCACACTGTATTGTCTGGTAATCCCTTTTGAGTTACAGAATGAGTCAAGAACTTGATTCTTTAACTCAGTCCCTTGATCACTTCTGATTGTTTTTACCTTGTGATGAATTTAATTATCTATTTTAAGAATAAAAGATTTTAACATTTAAGTAGTTCTATCTTTAGTTCTTAAAGATAATACCCATGTGAATTTTGTAAAAACATCAACTATCAGAAGGACATATGATTTCCTTCCAATGCCCATTATACTTATGGGACCAAATAGATCCATGTACAGTAAGTGTAATGGAGTAGTCATGAAATTAACTTCTTTGGATTTGTGGGACACGTTTTGTTATTTCCCTTTTAGACAATCAACATAGTTGTCTTTATAGAAAAACTCCTTTTTAGGCATATCATGTACCAAGTTATTTTTAACCAATTTATTCATGGTTTTAAAATTAACATGACACGTTCTTTTATGCCAAAGAGTTGACTCATCACTATTGGCTTTAGAAAGAAAGAATGATACTTCACCCAGTGGGGAAGCATTCTTCATATCCAGCTTGTACATATCCACTCTCCTAGGAGATCTAAGAAGCACCAATTCCTGAGGAATATTCATCTCGGGACTGAGGATTATGCACTCATGTTCTGTGAAGAGCATTTGGTGCTTTTGATCATAGAACTAAGAAACACTCAAGAGATTGTGTTCAAGCTGTTTGACAAAGTGTACTTTGTCCATTTTTAACTTACCATTGGATACATTACCTCTACCAGAAATGAATCCTTCGGCTTCACCTCCAAATTGAACAGGACCTCCATTAAAATGTTAAAATTGTTGTAGGAGAGATCTATTCCATGTCATGTGCCTGGAGCATCCACTATCCATAATCAAATGTTTCTATTATGGACATGTGGATGTCCCTGTACAAAAGGTGAAATAATTAGTTACTATTAGAAGCCCAGGCCTTATTGGTCTTGGGCTCTTCTAATGTAGATAACATAATTGAACCAAAATATATACATGGGGGTTCAACTATGGTTTATGAAGAAGAGGCTTGGGCTGTAGCATCTTGTCTGATCTTCCAATCCATCCTGAGGTTGATCAGTGTAGATGAGCCAGAATAGGCTTGAGCAGCTGAACTTGCTTCTGAGGCTTCTTTGTTCTCGGAAGAAGTTATTACCACCTTTTCTTCGGAAGGAGTCTTCTTCTTGGATGACTTCAAAGGATTCCTTTTGTTCCTTTGTTTGTTTTTTGGCTTGCTTTCCGACGTTATTTTCCTTTCGGAAGAATGAGTTTCTTCCAAAAGCAACTTTTCTTCAGAAACAAGCTTTCCTCTATTCAACACTTGATCCATATGATAGGGTCCAAATAGAAAGCCGTCATTGACTCCTTCTTTATTAACTTTGTTTGCATAATGTGTGCTTGCAGGATTATAGTAACAATCTTTGGCCATGTGGTTATGCAAGCCACAGATTATGCATTCAATGTTAAGTTTGATGGGGCATGAGGGCTGATGTTTCTTGCACTTTTTGTCTTCTTCAACAGCCTTCCCTTTCTAATTCTTCAGTTGGATAGGACTACTGGTATTACACTCCTTTCCTGAATCAGAGTTTCCAGCCACTTGTAATCCAGTGAGATGAAAACACCCTTGTGCCTAGGGTCTATTTTCATCTTAGATTCAGCCACCTTCTTATTAGTTTTCCTAGCTGCCTTGATCTTGTTCTTTTGGTTTTTGGTGGTTAGAGGTTCATCCTCAGCTTTGTGGATGAGGTTTTCTAACTTATCCTTCACTATGGTGGTCATCATTATTAAATCATTCTTTTTCTCAAATGTAGTGGATCAGAGCTGGAACCTCTTTCTCATCAGTGCCATACCTTGGTTGTCTTATAGACATATAAGAATGTGGTTGAGCAGTTTCGTTGGTTCCCAATCCACTCTTGTTTTGATATCATACCTTTGAGTGAGAGGATGAAGGCAAGAATTTTGTTGAAGTGATGCTCCTGAATAGCATACTTCTCTGCTTTAGCCACAACTATTACCAGCTGGGCTTGAGTCTCAGTCAACTTAGAAACTAAGTCTTTTATTTGAGCCCTATAGTTTGAGTGTTCATGTTTTAAACAAGATACAGTTTTCTCTAGCTCATCAATTTTAAATTTTTAGTCACATTCTGCTCCCTTAAAGTCAGATTTTAGTATGTTTAAGGACTCAATATCAGACTTGATTTCCCTGTTGTAGTACTGATACATTTTAACCTTAGCTATACAGGCTGGAGTATAGAGATGTTCATATACCTTGGTATCATCTGGTCCTGCCGTAAGAGCTTGAGTAGGGGTGACATCTTGCACCATGAAGCTCCAATCAACCTCTTAAACACTTGGCTTTTGACTTATCAAACCCAAACTTGTTGTTAGTTCGGTTTTAGGGAAATTGCCTTCCAGTTCTCTTAAAGAACTTCTTTGCTCTGTAGGTTAAAAGAGCCATCTGTTGGACAATGTCCATGTATTCTACTTCATCTGGGCTAAAACACTCTAGATTATCAAAAAAAATTGAAAATCACCGGAATGTTAATTTCCTGAAACAAAAGCACAAGTATCCTAAAAAGGACTTTGTTGTGCTTGTTGAGACCTAGGTGTCTCAGGAAATGTGATGTAAGGCCCAGAGGAGTATGATGGTTGTTTATTGTAGTTTAGGTACATTTGGGGCTGGGGAGTTCTTAACCCTTCAGCAACATGTAGAGCATTGCTGACAGGAGGGTTTGAGCTTCCGTTCATCTAATGGCCCTTCTGAGTCTCTATCTCCATACGATATTTGTCAAGGATCCCATATAGTTCAGTCATGGTGAGTATGTTCAGATTCTCATTTCTCTTGATAGAGACACACAAAAGTCCATTTATGAGGAAGTTCACTCATGAACTTTCTTACTGTCTTTTCTCAAAAGTCACTCCCATGGACTGAAGAGATACGATTAAGTCCACTTATCTGAAGTATTGTTGGCTTAAAGTCTCACCAACAATATAAGTGAAGTTTTCAAACTTCTGCTTCAATACATCCTTCTTGGACCCTTCGGATTCAAAGGAATCAGAGTACATCAATATCAAATCATCAAAGAGTTCTTTGGCTATTCAGAGGAATCAGAGTATAGTCATTGCCTTGTTATTGATGTCCATGCTTTTGAAGTCTTTATCGTAGTAATCTTCAACAACCTTTTCAATCATGGCACCATTACTAGTTGGTGATACCACCTTTGGATTTTATGGACCATGAGTGACAAACCTCCACATCAGGCTGTCTTGATACTTGATGAAACCTTCAATATGTTGACAACATCTCCTAAAATTATCAGGAGTAATAATAGGAGCCTTAGTCATGGTTCCTATATCAGGAGTAATAATACGTTGACACCATCTCCTAAAAGTATGGTCAACTACATATGCGTGGGAAAATGCCATGTAGTATATCAGACTTATCAATTAGACCATACTTTTGTCCACTGGTCCATAGTTAGATCTTCCGAAGGTAAAATGGCTTTGGAAGAATAAGTTCTTCTAAAACCATTTATACTTCGAAAGAGATAACTTCTTTCGAGACTTCAGCAAGTCTTCTTGACTTTGTCCTTCGGAAGACTTTGTGTTGAATCTTTTAAGTGTTGTAGTTTGGAAGGAGAACTACTTAATCTCAGAAGACTGAGTTCTTCCTTCGGAAGTTATTCATCCTTGAGCTTTGGAAGATCTTCAACATTGCTTTGGAAGAGCTTCTTTGTCTTTGGAAGCCTTTGCTCATTTGCACTCAAAATCTTCTAAGTGTAGTTTTGGTTGTACCAGCCTCACTTGATCCAACAAACTGAATTCAAGAACCAAATCCTTGACATGTTTTATGATGAAAAGGGTATTAAAATGTAATATAGTGCTCCCAGGACTCCTCAGCAAAAGGGTGTTGCTGAGAGGAGAAATAGGACACTTATTGAAGCTGCAAGAACCATGGTGTCTGACTCTAAACTGCCCATCACCTTCTAGGAAAAAGCAATCAACACTGCCTGCTATGTGCAAAATAAAGTTTTAGTAGTTAAGACTCGTGGTAAGACTACTTATGAGCTGTGGCACAAAAGAAGACCTTTCATTGGTTTCCTCAGATCATTTGGATGTCCTTTCACCATCTTGAATACTAAAGATCAAGTAGCCAAATTTGCTAAGAAATCAGATGATGGACACTTTATTGGATACTTTTCCCAAGCTAAGGCTTATAGAAACTAGATTAGTTGAAGAGTCTACCAATGTGACTTTCAATGAGCTCACTCCCAGAGTGAAAGGTTCTGGTCATGATTGGCTATTTGATCCTGATTTAGTTACTAACTATTTTTACAAATCTTATGAGAATGTTTTAGGATTTAGAGGTAACTTATCAACAGGAGATCTTGACCTAATATTTGAGTTGAGAAGACCAAGTAGGAATACTACTTCTGCTCCAGGAGTAACTAACCCTCCAGATGGAGTTCCTATTAGTATAACCATGACAAATCCAGCTGATACATCTAAGGTTCCCACTAATTCCAGCTTAGAGGTAAAAAACTGAAATGAAGGAGCTTCTAGTGTAGGAGGAAATGGTGGTGGTGATAGTGGTCAAGAATTTCTTGATGCTGATAACTAATCCATGGAAGACAACATCAATGACGTCACACACTCATTGGATCAAGCTTCTCTTGATAAGCTTCTATTCAATTCAAAAGGCAAAAGGTTTGTAACCTATGTCCTCTTCCTCAAGGGAAGACTACCATAGGAACCAAATAGGTTTTAGAAATAAGAAGGATGATAGAGGACTTGTCATCAAGTACAAGGCTAGACTAGTTGTTCAAGGCTACACATGCAAAGAGGGGATTATTTACACAGATGTTTTTGCTCCAGTATTAAGACTTCAAGATGTTAGGATATTCCTTGCTTTTGCTGCATCTATGAATTTCAATGTCTACCAACTTGATGTCAAGTGTGTGTTTCTATATGGGGTGATTGATAAGGAGGTGTATGTCAAACAATCATATGGGTTTGTAGACCCAGATCATCCTGATTATGTCTGCAAGCTTGATAAAGCTCTTAATGGGTTGCACCATGCTCCAAGGAAGTGGTATGAGACACTATATCATTAACTCTATCAACATGGCTACAAGAGAGGTACTATAGATGGAACACTCTTCATCAAAGGAATAGGGAATGACCAGATGTTGGTTCAAGTTTATGTAGGTGACATTATCTCTGGGTCAACTAATCTAAACCCTTGTAAAGACTTTGAGAAGTTGATGAAGAATATATTGAAATGAGTGCCATGTGGGATCTAATTTCTTTCTAGGAATTCAGGTGAAGCAGGTTGACAATGGCATCTTCATAAGTCAATCAAAGTATGTGCAAGACATATTTACAACATTCAACATGACTGAATGTAAGGTTACAAAGACACCCATAGCTAGAAACCACTCCTTTAGACATGATCTTGAGGGGGAGTGTGTTCATGAACATCTTTATAGAGCTATGATTGGGTCTCTTATGTACCTAACAACTAGTAGGCCTGCTATCATCTTTGCTATATGTATATGTGCAAGATATCAAGCCAACCCCAAGATGTCACACCTGGTGGCTGTCAAGAGGATTATTAGATATCTCATAAGTGCTCCTAAATTAGGCCTTTGGTATCCAAAGGAGTCTAACTTCAATCTGTATGCCTATACAGATAGTGAGTATGGTGGTTGCAATATGACTACTAAGTCTACATCTAGGGGATGTCAATTCCTTGGTGGAAGGATAGTCTCATGACAATGCAAGAAACAATCCTGTGTGTCCGCATCAACTGTTGAAGCTGAATACATTGCTGCTGGTAGCTGCTATGCTCAAGTGCTTTGGATTCAAAATCAGATGCTGGACTATGAATTCAACTTCATAGGGATTCCAATCCACAAAGACAACTACAGTGCTATCTCTATCACAGAGAATCCTATGTAGCACTCAAGGACAAACACATCAACATTAGGTATCATTTAATTAGAGATAATTTTGAAAATGGATTGATAAAACTAGTCAAACTTAACACAAATGAATAATATGCTGATCTGTTCACAACGGCTTTTGATGAACAGAGATTCAAATATCTTGTATCAGCTACTGGGATGATTAACTTTGAATAGATTTTTTTAAAACTTAAATCAAGACTATTTCTAACACATATGTGTCCTAAATTGTCTAACTTATCACTTACATAAGCCCAGTTTAATTTGGAAGAAAATTTCTTAAATAATATTCCTTAAAATTTGGGAAATTTTAGACATAATTTCTTTCAGAAGACATTAACATTGTCTTTGGAAGAAAACTAAGTCTTCAAATTAGATAACTATTTATAAGAAATTTACCCTCGGAAGAAATTTTGATATATCTTTTGAAGCAAAAATATGCTTCTAAGTACTTATATGTCTTTTGAAGGACAATTTTCTTCCTAAACCAGTTAAGCCTCGGAAGATTCATTCTCTCAAGAATAAAACTTCCAAGTTTTAATCTCTTCCAAAACCAAATATTTCTCAGAATAGAAAATACTCTAAGTAATTTTGTTTCGAAGCAAATTTCTGTAAAACTTAGAAATATCTTCCGAAGTTAAACTTGGCTTTGGAAGTTTTTGAAAACTTCTGAAGAAAAAATACCTTCGAAGATTTCGACTTCCAAGAAAACTACATTTTTGGGCACCTTTTTCATAGGTGGAACTGACATCTAAATTTTAAAGTTTATCCTTTTACATTAACTTTGTCTCAAATCCATTTCATATACATACACCTAACGGTTCCACCTCTTTCGCTATCTTCTTCATCTGCAAATTCTCTAACCTAAATTAACCCACAAACCGCCTTTGTTCTAGATTCCTTCACCTCAAAGCTACCTCAAAATGGCCAACCTTGATCGCAGAAACCAACCCGATTTTCCATGCACTTACACATGCAACACAATCAGATTGCTCCGTTGAACTCTATGAAAGATCCTAGGTTCTCATAGGTTTTCCGCTTCTTAACTCTATGAGGATCAACTATTGGAATTCTAGAAGACCTTCCAAGAGGTCACCATGGATGGGGAGAAGGCATTATCTGTCACAGTGCACGGAGGACAATCTTCATCACCCGAGCCTCCATAAATACACATCTAACGTGAGATGTTGTAGAAGGTGTGTTGTCCTTCCCCAAGTCTGCTGTCAATCACTCCTTTGGACAGATGGGCTATGAAGGTGATTACACTATAAGAACCTTTAGCAAAGAAAAGGTCTCCTCCTAATGGAAGTACCTCCTCCATGTTGTCATCCACAGTTTATCCAACAAGCATGGAGGATTGGCCCAAATTCTTGAAGACATTTCCTATATAGTCCATGGGATGACTCAGGGGGTCAAGTTTAGGTATTCACAATTTGTATATACTAAGTTACTTGCAAACTTAAACAAATTAGAATATTACATGTTCTTTAGATATGTCCAGCACATTCTTAACTATGAACTGGGCTCACAGTTAAGGGGAATGGGTAATATTCTAAAACTGGGATAAATGAAGCTCGATATCTTTAAGACTATTAGAAAGCCTACTTTGGGCTTCTCAGGGGTAGAAACAGCCCTTGTCGTAAAAATATTACAGCTCATTGCTCAAGGTGATAACCTAGCAGTCTCAGCTAGTGTTGAACCCACACCTTCTGCTTCTCAACAACTCACACAGCCATAAATAACCATCACATACCAAAGAAAATCCAAATGAACCCTTGCACAAGCCACTTAGCTTGTGCAGGCCCCCATATCACCACCCATGTAGTAGAAAGTGGACACTGGAGCTCCCACTTCCCTGGAGGAGCAAACCACTCCCATCTCATAAATGATCAATGTTGAGGTTCCTTATGTTCAGCCAGATGAGCTCACAACCCTAACAACCTCAAGCTTTCACATAAAGTCTTAAAACTCTAGTGAATAACCTTCAGGGGAAAGTTACTATCCCATCCTCTAGATCTAAACCAAATCATTCCCAACCTAGAGTTTTATGATGATGAAGACATGGGCTTTAGTGAATATCATGAGTCTCTCTTCTCCACCACTACTCAAGGAGAGATGAGTACTCCTTCCTCTCCTATGTCTAGCCTACATCATCCACCTACTACTGAGGTGGATCTTCCTGAACATGTTCAGGAGATCCATATGGAAGAGGCACTCATTTTTACAAGTGATGACATCATTAAGACCTCAACCATGGAAATCAAATCCCTTGACACTTCACCTATAGTTGTCATGGTGCAGAGGAAATCTAGCCGCCAAGAACAAAGTGCTGGTGATGAGGAAGAAGACTTTCGTCATATTCTCTCATCCCCTCATGATTCTTCTGATGAAGATGAGGGGAACATGAGAGTAAAGGTGCAAAAATTGACTAAAACTTGCACCTATTTAGTCTCTAAGTTTAGTCACCTGGAATCTTAGGTGACTAACTTGCAAAGAACGGTCCATGATCATCAATATGAGATTTCTGATCTCAAGGAAAAACTAGCTGGGAGACCTTTAAGAAGGACTCAACCATGAGCGCAAGAACCTCTTGATGTAATAGACTTAACCTCCGGCTCACCTATGCAAGAAGGTGTTGCTACCAAAAAGGGGGAGAAAGTCCAAGCAATCACTGAACCTGGGAGTTCTTCTCAGAGTATGGATATTGAGGATTCACCACCCTCACTTGTAATTTTTCTTCTCTCATACAAGGTCTGCTTGAGGAGGGAATTCTAAGGCCTATGTCTACCCCACCCTATAATGCTGAGAATGAAATAGTAGGGTGGAGGTATGATGCTGACAAGAGAGCCCTGTACTGCATAGACTTTAGGGGCAGCAATAGGTCTTTAATTTTTAGACCCTGAAGTATTATGACAATCTTCCTATAGTCCATATATCACTTGCCAACTCAAGTCAAAACAGACAAGCTAATAGACTGGCTGAGAGGATTCAAGATAAGATAGCTAAAGAGTTTAGCCGAAGCAGAAGACAAAGGCTAACAACCAATGACATGGGTTAACTAAATGTTGAGATGGACCCTAAGATTAGCTTCAAAGGGGAAACCTTGACTAAAGGCATAGTGATAGACCCTATGAACCTTATCATAGAAAGTACTTCAACATTCTTTACCCTAAGTAAGACACCAGCCGGTGAAGGTGCTTCACAACCTCTCTCTAGCCAGAGCTTGACTACTAAACCAAGCAATAAAGGCCAAAGTTCTTTCCACCATGAGTCACCAAGGCTGTGAGTGACAAAGGGAAAAGGAAACTGACTCCTAAGGAGATTGAGGAGGAGAGAGAGAGAGAGAGGAAGAGGAAGCTAAGGGGATATAGTTCATGTGGGTCCCCAAGCTTCATGGTAGCTTCAATCAAGGCTGCCCCATAGCCAAATACTCAAGATGATGAGTTAGGGGAAGCCAGGTTAAACTACTTGGGGACTAGGAATTATAACATAGATGAACTCATCTCTGTTCCCTTAGAAGAACTCAATGAATTGGAAGTCCTAGAGCTTTAAAGGACAGGGAGTAGGTAGAGGATGTAGAATTGCTCCTCAAGATCAAAGAAGAAAGGAGACAGAAAAGGCTTTACAAGCATGCTCCTACCCTCTCCCCAGTTCAAGAAAGTCATGAGATAGAGTCTGTGGCAATTGAACAACCTCAGGTAGACAAGGAAGTAGATATACAAAAGATGATTTGCTACCTGAGTGCAACAAGTCTGTTGATACATTGTTCCTAGTTTATGTACTACAATATAAATGTCTTTCATTTCTTACACATATGTAATGAAAATGTTGAATGAAATATGATATGCTTTTGATGTTTAATTATCTTTGTTTATATCATATTCTTATTGTAATTGATATTACTTATATTTATGAATATTATATATAGGTTTGAGGTTGTTATACATTGTTCTGAGTCAATAATGATTTAGAAATGTGTTCAATTTAGTCGTGTGGTTATTCATGCTAATGGACCATTCTTATGGACCATACTCACGAATGAACCATAATGGACCATACTTATGTTCCATACGCACAAATGAACCATACTTATGGACCAGTCGCACGACTGAGCCAGGAGACTGGATCAGTCGTATGACTGAAACATAAGATTAACTCAGTCGCAAGACTGAATCTTCAGTCGTGCGTATGAGTCAGACGCATGAGTCAGTCGCACGACTGAACCATGTTCATGGTTCAGTCGTACGAATGGATACTGAAAACCTATAAATACCACATAATTCATGGAAAAACAAAAATACTTCGAATACTATCTTACCCTAGCCGTCCAGAGCGTCAAAGTTCATCCATCCAAGTTCATAGTTCGTTCCTGATCGATTCCATCACATTCTTAACGTTTGTTTAATCGTTAGATCGATCAGGTTGTTCGTTCTCACTGATTGGATCGCCAATCAAGTAGAATTCCACACTATTTTATCTGGTCTCATGCAAAATCCGTTAGTACTCCGTACAAAAACAATCCTAACAAGTGGTATCAGAGCTTTGGCTCGTGATTTTGCATGGATTCGATTATTTTTGATGTTAAAATTAACATTTTCAATCAAAAGATCCACTTTTTGCTTCAAAAACGTGTTTTTGACGGAGTGCAGGTGTTATAGTTTCGATTTTTCAACATACGTCAGATTAGGGTTCGTGAAAAATTTGTATTTTCTGTCAAAGTGTTCAAAATTTGACTTTTTCAAACCACAACATCCTCAATCGCTTGATTAGCTCAATCGCTTGATTAGCTCAATCACACGACTGAATCCAATCGCACGATTGAACTCATTCGCATCCTTCAATCGCACGATTGATCCAGTCGCCTTGCTCAATCGCACAAGTGAATCTATCTTGTCTTACGTTTGTCAAGTTCTAAGAAATGGAAGACCAGTTTGTTGCGTTCACTGCCGGAAAAGACTTTCGTATCTAGAATCTTCTTCTTCTAGAAAATGAGATAGGTAATCACAACAAATCGCCGAAGATGTTGACCCTCAGTGGAAACAGCGGTTTGAGATCTACTTAAACGGTGTTGATCCAAATCTTTGGACATCTACAGAGATTGGTTATACTGTACCAGTCAGTGCTAATAGGGTGAAGTTCACTTTGGGGGTATGAATGAAGCTCAGAAAGTTCTACATAACACTGAAAAGAAAGCGTATGCACTGTTGACCCAATCGATACCTAAAGACATATTCCATTAATTCTCTAAAAACAAGCAGTCGAAGAAGCTGTGGGAGGCTTTAGAAAAGAGATATGATGGCAATGCAACCTTGAAGGCGCTAAAGGCTAAAGCTCTCAAAAAGGAATTTGATAATTTCTCACCAATAGGAAATGAGAGCTTAGATGATATCATTGATCGGTTGTATGATTTTATGAGTGAACTGCATACTCATGGTGTGACCACCTCTATGGAAGACAAAGTTTCTAGTTTTGCTCATGGTCTGCCAGACAAATAGGATCCATTTGTGTCTAATCTACAACAAAGCGACACTCTTGCTACATTAGACATAAATGACTTCATCTTGACTTTAAGGGAGGAGGAACTACGACTGAAATACAAGTCTAAGAAAGGATCCTACACTCAGAATCCTTCACTATACAACTCTATTCCTACTCCAGCTTCATCAGGGGCACCATTACAAACGGCGTTTGTATATAATTCATCTACTCCTTCCCAAAGCAGTTCCTTGGGAAGCAAAGCGTCAGGTTCATCTGGAACCCAATATATCGTCCCTGATTCCAACCCTACCAAGCTGAAGACCGAAAACCTCGGAAATGTCACTGTGGAAGTTGCCAAAGATCACATGGATCTTCTAGCAGCAGTTGTTCAGTCTTATGATGGGTTAGTCACTGGTAAGATTGGAACTGTCATCTAGCCGATGAAGATTATGAGCAGGTAGATGAAACTAAGCTGGAAAGAATGGATATCATGTGGGCCTTAGCCAGTGCTGTTAGAAGGGATAAGAAGTTTATGAAGAAGACGGGGCAGAACTTGGTTGCTACTAAAGACACTACGTTTGGGTTTGATAAAACCAAGGTCAAGTGCTTCAATTGTGGTGAAAAAGGGCACTTTAAACGTGAATGTGTAAAGCCGAAGAAGACTGGTAATGGCAACCCTTTTCCATCGTTCAACCGTCAGGACAAAAAGAAGATTGGGGCATCATCAAGCAAAGAGTCAAAAGCTATGGTAGCTCAAGGCGATGAAGGACAAAACTGGTCTTTCCGATTCGTATCTGAGGGAGAGTCAAATGTAGCACAGGTTGATGATTTGGATGATGGATCTGCGAGCAAGGGAGACATCATAGCAGAGCATGCACGTTCAGATATTGAAGAAGCTATGGATGTGGTGGATCATCTTGTTAAGGAAGAGTTGAATGTTGCAAACCCAGAATCTCCAGTTATTGAAGAGTCTAAGTCTGCTTTTATGGCCGATTCATCCAGTTCCGCACTGGTATATTCTAAAGACGAATTATTTGATAAACATGCTTGTGCTGAATGCGATAAATTTAGAGAAAGTATTGACTTAAAATTTGCTAGGTTATTAGAACACAATGATAATCTGGTAAATGATTTAAAATTGTGCACTGAAGCAAACCGTGTTTTAAAACAAAATGAGTGTAGTATTAAAGAGAAGATAGAACTTCTAGAAAAAAAACTAAAGGAAACCGAGGTTGTTGCCCTAAACCAATTAAATGACATTAAGTTCTATCTAACTACGTTAGAGGAAACTAAAAAGAAAAAAGCAGTGTTGCAAGTCGAAGTTGAATCTTTAAAACAAAAACTGCATAGTGTAGCAAGTTCCTCTCACATAGTTCAGAACTTAGAGAAAGAATGAAATGGTAGGGAAGGTCTGGGATAAAAGTAGTACCACCACCACATGCAATCCTTCTAAATACTAAATGTAAACCAATAAATAATAACCCGGTTAAGGATCATGTGGTGACTACTCCTCTTGTCACTGATCTAGAGTCCACAGGTAAACCTGTGCAGTCTATCATTGAACAGATGGCTACTACTTTAGGATTGAAAGATAAGGTGCTTCAAGAGGACCTATGCGTTAACGTTGAACAGGATAGTGTTGGGTCAGGTTCACAAACATCTACGTCAGAACCTAAAAATGTTAAACCAACAAACCTTAAACGTGTTAATCCTCAAAATCCTGATAAAAAGAAAGAAAAATTCGTTCAAAATGTCAAAACAATTAAGTTTGTTAAAGAAGGTGAAGCACCTAAGAAGGATGAGAAACAGAACAGCTCCAGATCATACTCAACCCTCACAGAAGATCTCCCCCACCTATCAAAGGGAGATCCTGCTATAATCTCCGAATTGTCCTCATTATCAGACACCCGAAAGAAAAATTAAGCTTTTTGATGAAAAACCAAGATTTTTCAAAAATAGATCTAACACTCCTCCAAGACTCCAAAGTCAACACAGACAAGCTCAAAGCAAAGCTGTGTTGCCTAAGGTTAAACCTAGGACTATTAGTGAACCAAAAGTTCATACCATAAGCCAGTCGTCTGTTTACTATAAACAGGCCATACACAAAATTTATGGAAAGAAAAATCAAGTAACGTGTCTGACAGTGAGGACAAGAAGAAGAAAGATGTGTCCTCATCCTCTGAAGGTCAGTGGGTTGAGTTCGTGATGTGTGGTATCTCTAGGAAACCCAAGCCAGTAAAGGCTTGGGTCCCCAACTTGAACTAATAATTTCCATTCTTTGTGCAGGTGGTCCGCTACAGCGCTATCACTAATACCTGGATTATTGATAGTGGGGCTTCCAGGCACATGACCGGATTTTCGTCTCTCCTTTTCAACATTAAGCAAATTAAAGGGGGACATGTATCATTCGCAGGAAACAAAGGAGTTTATATCACCGCTCTAGGAGAAGTAGGAAACGAGAAGGTAAAGTTCGACAAGGTAAACTATGTTCAGCAATTGCAAAACAACTTGCTTTTTGTCTCCTAAATTTGTGATAAGGGCTTTAAGGTTGTGTTTGACAATAAGAAGTGTTACATACTTAAGAAGGAGTATGTTATCCCGGAGGAGCAAGTTCTAATATCGGCTTCAAGATATAACGACCTGTGTCTTCGACCTATCAAAAGCCTCCACTACTGAGTCTACTGCTCAGTGTTTCTTGTCAAAAGCAACTGAAAGGGATTCAGTCTTATGGCATAGAAGAATGGGACACATTAATCCAAGGAAAATTAACCATCTGGTTTAGAATGATCTGGTGGACGGAGTTACTGTCAAGAACTTCCAGCTTCCAGACTTCTGCATAGCATGCAAGAAAGGGAAACAGGCAAAGAAGTCTCATAAGTCAAAGAAAGTTCATTCTATCGAGATTCCTCTTGAGCTTCTACATGTGGATCTGTTTGGCCCTGTCAGCACAAAAAGCATTGCTGGTGATTGGTACTGCTTTGTGGTAACGGGTGATTACTCAAGATTCTCTTGGGTGATGTTTCTGAAAGTGAAGTCAGAGACATTTGAATCATTCAAACATCTTGTTACCACATTGGAGTCACTCTACAAGCTGAAAGTAAGGAAAATACGTTCAGACGACGGGAGAGAATTTAAGAATTAGTGGATGGAGGCATTCTCTCATGAGAAAGGGATTATTCATCATTTCTCTTCTGCCTGCACTCCACAGATGAATGGAGTTACTGAACGGAAGAATATGAGCTTGATAGAAACAGCAAGGACAATGCTAGCCGACTCAAAACTGCCAGTTCAATTCTAGAACGAGGCAGTGGCTAATGCGTGTTATACACTAAATCGGGTCTTAGTGGTCAAACGTCATGGAAAAACTTGTTATTAGTAGCTCCAGCAACTTAAACCCAACTTGGAGTATCTGGAACCATTTGGCGCACCATGCATGCTGTTAAAGAAAAATCAGACTGGGAAGTTCTGCGAGAAGGCAGAAGAAGGTATCTTCCTTGGCTACAGTATACCTGACCAAAAGGGTTTATAATAACTCAACTGGTCAGGTAGAAGTGTAGTGCAATGTTGATGTACAAAGATACACCACCCACCGCGGGGGACCTTCCTTTTTCTTCAACTATGATGGATTTTTAAATCCTTCAATCTACCTTCTTCCCATTCTGATGATGTGTTGGCCACTCAAATGATGTACGATGTTCTGAACACTCCTACTCGAGACTCGACATCCTTTGCTCCATTAGAAGGTACTACTACCTCTTCAGGGGGAGAACTGGAGATAAGTGATTCCTCTGATGATAAAGAAGCTGAATCTGAAAATATGAACCAGGTGGAATAGGTTCCCACTACTGAAAGTACACCTGCAGCTGATCATTATGTAACTGGAACTTCTGAACCCAGTCTCTCGACAGCCACAGAAACTGAACTTGTGATTCCAAACCTGGATGATGAAGTAGCAGTTCCCACAACTCCCGGAACTAGGATTAATATGAATCATCCCTTGGATAACATCATCGGGGATATTCTCTCAAGATTCAGACAAGAAATCAGCTCTACTCAGCTAATTATGTTGCGGTCATGGAAAAGGGGTACATACACGACGGGGTATATCGATGTTTTGTGTCTCAAGTTGAGCCCAAATATGCAGGTGAGGCCTTAAAGGATGAGGCATGGGTAGCTACCATGTAAGAAGAACTCCTACAGTTTAAGAAGTTAGGTGTCTGGACACTTGTCCACAGACCAAAAGGTGCAAAGGTAATTGGCACTAAGTGGGTTCTTTGGTGTAAGAAGGATGACCAAGGGTCATAATCAGAAACAAGGCCAGGCTGGTTGTTTAAGGGTTCAGGCAAGTCGAAGGAGTTGACTACAATGAAGTGTTTGCACGAGTGGCTAGGATGGAAGCAATTAGAATCTTCCTAGCTTATACATCCTTTTTGCAGATCAAAGTTCATCAATTGGATGTGAAAAGTGCTTTTCTTCATGGTGAGATCCGTGAAACAGTCTACGTTAGTCAACCCGAAGGATTCGAGGATCCTTATCATCGGGATAGAGTTTATAAACTAGACAAGGCTTTGTACGGGCTCCATTAAGCCCCTCAAGCCTAGTATGAGAAACTCTCTACTCATCTGCTGAAACATGGATTTTGCAGAGGTGTAATTGACTACACGTTGTTCATTAAGAAAAAGGATGGTGATTACTACTGGTACAGATATACGTGGATGACATAATCTTCGGTTCCAAAAATGAAGCATTATGTAAAGAATTCGAATCAGTGATTAAAGCTGAGTTTAAAATGAGTGCCATGGGAGAGATGAAGTTCTTTCTTGGTTTACAGGTAGATCAGACACCAAATGGAATCTTCCTGCATTAGACCAAATATGTTGGAGATATCCTAAGTCGGTTCGACACGGAGAATGCAATGGTTGCAGGTACTCCACTTGCCACGAATCATGATGTGGCACCGGAAGAAAATGGTGATCTGGTAGATGCCACTATGTATCGAGGAATGATCGGATCCCTCATGTACCTCACAGCTTCTCATCCTGATATTATGTACGCCACGTGTCTCTGTTCAAGTAAATAAGGCAAAACAAAAAGTAAATCATCTGATTGGGGTAAAAAGGATCTTTTGTTATATGAAGGGTACTCCAACGCTTAGGTTGTGGTATCCTCATTATGATGACTTTGAGCTAACTGCGTATAGTGACTCAGATTATGGTGGTTGCAATATGAATTACAAGTCAACATCTGCGGGATGTCAGTTCTTTGGAAGACGATTAGTCACCTGGCAGTGTAAGAAGCAGACGTCTGTTGCTCTGTCAACATGTGAAGCTGAATATGTTGATGCGGCAAGTTGCTGTTTACAAATCATCTGGATTCAACAACAAATGCAAGACTATGGTTTGAAATTCTCTAACGCCCCTATATTTGTTGATAACTCTGCTGCTATTGCTGTCACCAAAAATCCGGTCCAACACCCCAAAACTAAACACATCGGAATTAAATATCACTTTATACGTGACTGTTTTGAAAAACAATTAATCGATGCTGTTAAAATTAAATGGATTTCCAACGCGCCGATCTCTACACAAAAGCTTTTGATAAACCTCAATTTCATTATCTATTAGAGGTCAATGGCGTTAAAAAGAAAGATGATGTGATTCCAGACGAATCAAGTTCATAGTCCGTCTCTATGTTTTATTTTTTAATTTTATTTATCTTTATTTTATTTTTTCTGTTTTTAAAAATTCAAAAAACACAAAAAGATTTTCAGTCTCAGAATTTTAGGTGGAGAATAGTTTTAGTTTCAGTAGTTAGTATATAATTACTTAAAAAAAACAGGGGCGGGCAGATAAGATGAAAAGCAAAGACGTCAAATCTCTGAAATCGATTCAAGAAATAGAAAATGATAGTACACAAGCATCTAATGGTTTGGGACACCAAAAGGATTTAAATGATCTACAATACTATATTCAAAGTTACAGAAAATTATAAGTCTAAGAAATCAAAGCCTAATGAGTGGAAATATGATAGTAAGCTAGTATGCTACTGTGATTACATAGAGAAAGTAGATCTAGGGGTTGCTAGTGCATTATATGATGTGTCGGTAGATTCAATATAATAGACCAGTAGACTTCATTGGTGAACAATTTAAAACTAAATCATTCAACAGGCTGTGGGCTTCCATCTCATCCCTGGTTAACACAATCAACTTATTTCCAATAAGGGGTGAAGAGCAAAACTAATGTCACAAATGTGTGCGGACGACCATAAAAATAAGCAAAGTGCATGAAAAATGTGAAAGGAAATCAAGCTAATGACAAATGTTGTTGGTGCATTATATGTAAAATGAAATTGCTCTAACAAGAAGATAGGTTGTGTGCCTCTCTGCTGTGCGATGGCACTGACCTGAGGATAAGCACAATCTAAATACTCTAGAATTCATTGTTGTTTGCGCCTCTCTGTTGTGCGATGGCACTGACCTGAGGCTTGGCATCTCTTTGAAAGCTCTTAGAATATTTTCTTCTTGTCAAAAACCCGTAGACCGCTTCAAATTCTCCTGAGGGAAGTTGATTACCATATAAGTATGGGATGCACAAATGCTTGTTGAAATAATAAACCTAAATAATCACCAATGTATGTCAAAAATCTGTGTATGGATTTAGGTGGACAAATATACTAACAATCATTGTGGCAACATTCCTCGATGGTCAAAATCAATGTGTGCTACATAACAGCTTTAGCATGATTTCCTGTTAGTGCTCCTGACTCTTAGATGAATAAAACTCTGCAATTGGTAAATATAACGTTCTCTATATCTACCTAAATATAAAGGTCCCAAATGATTATGTTTATGCCTGTATGATTCCATAAGAATCTTTCTAGATAAGTTGAAAATGCTTGAAGCTGTTCTGCTCAGGGGGAGAAATCGTTTAAGGAATGTCAAAATGTTTTCAACCCACCTCAAATGAAATATACAAAAAGATTGTCTTAATTTAGTTTGTTTAAAGTTTTTCCTAGTTTTAGTTATGTTTGTATCGAGTCGATGTCAGACTATGTAACAAGAGGAAATCTGTGTGTCACAAATTGAACCTAACGTTATCTGATAAAAGCATGTTTCTGAAATGTTAAAAGGATCACGTCTGAGGTGATGACAAGGTTTTTAAATTAAAAGGATCACGTCTGAGGTGATCAAATGGTTTTCAATTAAAAGGATCACGTCTGAGGTGATCAAACAGTTTTGATTAAAAGGATCACGCCTGAGGTGATCAAAAGTTTTCAGTTAAAAAGGATCATGTCTGAGATGATCAATGGTCATAATGTCATAAATCAAATTCAAGTTTTTGAAAGGTTGGGAAAAGTAAAGTCAAACTCATAAGTATGAGCCAATCGCACGATTGGATCATAAGTATGGGCCAATCGCATGATTGGACCATAAGTATGAACCAATCGCATGATTGGACCATGAGTATGAGCCAATCACACGATTGGACCATGAGTATGGGTCAAAGTATACGATTGGAACACAAGTACGAACCAATCGTACGACTAGCTGAAAGAGTCTAAGTCAGTCACACACCTGAACCTAAGTCGCACGAATGAATCATGCGTATGGGTCGAGTCGCACGACTGAATCACAAATCAGTATAAAAAGGGGCTCAGTCGGTCATAGCCCTACACTTGATTTCAAAAAGCTCTCTCGAACTGCCGATTACCATACCCACCCTTTTCAAAATTTTCTCGGTCATTGACTGATTATTTCCTTACTAACCGATTACTTTCCATCTACATGTATAATGAGACTGAAAACATGCCAAATAACAACGTCAAATTGATCCAAAATGTCCGAATCACTTAAAAAAAGAACCTAAACACATAACCCTAAAATAGAATACTTAAATGAATCTAAACATGCATTTAAAAGACAATAAGTGTAAAATTGAGTCCATGCGCGTCTAATGAATCCAAACTTGATGTGTAAATGACTGTTTTGATAACGATTCAAAATTTTGGACTCGCACAATAGGGTATGCGAAAGGACATACGGATGAACTTCAGTCGCACTATAGAGCCAGACGCACCATTCAATCGCACAATTGAATCAATCGGTGACTCAGTCGCACGACTGACTCAACCTCATGTCATGGCATACGACTAAGGCCAGTTGGAGGCTCAATCGTACGACTGAGTTCAGTGGCATGGTTCAATCATACGATTGAACTAGTTGGATAAAATCAATTCTAACTCTAATGTTCTCTCTTGTGAACGGATCTAATGTGTTTGTTACTTGTGTTGCAGCAAAATGGCCGACAGATGGACGATGAGCACCAAGCACAATATTGTGCTTACCTTAATCCTACATCTAGGAATGCTTCAGAGTTCGTTGGCATCATAGACTTCCTACGAAGGTCGAGGATCTATAGAGCTATTTCAGCTCCATGCACACCGTACATATCCATACAACAGGCATTCTGGGAGAATGATGTTGTTGATCGCTCAGTCGAGCCGTACCAGATCTAAGTTCTATCTTCGTACCGGATATTGATATAGGGAAGGATGACATTAGGAAAGTCTTGGATTTGGGTGAGGATGGAGACTACCCAACCAAGCTGCATCCCCTGACTGTTAGGGGTTGCTTCTTGACGATCAAATATGCCGACGACATCAATGTTGGTGTGCTTAACAAGAGCAACATGTGCCCATAGTTTAAGTACTTGGCACATGTGATCCTCAAGTACATCGCATCAAGGAGAGGAGGATTTGACGAGATGAGCGATCAAATCCAGAATGCATTCGTTGCACTGTACTGAACCACCCGTTCAGTTTTTCGAGGATGTTCTTCGGGTATTTGAGGGAGAACATAGAGGCAAAGGGGAAAGAGGTTTTTTGCATGTACCTTAGGTTCCTACAGATGATCATAGACGAGAAGCTCCCCTCACCGCCCAAGAACAAGGATGATGAGGTAGCGTTAGAAGTTATGGATGACACTACCCGAGGGAGGATGAAGGTTTACCAGGGGAAGCAGGTGAAGCCCCCAGTCAGGAGGTTGTTTGGTCATCTGGCCAACATCAATTATGTTCCACCCGCTAGAAAGAAGTGGTGCCATGATGACATCGACTCCGATGTTGAGCCAGTCATGATCCCAGACGACGACGACAACGATGATGATGACCAAGGTCATGGTCAAGGTGGTGGAGAAGAGGGCTCAAGCCAAACACGAGCCACATACACGTCTACTATTCTTCCACCACCTCAGCAGAGTGGTGCATCAGCACCTAGTGGATCTGAGAAAGCTGCTATCCACCAGGACTCTCTGATTGATGAGGACGAAGAGTCCGATGATGAGCCTCTCACTCGGAGAGTAGGTAGCAAGGTGGTTGCTGCAGAGAAGGGCAAAGAGGCGGTTGGAGGACGCCAAGCTGTTTCGAAGGGTGGTGACACTAATGTCACAGATCCATCATACACCCCGACTAGCTTATAAGCTCAGGGGGAGCCCCAATTGCCAAGGGTTCCAGGAGGTAACGAATGGCCTAACCCTATGGCAAGAAGGGTAAAAGAGGCAGAGATTTGTACTTGTCAGTTCTTCCACCACCACAGCCACATCCACCACCACAGCCACTGACACCACCACAGCCACTGACACCACCACAGCCACAGCCACCACCACTACCATACCATCCACCACACATACATCCACATCCACCTCTCCCACCATGCCCAAAACAGTTCCACCATAATCCATTCCCACTCCTAGTCCCATCTACACCACATCAACCACTGCACCTTCTACTACCCAAGCTGGTACATCTTCGTGGTTCCCACCTCTACAGAGCTCGACTCTACCCACCGTTGGGTTAGTGGAATAGTTGGCCAGCCTAAACAGATTAATGCTGAAGCTGTTGCCAATCAATGATATGAGGGCCAACCAGCTAAACCAACTGATGGCAGTTAATGCAACACATGGCAAGCAGATTGCCTAACTTACTGAGAAGAACGAAGCTCATGAGAGAGCTTTAGTTCAAGCTCACAGTGCCCTGCAAGCTCAAAATAAGCTAGTGGTTGCATCTGCCAAAAGGATTGATGAGTTGGAGAAGGAGAATAAGAAGATGATGTTGAGGCTGAAGGGTACAAAGAGTGAGCCTCTAAAGATATAGGGTGATGGAGATGATGAGATGATGATGATGATGATGATGATGATGATGATGATGATGATTCGAGCAATGATGAATCAGATGAACAAGGAGATGAGGAGGAAGCTGGAGGAAGTGGAAAGGATAAGAGGGGTGATGATGATGAGGATGACAATCAGCCAGGTGATGCAACTGCACCAGCCTCAGCTCAGTCGACAAGGGAGAGGCGTACCAAGAGAAACCAAGACCAAGGAGCCTCTTCCTCAGCTCCTCAAGCTGAAGAGTCATACGATCAAGGGAAAAGTAATGATTAAATGTTTATGTATCTAAAACTTTTTTACTTGAAATGTTTATTACATTAATGAAATTTATGAAAATTTATGTTTAATGTCTTGATAAATTATTAATGTATGCATTGTTGGTTGTGTAATCAAACAGATACAACTCAACAGACTGATGACTATGATATTGCTCCCCTTCAGCAAATAAAGACTCAACTCACTATGATTGTTGATTTGCAAGGGATAGTAAGACGGTCTGTGAGTTACACTCCAGAGGAGGGAGAAATCATCCATGACTTGACTGACGAGCAGCTCGCCAATATGTTCAGACTAAATCCAGATGAGCTTGTCAAAGATGCTCCAAAAGTCGATGTTGTTAGTGACAAAGAGCTACAAGGCGTGGATGAGATTGAGATTGAAGATGTCACATCAAAGTATTATCCAAAGTACACCGACCCTAAGGGTAATGTTATCCCCGACTTGGGTGAAACATTTCGCAGTGATACTTTTAGCACACTAGATGAGAAAGAGAAAGAGAAAGAAAAAGATGAAGGTAAAGCCCAAGCCACAGATGCTGGTGTTGATTTAAAGAAGGCTGAATGGGAGGCTTGTTTGTCAGAGATGAAGGAACAACGTCAACCTACAAAGCCAAACGCCTACACCAAATTGTACAAGGTTAAGAGACATCAAAAGGTGTCAGGCAAGATCATCAGTTGGGCCTATTTTGAGGTTCTGGAGGTGTACTATGAAGCGGGAGAAGGGGATTGAGTACTTCAGATATCCATACAATTTGAAAACTCTTCCTGGTTTTGAGCTAAACATGTTAGCCTGTTTAGACCGTTTGTATGCCAAACCGAGGAAGATGTCAAGCTGGTTTGAGATGGCTCTATAGACAGAATACCACACTAGATGGGTAAACTTCAGACCTCAACAACCTAAGAGGTTCGTTCATAAGACTGAAGTTGACTCTATCACTGGGAAGCCTAAGGTAGTGCTGAAGTGGAGTCCCCCATGCATGATGTCTAAGATCCCTTTACGGGAGATGCCTCAGGACTTCACTTCACACTTCAAATAGTGCTATTACAACTGGAGGATGGGGGAGCGGTCATAGTGTTGAACAGAGAGGTAAAATAGAGGCCATCAGGGTATTTGACCCAATATGGCTCACTAACTTGTCTGCTGATAATGTTTATACATTGTACAAGTGGCCACTATTCTATGACACACAAGATATTGTACAAGCTCTCTAATTCCAACACGTCATAAGACTCTGCTTTGCTTTTGAGATACACGCAGGAGTCACCAAAGAGGAAAAGTACAAGAAATTCCAAGAGCATGTGAAGAATGTTAGACAATAGGATAAACTAAGTCCAAGGGGGAGTTTGTTGATACATTGTTCCTAGTTTATGTACTTCAATGTAAATGTCTTTCATTTCTTACACATATGTAATGAAAATGTTGAATGAAATATGATATGCTTTTGATGTTTAATTATCTTTATTTATATCATATTCTTATTATAATTGATATTACTTATATTTATGAGCATTATATATAGGTTTGAGGTTGTTGTACATAGTTCTGAGTCAATAATGATTCAGAAATGTGTTCAACTTAGTCATGTGGTTATTCATGCTAATGGACTATACATATGGACCATACGCACGAATGAACCATAGTTATGGACCAATCGCACGACTGAACCATGAGACTGGATCAGTCGTATGACTGAGACATAAGATTGACTCAGTCGCACGACTGAACCTTCAGTCGTGCGTATGAGTCAGACGCATGAGTCAGTCGCACGACTGAACCTTCAGTCGTGCGTATGAGTCAGACGCATGAGTCAGTCGCACGACTGAACCATGCTAATGGTTCAATCGTACGAATAGATACTGAAAACCTATAAATACCACATAATTCATGGAAAAACAAAAACACTTCGAATACTATCTTACCCTAGCTGTCCAAAGCGTCAAAGTTCGTCCATCCAAGTTCATAGTTCGTTCCTGATCGATGCCAACTCGTTCTTAACGTTTGTTTAATCATTAGATCGATCAGGTTGTTTGTTATCACTGATTGGGTCGCCAATCAAATAGATTTCCACGCTATTTGATCTGGTCTCACGCAGAATCCGTTAGTACTCCGTACGAAAACGGTCCTAACAAGGCATGTATCAGGCATCTGCACTTCTTTCTTTATCATATGTGTACCTAGAATTCGAATATCTTAAGCAGCTTGAGTAACAAGTAATAAAAGAACTAAAAGATGCTAAGGGAAAAATGAGGGAAGAAACAACAAAGTCAAGAGCCATCATCCAAAAGAGCAAAAAGAAGTCCGCTAATAGGTAAAGGATCATGAGCTTATTGAAGATGTATGGGTTCTCCGAATGAGGCTAGGTCCAATGTCTCTATCCACTATGGATGAGAACATTAGAGTGATCAAGCAGAACATTAAAAGGGGGGCTTGTTGACTTGCATTCTCCACCAAGTCAAGCTTCTCCTGAAGTTAAGGTCAAGGTTGAATCCCAAGAGACAACGACCTAGAGTTGAATCACGCCAACTTCATCTTCTAATCCATAGCAGGATCCTGATCCCTCTCCTTCTGAACCTTTAAGGGAAGAGGACCCAACTAAGAAAGACACATAAGAACAATCTGGTGCTAAAGCCCATTCTTCTCAGTTAAAGTCTTCAAAGAGATGGAAAAGGATGGACATGAAGAAGTACACTAAGAAGAAAAGGAAGTCCAAGGAATCCACTCCACACCTTAAGATGAGTTAGAGCATCTAGAGCTGGCTCAAGAAGAGGCTGCTGAACCAACTCCAACACAAGTAGAGCCTCTTATAGCTGGAAGACCCATCTTGTCATGGACATTTGCTGCAAATCCAGACAGATGGTATGTCATCAAAGATCCAGGATGTCTAGATGTCTATTTTTGGTAAGACATGTTCGATCTTCCTCTGTATGACCTCCATGACATGAGAAGCTACTATGAGAGTCTGAGGGATCCTGACTAGTTGATGAAGAAAGGAATGGTCTTGATCCTTATAAGGACTATGAATATCTGAGTATCCTTCCCTGTTTTGGTAGCATCATATTAGGGGGAGTTTGTAAGGTTATACTTGAAAGGCGGATGCAACCAAAGCAACCAAAGAGCTTTTATCATGCATGCATGATGTACACAGTAGAAGTTACTTCAGAAGTTTTACACTCATCATAAGAAATATTCTAAGTGTAAAATCTTCTGAAGCCAAATACCAAATCTTCTGAAGCAAAAGAGGAAGTCTTCTGATGCTTCAAGAACAAAGTCTTCCGAAGCTAAAGACTGAAGATTGATTTCTTTTGAAGATAGAGAAGACATGCTTTCTCTGATCAACTTTTTCATAAAGTTGACCAACTTTCCGCTACCACTCTGAAGACTCACCAACTTATACTTGTTGGTGAAAAGGTCCATGCTTTAGTAAACTATAGATTATAGTTTGGGGTCTGTAACATTCTACTTTGTATCTTTTATCCTATTTGTAATAGATTAGGCTGTGAGCTATGGCATGTCAAAGGCAATCTACCTTTTGACTGTACATTAATCTGGTTGTCTAGATTAATGTTTCTAGGGGTTTGTTAGAACATGAAACACAAGTTTAACCACTTAAACTTTCTGAAAAACGCAGCGGAGTTGCAACTTAATAAAACCCATTTTATAAGCTGAAAATACATGTTCTTTATGTTCATTTATTTGAGAAAAACCAACCCAAACAAAAGGATCTTAAATATGTGAATGGAACAAGCTATGAACATACAAAACGTACATAAAATCACAGCCATATAAGGCTGTGATTTGCTACCTTTTCCAGCAGAAAAATCGACAAAGAGGAGAGGCTTTGGATGCTAGAAATTGGCCAAGAACTCAAAGTAGAGATCCTCAAGCTTGTATACCCCAAGCTTGTATGCAAGACACCTTCTTGTTAGGGAGATGGACACCAAAAGAAAACCAAAACCTTCTCAATCTGCTGCCAAAAAAACCGAGAGAAGAGAGAGACAATTTGAGAGTGTTTTCTTTTGTTTGCATGTGATGAATGGCAATGTGAAAGAGTGCAAAACTAGTTTTAAGTCTTGTGTGTTCCCAAAGACCAAAAGGTCCAATCATATTGCAAGAGGGGGGCGGCCATCTTTAAAAGAAAATTGAATTTTCCCTCTCAAAATTTTTATCACACATTACTTAAGTTAACTAGTCTTTTATTAGATATATATATACAATTAACCACTTAATTGTATAATCTAAACACTCCCATTATTAATTTGTAATGTTATCTAACTTATTTAAATAACATTACAAATAATATTATTGAACAAAATATCCTAATAAATTGTTCCATCTCATATGCAACTTATTTAGAAAACCCATTTTCTAAATTGGTGTCAATATTTAATTGCACGATCATATCATCAATTAAATATTAATAGGTGTTTGCTAAGCTTGTTATTGGGTATAACCCGACTTGGATCATGACGTACTAACCACATCAATATTCTAAGTGTCTTGGGCACACAGAATCCTACAATCTCCCACTTGCCCAAGATTCATAGAAGATTGATGCAAGCAGTAAATACCGCCTAACAACGGTTTACTACCCTTAATACGCATGACTTATAGCCATTCAATAACATCATCCCTTTCAAGTACCCTACTTGAAATGATTTAGGTGAATCGATCATCTATCCTTTTGTTACAGATGTCATGTCAAATCCAAGAACATAGAATGATCATTTCTTGTTGATTTAACTTATCAGGCCTTAGACATCTAACTCTCAACGAATAAGAGGAACAAATTCCATCTTGACTACATACGTTTCTCACAAACACCTCGTGTTATACCTGAACATATCCTTATGTACTGTCCACTATTTCAGGACAGTGAAGAATATGCTCAAGGTATAATACTTGGTGAATATCAAAACCCAATATGTATCTCAGGTCGGAGGATACCAAATGATATTCGCCTTTACTCAAATTTACTTATGATCAATCAATAAGATTCCATGTAGTAAAATTTGAGATGCGGGTTAGTCCAATATTTGTATCCCACAAATATCTATGAACCTTGGTAGCAACCCATTGCTCTATGTTCATCCTTATGAATATCAACCAATCCAAGTTCATAATAGTCTTACCTTCAAACTTGTTCCCACAAGTATGAACGACTACGGACATTTAGAGTAAACATTTTACTCATGGATTAAACATGCTAAATTGGAATATTATTTGAAACATTATAACCAAATAATTTTATTCAAATAATAGAAAGGTCCACATATCCAAATACAAAATTTACAGATCAAATCCAATCACTAGAATATCGAAGTCCCATGGCACAAGTATGACCTTCATGCTTTGCCTTTTCAAGGAGCTTCGTGAGAGGATCCGCAACGTTTTGATCTGTGTGAACTTTGCGAATACATATCTTTCCCTTTTCAACTTCATCTTGTATGTAGTTGAATCTCCGCTCAATGTGCCTAGTCTTTTGATGAGCACGGGGTTCCTTGATTTGTGCAATCGCACGCTCGTTATCACAAAAGATCTCTAGGGGGTCCTGAATGGAAGGGACTACCCCTAGATCGGCAATGAATTTCTTCAACCATGCAGCTTCTTGAGCTGCCAATGAGGCGGCGACGTATTCTGATTCTGTAGTTGATAGAGCCACCACGTCCTGCTTGGAGCTCTTCCAAGAAACCGCTCCTCCATTCAGAATGAAAATATATCCCGATTGTGACCGAGAATCATCACGATCGGTTTGGAAACTCGCATCCGTGTAACCTTTTACAACGAGTTCCTCGTCACCAGATCCATAGATTAGGAACATATCTCCTGTCCTCCTTAGGTACTTAAGTATGTTCTTAACAGCCATCCAATGACTGTTTCCAGGATTCTGCTGGTAACGGCTTGTCATGCTTAAAGTGCATGACACGTCCGGTCGAGTGCATATCATTGCATACATGATGGATCCTATAGCAGATGCGTATGGGATTGCCTTCATGCTATCTTGCTCATCCTTTGAGCTTGGACATTGAGTCGTACTCAATATCGTTCCTCTTTGAATAGGTACCGTACCTTTCTTAGAGTTTTCCATCTTGAACCTTTTCAAGATCTTATCAATGTATGCACTTTGATTCAAACCAATCAACCGCCTTGATCTATCCCTATAGATCTTTATTCCCAGAATATAGGCGGCTTCACCTAGATCCTTGATGGAAAAACAACTTCCAAGCCAGGTTTTTACACCTTCCAAGGTTGGAATGTCATTTCCAAATAGTAGTATGTCATCAACATACAATACTAGGAAAGTTATTATGCTCCCACTAGCCTTTTTATACACGCAAGCCTCATCAGCGTTTTTGATGAAGCCAAATTTCTTGACCTCCTCATCAAAACGATGATTCCAGCTTCTCGATGCTTGTTTCAATCCATAGATTGATTTCTTTAACTTGCATACTTTATTAGGATGTTTTGGATCAACAAAACCTTCAGGCTGAACCATATAGACATCTTCCTCAAGATATCCATTTAGGAAAGTGGTTTTGACATCCATTTGCCAAATCTCATAATCATAATGAGCAGCTATGGCAAACAATATCCTTATAGACTTTAGCATCGCAACAGGTGAGAAGGTTTCATCATAATCAACCCCTTGAGTTTGAGTGAAACCCTTTGCTACAAGTCTAGCTTTATAAGTATCCAAGTTTCCATGCATATCGGTTTTCTTCTTGAAAACCCACTTACTTCCAACTACCTTGGAATTAAGAGGTGGTACAACAAGTTCCCAAACTTGGTTGTCATACATGGATTGCATCTCAACGTTCATGGCTTCTAGCCATTTGTCACAATCCGAATTGGACATTGCATTATGGTATGTGGTTGGTTCATCAGAATCTACCACATAGTATCCATCCATGAAAAATCCATATCTTTCAGGTGGATTACTAGTTCTACCACTTCTGCGAACGTGTTGTATGTATTGATCAACCCCTTGATCTTCCTCAACATCCTCATGTTGAGTGCTAGTTTCAACCAAACGTGTATCGGGTTGTGGTTCTTGATCCACTTCAAGATCCACTGTTCTACTGCCAGCTCCTTCCATAAGGAACTTTGCTTCGAAGAACTCACCCTTTCTGGCAACAAACACCTTTTTTTCCAGTGGATCGTAGAAATAATAACCCATAGAATCTCTAGGATATCCAACAAAGATACACTTGGTGGATCGGACTTCCAACTTGTTTGGGGTGGGAGTCTTAACATAAGCCTCACATCCCCAAACCCTTAAGTATGATAGGGATGGAACTCTTCCATGCCATATCTCAAAAGGTGTCCTTTCCACCTTTTTGGTTGGGGCCATATTTAGAATACGGGCCGCGGAGAGCAAAGCGAAACCCCAAAATGATAGAGGTAATGTGCTTCTAGCCATCATAGATCGGACCATATCTAATAAGGTTCGATTCCTCCTCTCAGACACACCATTATGTTATGGTGTTCCAGGTGGAGTGAGTTGTGAGACAATCCCACAACTCCTAAGATGATCTTGAAAAACATCACTTAGGTATTCACCTCCTCTATCGGTACGGAGAATTTTAATTGACTTATTGAGTTGATTTTCTACTTCATTCTTGAAGATTTTGAACATTTCAAAAGCTTCATCTTTGTGCCTTAATAAGTACACATACCCATAGCGACTATAGTCATCGGTAAAGGTAATGAAGTATCTTTCACCATTCCTAGTCATTGGCTTAAAAGGACCACATACATCCGAATGTATGATTCCTAATAAATCTTTTGCCCTTTCAGTAGTTCCACTAAAGGGCGCCTTAGTCATCTTGCCTTGTAAACAAGATTCACAAACATCAAATGAATCACATTCATTTGCTTTCAAAAGACCATTCTTTTGAAGTGTTTGTAAACGTTTCTTGTTTATATGACCAAGACGACAATGCCAAAGATAGGTATCACTCAAGTCCCACTTGAGTTTCTTGGTGTTTGTTTGGTACAATGAACTATTTAAAGTATTTTCATGAACCAATTCATAAATACCATTAATTGGTATAGCTTTAAAATAGAACATACCATTTAAAGAAACATGAATATCATTTTCAATAAAAGATAATACATAATCATAATGTCTTAATTGAGATACAGAAATAATGTTCCTAGTCAAACTAGGAGCATACAAAACATTCTTCAAAATAACTTCCAAACCATTTGGAAGTCTTAGGATGTAGTCCCCACGAGCTTCAACTAAGACTTTAGTTCCATTGCCCATGAAGAGGCTAACATCCCCTTTCTTGAAGTCCCTACTTCTTGTGAACCCCTGCAACAAATTGCAAATATGAGTTCCACATCCGGTATCCAATACCCATGTGTTTGAAGATGTAACATTAAGATCAATATGAATCATGTATATTGTACCTGAGGTCTGCCCGGCATCCCTCTTGGCTTTCAACTCTTGGAGATGGACAGGACAATTCCTTGCCCAATGTCCTATCTCCCCACACTTGAAGCATGGGTCATTAGTAGCAACCTTTTGCTTCTTCTCTTGTGGTTTGGGTGGTACCCTTACCACCCCTTTCCCTTTTCCCCAAACGGGTCCCTTACCCTTGGCAACCTTTGCCTTGGGTGTGGGATGAGGCCTCTTGTTGTTCCCACCTTCATTGATGGTGAGAACGGGTAAAACCTTTTTACCCATGGCCGCCTCGACCGTTTTGAGCATTGAGTGAAGCTCACCAATGCTTTTGTCCCATGCATTCATGTTGTAGTTCAACACGAATGTCTCGAACCTCTTGGTTAGGCCATTTAGGATCAAATCCGTGGCCAACTCCTTCGAGACGGGAAAATTTAGCCTCTCGAGGCGGTCAATATGACTTTTCATCTTAAGTACATAAGATGAAACGGATTGGTTGTCGTCCATACGACATGCATGGAGCGCTCGAACCGTTTCGAACCGCTCAACCCTTGCTTGCTGTTGGAACGTTTCCTTCAGCTGGGTTATCATGTCGTAAGCTCCGTGATGTTCATACTCCTTTTGGAGATCCGGAGTCATGCTCGCTAGCATGAGACAAGACACTTGGACGGAGTCCTCAGTGTATTTCAGCCAATCATTAAAGGCCTCCTCATCATCCTCGCTAGGTTGATCGGGGATAGGGTCGTCTAAAATATATGATCTTCTCTCTTGCTTGAGAACAATTCTCAAGTTTCGATACCAATCAATAAAGTTATTATGGTTTAGACGTTCCTTTTGGAGGATCGCTCGTAGTGATTGGTTTGACGCGGACGAGTTATCGTGATTTTCATTATTGGTGGCCATCTACAAAATTTAACAAAGATCAATTTTAGTATTTTCGATATTGCTAATTAATATTTAATGCCTTTTAAGGTCAATTTTATATTAAAATCTAGAACCCAACATTATATTTAAATTGTGGTTAGGTGACCTTTATCCCACTATTTAAATTAATAAGGTGGTCAACGATTGACGATTGCAACCATTTGCAACTTCTAGAGGTATGGGATCGACTTTTAAGCATCATATGCAAAGTCGGCATGTTAATCCCATCAACACCTATTTGGAAACCATATTTTAGGTGATCCATTCAACATGGTTTGCAAATCAAGTTACCCTACTTGCACACACATGTGAGTTTACCAACATAAGTGGTTAGGTGACCTTTATCCCACCAATGTGGTATTCCCACCTTAAGTCACAAGTTCCCTCAAAATAGTTAGGTGACCTTTATCCCATTAAGAGTTTCCAAATGACTTAAGTGTTGTGCAAAAGGACGGTGTTAAACTTGTTTGTTAAATGTTTAGAGGTTTCATAATTCTAGTTTAGAAAACTCTATGTACTTGTATTTGCATGCTTTCAAATACAAGGTACCTTATGGTTCTTTGATTAAAACCTATTTTAATATTTAAAATCATTAAAACATTTTAATAACCTTTTATTACCTTTTAATGATTAAGAACCATCATTTTTATAACTTGTTATGTTTGTTAATTAGTTTGTAATGCATGTCTAAATTTCAATCATACAATCAAATAACAAACATCCAAACAAGTCATAAACATAACATACATAATGTGCATAACCATAGCCCTTATGTTGACAACACTTGTTTGCCATCACAAGTGTTGTCATTTGGTCTTTCTAAGGATCAAACACATCAAAAGGTCCAAGAACCTCCCACTAGAAACCGCATCCAAATGCTCCATGTTTCTTGTGTCTTCTCTTTGTGCTTTTGTCACGTCCTTCTTCATATTACAAGAAATAATGTCCTAATACAAGATTTCTAGAAATATGAAAATAACTAATCTATTTATTACATCCCAATAACAAATAAATTACACTTGGAACAAAAACCAAATAACAGATTATACAACCAAATTGAATGAATAAAACAACCACTTGAATCATCCAAACAACACAAGGCCTTAAGCTAGGTTATGCACTTTAACAACCAATGATCATATCATCTATTCATATAATGAAAACCCCATTTAAAACCCCAAATTTCAGCCAACATAAACTGAAATTTTGGGTTTTAATCATTGTCCAAACAACCATCATTTCATAATATGTTTCTTTCAAGGTCTAATCACTAGCATGTGTGATATGACCTTGAAAGTTTAAGGAATCATTCATATAAACTATAACAGCCAAAAATCAGCCTATAACATGTCTAATATCATCTTTTAAAACCAATTTCAAAAGATGAATCAAGCAAGCCATCCACATAACCGGCTCTTGATGCCATTTGAGGGGTTTGTTAGAACATGAAACACAAGTTTAACCACTTAAACTTTCTGAAAAACGCAGCGGAGTTGCAACTTAATAAAACCCATTTTATAAGCTGAAAATACATGTTCTTTATGTTCATTTATTTGAGAAAAACAAACCCAAACAAAAGGATCTTAAATATGTGAATGGAACAAGCTATGAACATACAAAACGTACATAAAATCACAGCCATATAAGGCTGTGATTTGCTACCTTTTCCAGCAGAAAAATCGACAAAGAGGAGAGGCTTTGGATGCTAGAAATTGGCCAAGAACTCAAAGTAGAGATCCTCAAGCTTGTATACCCCAAGCTTGTATGCAAGACACCTTCTTGTTAGGGAGATGGACACCAAAAGAAAACCAAAACCTTCTCAATCTGCTGCCAAAAAAACCGAGAGAAGAGAGAGACAATTTGAGAGTGTTTTCTTTTGTTTGCATGTGATGAATGGCAATGTGAAAGAGTGCAAAACTAGTTTTAAGTCTTATGTGTTCCCAAAGACCAAAAGGTCCAATCATATTGCAAGAGGGGGGCGGCCATCTTTAAAAGAAAATTGAATTTTCCCTCTCAAAATTTTTATCACACATTACTTAAGTTAACTAGTCTTTTATTAGATATATATATACAATTAACCACTTAATTGTATAATCTAAACACTCCCATTATTAATTTGTAATGTTATCTAACTTATTTAAATAACATTACAAATAATATTATTGAACAAAATATCCTAATAAATTGTTCCATCTCATATGCAACTTATTTAGAAAACCCATTTTCTAAATTGGTGTCAATATTTAATTGCACGATCATATCATCAATTAAATATTAATAGGTGTTTGCTAAGCTTGTTATTGGGTATAACCCGACTTGGATCATGACGTACTAACCACATCAATATTCTAAGTGTCTTGGGCACACAGAATCCTACAAAAGGCAATCTACCTTTTGACTGTACATTAATCTGGTTGTCTAGATTAGTGTTTCTAGCTGACTTTCAAAGTATAGCCAGCTGTAAGATTTAGTATAAAGTATCTCAGGTTCTTGTGTGTCTTTTTATGTTTTGTAACACTTGTAATAGAACTTGAGAGCAATATACAACATTTTTGAAAACCATACTTATCTTGTCCTTGTTCTTGTATGGTCTCTTGTTTACTTATGTTCTTAGCATCATTTACTTAAACCTGGTTCCCTATTTTATTTGTTAAGTGTTCTAAGTCTCTCCTCTTTTTGAAAATTATTGTGTTGACCTCGCAACCTCCTCAAGTCCATTTTGATGTGGACTCTCTCTCATACAAAGTCTGTTTGAGGAGGGAATTCCAAGGGCTATGTCTACCCACCCTCTATAACTGAAAATGAAATACTAAGGTGGAGGTATGATGTTGACATGAGAGCCATGATACTGTATAGACTTCAAGGGCAGCAAGAGGTCTTCAAGTTTTAGACCCTGAAGTACTATGAAAGTCTTCCTCTAGTTCACTTATCACTTGCCAACCCAAGTCCAAACAGACAAGCTGACAGACTGGCTGAGAGGATTCAACATAGGATAGCTAGAGAGTTCAGACAAACAAGAAGACAAAGGCTAACAGGCAATGTCATTGGTCAACTAGATGTTGAGATGGACCCTAAGATTTGCTTCAAAGGGGAAACCTTGACTTAAGGCCCAATGATAGACCCTGTGAACCTTGTTATAGGAACTTCTTCAATGTCTGAATATCCTTCTCTGGTCTGGTAGCATCTCCCGAGGGGTAGTTTGTAAGGTTATATTTGAAAGGCTGATGCAAACAAAGCAACGAAAGAGCTTCCAGCATGCAGGTATGATGTACATCGTAGAAGTTACTTTGGAAGTTTAACACTCTTCATAAGAAATATTCTAAGTGTAAAATCTTTTAAAGCCAAAGACCAAATATTTCGAAGCCAAAGATTAAGTCTCCTGAAACTTCAAGGGCAAAGTCTTTCGAAGGAAAGACTGAAGATTGATTTCTTCTGAAGACAGAGAAGACATGCTTTCTCTTACAAACTTTTTCATAAAGCTGACCAACTTTCCATTACCACTCTGAAGACTCACCTACTTATACTAGTTGGTGAAAAGGTCCATGCTTTAGTAAACTATAGATTAAGGTTTAGGGTTTGTAACTTTCTACTTTGTACCTTTAATCCTTTTTGTAATAGATTAGGATGTGAGTTATGACATGTCATAGTCACAAGTTAAAAGACAATCTGCCTTTAGACTGTACATTAATCTTGTTGTCTAGATTAGTGTTTCTAGCCGGCTTTCAAAGTATAACAGGTTGTAGGATGTAGAATAAAGTATCTCTTGTTCTTGTATTTCTGCTTAGGCTTTGTAACCCTTGAAATAGAACTTGAGAGGAGTATTCAAAATTCTTAAAAACCATACTTATCTTGTTCTTGTTCTGTCTCTTGTTTACTTGTGTTCTTAGCATCATCTACTTAAACCTGGTTCCCTATTTGATCTGTTAAGTGCTCTAAGTCTCCCCTCTTTGTGAAAATTGTTGTTTTGATCATCCTTTTAACCGAACCTACAAACCAACTATTTTTTCTTTTTCATATATTTCTTGTTTATTTCTTGAATTAAGTAGTTAAGTATCTATTATACCATGTTCATTTATTTTTATTTGAATTATCTTCTTATACTACATTGGAATACTACATTGGATACTGTCAATTAGTTTCACATTTTTCACAATTTCCCAAAAAACACATGCAATTCATTTAGTTTGAAAGGATTCTTAATTTTTTATAATGTATTTTTGCATACAACACATCAACAAGATACTAAATTTAGAATGTATTTTTCTACATGTAGTTTTTCTTAATCACATAATGTTGGACCCTGAAAGAATCATACATGCCAATTCAAGTAATGGGTGATGGTTGTTCTGTTGGTAGATTCCCACAAGTCCAAGAAGAAATGCGGGTGAAGAAAAGAAGCTAAGTGTTGCATGTCCACATTTGCATAGGCGGATGACCAAGGAACAAATGCCGACAAGTATTTATTCTTCCATATATACAAATGCGGACAGACGGAATCTGCAAAGTATTTGTTTATCCGTATTTGTCAATGCGGATGCACTGAGGAAATGTTAACAAGTGTTTGCTCATCCGCATTTGTCAATGCTGATGACCAAACACTTAATGCTGAAGACAAAATAAGAAATGCTAATGAAGCCCAAGGCATCTGCATTAGTTAATGCGGATGTTCAACAACTAATGCGGTTGAAGACTTTTGTACTTAGACTAGTATTATGTAGTAGTTGTCAGGGTAGTTTAGTCTTTTTGTATAGGCTTTATGTCAGCCTAAAAATATAATAGAATATCCATCATATGTAAGTTTTTTCATTCATCAAGATACCTAGTACTCAAGTTACAAGGTTCTAAGGTTGTTTTTTCACTGTTCTTGAAAACCCTAGATCCTATGGTAACTTGTTTGTTCACCAATAAATATACAAGCATTTATGAGTATCTTTACTGTTAGATCTTATATGCCAAAGACACATACAAGATTGATATGGTTAGTACATTATGATCCAAGTCGGGTCATACCCAATAACAAGCCAAACAAACACCAATAAATATTTGTTCGTTGATGAGATCATACAAATAAATATTGATACCAATTTAGAAAATGGGTTTTCTAAAACATTACTTTTGTAATTGAACAACATTATGTGAGTAATTTGTTCATGAGAAATTATTTGTAACATTATTTAAGTAAGTTAAATAATAACAAATAATAGTGTATTGATGTTATAAAACTAAAAGGGTTTTAGTTTTATAAATCTTATGATAAATAAATAAAAGGAGAATGTAAGTTTTATAAAAGAAAATCAAAATGGGGGGAACCCATTTTAAATGGGATTCAGCCACCCCTTGGCCTAGATAGTCCCACCATTTTGTCTTGAACTTGTACAAGACTTGATTACACTTTTACTCTTCACCATACACTATCTCTCCTACATGCAAGGGCTTTTTTTTCTCTCTTCCTTCTCTCCAAAAATTCGTCATTCTTAACTGATTTTGGAGGTGTCCTTTGCTGAAATTTGGATTTGCAAGAAGAAGGATAGAGTTGGTGTTTAGTTCCCTAACAAAATTGGTGTTTGGAAAGGGTTTGTGGGTATCACCTCTTGAGGTCTTCCACATTGAAGACTTAGCTTTCAAAATAGCTTCACCTTCATCCTAATCTTGATTTCTAGCAGCTAGAAATGTGGTTTTCTAAACATCCTATGGTTGGTTTTATTTTATGTATTTCGTATATGGATCCGGGCTTTGGGTTTTGCATGTTAAACGGGTTTAATAATCAGCATATTAACAAGATTTTAAACTTATAATCCGCTGCGTTTTCCTATAAATTAGCTTATATGGACTTTGATAATCTTGTTAAATCCTAACATTTACAGCTTTTAATGTTCTGTGATTTAGTAGTTCTGCTACTTAATCACTGACTCGATCATCATATTCGGTCCTTGTTGACATCACATCAACAGAAAATATCATTCTCGGACCCAGTCAATTAGTATCAGAGCTTTGGCTCTCAGATTCATCCTAAGATCTGCTCAAATCTTGGCTGAATATCGATTGTTCTGGTGATTGAATTGCATATTAGAATTCTCGGTTGTTAATGAGTATGCAGCTGTAAAAACCGAAAAACTTCATCTTCTTTCACTTATCTACGACAAGAACATTCTGAAAATCATCAGTACTGTTTAAATCTGTGATTGAACACAAATGAAATACACAAAAAATCAACAAAACGGAACCAAAAAGAAACTGCTACAATTCAAGAAAACCCTACTGACTGCTACTGTTCATAGAACTCATTCTATATATTGATTACTGAAATCGTGCACTATTTGGACTCTTGGACATAAAATCAATCTAAACCATATTCAAACAATCTACAATCAGTTTATAATCTATGGATTCTATTAACTTTTCTAAACTTGGTCATGCTTCTAAACCTCCAATGCTTAAACATAAATTTGAGTTTAAATAATGGAAAATCATGTCTAGGAATTATATTACAGGTGTAGATCCGGATTATTGGATATCAATATGTAAAGGGCCTTACATTCTAGTTTCATTGAATGCTAACTAAGCTGCAAGTACAAGACAGTCAGAATCCCTATTGAGGATCCAAACCTTAATCTTGATGATGATGATTATAAGAAGATTAAGATTGAACTTATGGCCTACTCAATTCTAACTCAGGCTTTAAAGATGGATGTACTCAAGAGATTAGAGAAATACAGCACAACAAAATGTGTATGGATGCACTAAAGATCATGTGTGAAGGGAGCAGTGTTGTTACTGATATTAATAAATACAAACTGATTAATCAATATTAAACCTTCCATTACAAAAAAGGAGAATATATCTCAAAACAGTTTCATAGATTTTTCCAACTGGTAAATGATCTGGAGATAATAGGGGTCACCTACAAAGAAAAGAGATGAACAAGAAGATGCTACACAGTCTGCTTGAAAGCTGGAAGCAAAATATGACTATGCTAAAAAACACACTTGATTAAGAGAGCACAAGCTTAGACATAGTGATAGTAAAAATTAAAGCTCTTAAACTGGAAGAGAGAAGCAGAAACTTAAGTGGACCTCAACTCATTGAGTCCTACAAATTTCCATCAGAAACTCATTTTGTGGAAAATGCCTTTATTACTGAAGTGGATGATTTTCTATCATCCAGAGATCAATCTAGATCCACTGGATTCATTGCTTCATCTAAACAATAGCAATCAACTTCTAATCCATCCACTTCCACAACCACTAGCTTGCCTGTTGATCAGAAAGCTGAAGAACAGAAGGCTACGTACAATGCCTTTGTTGCAAGTTTTGAAGCATACTTTGGAGGAAGACTCACTTCAGCTCACCTAATCCAAGAAGATCTAGAAGAAATGGATCCAGATTATGTTGAAGAAATGGATATGCAATGGTAAAGGTGTAGATACATGTGTACCTAGTTTCTGAGCTTAATGTAATATGTCTTTAGTGTCTTACACATATGTAATCGAATGGGTACTTTGATGAAAGACAATGTGTGGTTGTGCTTATAATGTTTATTATTTCATTGATTACTAGTTTAACGCTTATTGGACTGACAATATAGGTTTGTGGTTGTTTGAATTAATCTTAGTAATGTAATGATTAAGAAATATATTCAAACTTAGTAATATGAAGTTCTCATGCGAATGGCCCATGCTAATGGACCATACGCATGAACAACTTCATGTGAATGACTCAGTCGCACGACTGAACCAGGAGACTGGATTAGTCGCTTGATTGTAACATGAGATTGACTCAGTCGCACGACTGAACACTCAGTTGTGCGAATGGATCAACCGCATGGCTCAATCGCACGACTGAACCATACTTGTGGTTCAGTCGCCCAAATGAGAAACACTAACCTAAAAATACCACTTAAATTGTGGAAAAACATATCACCTGCATAGATACGTACCCTAGCCGTCCAGAGACCTCTAAAAACCTGTTCCAAGTTCATAGATCGCACTAGATCGATTACCAATCATTCTTAACATTTAGATTCAATCTACAATTGTTTCTACGTGCGTTCTAACTGATTGGATCGCCAATCAAATAGGATTTCGCACTATTTGATTCGGTATACACGTATATCAGTTAGTACATCGTCCAGTACACGATCCTAACAAGTGATATCAGAGCTTTGGCTCTTGATTTACATGTGATTCAATCGTTTTTGATATAAAAATTATGTTTTTCCACTAAAAAACGCAATCTTTATGTGTCAAACAGTGTTTTAGACGTCTCCAGTTCGTAAAGTTAACTTTTTTCAGCATACGGCAATTAGGGTTAGTGAAAATTCGTGTGCTTTGCGTCCAAAATACCTTAAACCTTTGATTTTTCAAAAACCAGCAGCTTCAGTCACCCCAATTGACTCAATTGCATGACTGAGTTCATACGCATCCCTCATACGCATGATTGGACTCATTCATACCTTTATTAGTACGACTGAACTGTCTAGTCGCATTGTTCATTCGCACCTGTCCATTCGCACGATTGATTCATCCGTATTGGTTCATTCGCATGTTTGAACCATCCGCATTGTTCAATCGCACAAATAGCCCAATTCCACTTCTTCATTCGCACCTTCATTCGTACAAGTGAAAAAAAATTGTTCCAAAGATTAAAGTTGATAGTAATGGAGGACCAATACTCGGCATTCACAGAAGGGAGAGATTCACGGATTCAAAACCTACTGCTTCTGGAGAATGAAGTGGGGAATCACAACAAACCCCCTAAGCTTATCACGTTAGATGAATACCCATAATGGAAGCAACATTTCGAGATCTACTTAAATGGAGTAGGTCCCAATCTGTGGGAATCAATAGAGACGGGGTATAGTATGCTAGTAGGTGCTGATGGAGTTAAACTTACACTAGGTGGCATGACTGATGGACAAAATGGCAAGTACAATGCTGAGAAGAAAGTTTATACTCTACTTACTCAGTCAATTCCTAAGGATATTTTCCATCAATTTTCTGAGTACACTCAAGCGAAGAAGTTTTGGGACGCATTAGAGAAGCGATATGACGAAAACGCATCATTAAAGGCCATAAAGGCTAAAGCTTTAAAGAAGGAGTTTGACAACTTCTCGTCGATGGGTAAAGAAAGCTTGGATGACGTCATTGACAGGTTCTACCACTTGATGAGTGAGCTGCACACTCATGGAGTTAAAACATCTATGGAAGAGAAGGTGTCAAACTTTGCTGATGGTTTGCCAGAGGAATGGGTTTCCTTTGTCTCCAATCTCAGATAGAATGATATGCTGACAAAGTTAGACATAAATGATTTCATTCTGAAGTTGAGAGAAGAAGAATTAAGGATGAAATACAGAGCCCAAAAGTCTTCTTATGATCAGAATCCGGCACTGTACAATGTGACTCCACAAGCCAAAACGTCTGGAGCACCACTTTAGACAGCTTTTGTGTCAAGTTCAGCTGGTCCTTCTCAAGCCTATACTTCAGTGTCAGAAACGTTAGGGTCGTCTGGTACCCAATACATTGCACCTGAAGCAAATGCTACAAAACTTAATACAGAGAATCTCGGTAATGTGACAGTAGAAGTAGCAAGAGAGCACATGGATCTTTTAGCAGCTGTAGTCCGCTCCTATAATGGACTAATTGCTGGGAAAATAGGGAAATGCCAACTGGCAGATGAGGACTACGAGTAGGTGGACAAGACAGAGCTGGAAAGGATGGATATAATGTGGGCCTTAGCAAGTGCTGTCCGAAGAGCTAAGAAGTTTGTCAAGAAAACCGGACAGAACTTGGTTGCTACTAAGGACACAACTTTCAGTTTTGATAAGTCCAAGGTTACCTGCTTCAATTGTAGGGAAAAGGGGCACTTCAAACGTGAGTGTGTGAAGCCCAAAAAGACAGGAAATGGGAATCCTTTCTCATCCTTCAATCGTCAGAATAAACCCACAGTTAGTCCTACTTCGTCAAGCAAGGATCCTAAAGCCTTGATCGCTCATGATGACGAAGGACAAGATTGGAGCTTTCGGTTTGTGTCTCCGACAGAATCCAACATTGCTAATGTTGAGGACTTAAATGACGACTCAACAAGTGAGGGTGATATTGCAGTTAAGCTCGTGATGTCAAACATTGAAGAATCTGCAACTGTGATTGATCATCTACCTAAAGAAGGGACAAGTTCAACAAGTCCAGAATCACCAGAACCAGAAACGTCAGACTCTGCTTTGATGGCTGATTCAACCACTCCCTCTCAAGTAAGTACCACTACTCAACTTTTCAATAATCATGCTTGTTCTGATTGTAATAAATTTAGGGAAAGCATTGATCTAAAATTTGCTAGGTTATTAGATCACAATGATAGCTTAGTAAAGGACTTACAACTGTGCACAGAAGCCAATAGAGTTCTAAAACAAAATGAGCACAGTTACAAAGAAAAGATAGACCTTTTGAACAAACAGCTTAAGGAAACAGAAGTAGTAGCCTTTAACCAAGCTAATGACTTTAGGTACTATCTAAACTCTCTCGAAGACACTAAGAAACAGAAGGCAGTTTTAGAAGTAGAAATAAATTTACTAAAACAAAAACTGCACAGTCGGACAAGTTCCTCTCACATTGTCCAACACTTAGTAAGAGAATGTAACAATAGGGAGGGTTTGGGACATAAAGTGGTTCCACCACCACCTGAGACCTTGATGAATGCAAAAAGTAAACCAATAAATAATAACCCAATCAAGGATCATGTGGTGTCCACTCCTCTAGTAAGTGACCCAGATACCACATGCAAACCTATTAAATCTGGCACTAAACTAAAGGAGGCCACTTCAAAATCACAAGGTAAAATGCCCTGTGTCAATCTGGACAAACAATTTGAAAAGGTTAAAGTTAAGTCTGGGTCAACCAAGTCTAATTCTGAACCCAAAAAGACCAAACAAGTTAATCACCCTCGTGCTTCATGTCTGAGTCCAGAGAAACAAAAGGTAAAAGATGTTACAAACGTTCAAACAATTAATTTTGTTAAATCAGATAAAACATCTAAGAAAGAAATGTCAAAACTCAAACAAAACAATGTCACACGGGTGTCCCACACTTATCAACAGAAACATTTAAATCGTCAAGTTGAAAGCAGATCATGTTACAACTGTGGAAAGTATGGACATATTGCGTCTTATTGTCCTTATTATCAGACGCCAAAGAAGAAGGTAGAACTTTATGACACTAAAGTGAGCTCTTCCAAAAGAAGATCCATGACTCCACTAAAAAGAGTTAGTGAACCTAAAGTTCAACCTATCAACCAGTCATCTGTTTACCACAAACAGGCCTTACACAAGACTGGCTTATGGAAAGAGAAATCTGTCCATGAATCTGATAATGAGAACAAGAAGACCATAGATCTTCCTTCACCCTCAAAAGGTAAATGGGTGGAATTTATGATGTATGATGCCTCTGGGTCACCCAAGCTAGTAAAGGCTTGGGTCCCTAACCTGCACTAATGTTTTCAATTGAATGTGCAGGGTGTTCGCTATAGTGTTAAAACCAACACGTGGATTGTCGATAGCGGAGCATCCAGGCACATGACTGGGAACAGGGCACTCCTATCAAACGTCAAACAAATAAAAGGAGGCCATGTTTCATTTGCTGGAAACAAAGGAGGGTATATCACAGCTAAAGGGGAAGTGGGAAATCAGAAAGTAAAGTTTGACAAGGTAAACTACGTTCAACAACTTCAAAATAACTTACTTTCTTTATCCCAAATTTGTGGTAAAGAGTTTAAAGTAGTATGTGATAACAAGAAGTGCTATGTCCTGAAAAAGGACTATGTGATTTTAGAAGACCAAGTCTTAATGTCTGTCTTAAGATATAATGACCTTTATGTCTTGGATCTATCAAAGGCCTCCACAACGGATCATCAAGCTCAGTACTTCTTGTCAAAGCCTACTGAGAAGGACTCTATTTCCTGGCATTGGAAAATAGGACACATTAATCCACGGAAGATGAATCACTTGATCCAGAATGATCTAGTGAGAGGAGTTAACGTCAAAAACTTCCAACTTCCGGATTTCTATGTGGCGTGCAAGAAAGGCAAACAGACGAAGAAGTCTCATAAGGAAAAGAAAGTTCATTCCATTGAACTTCCTCTTGAACTTCTTCACATGGATTTGTTTGGTCCAGTCAGTTAAGAAGCGTTGCTATGTAGTTACAGATGACTGCTCAAGATTCTCTTGGGTGATGTTTCTGAAATCAAAATCAGAAACATTTGAGTCATTCAAAGAGTTAGTAACTACACTGGAGTCTCTCTACAAGCCGAAGGTAAGACAAGTCCACTCAGACAACGGAACCGAGTTCAAGAATCAATGGATTGAGACTTTCTGTAAAGAAAAGGGAACTGTGCACCAGTTCACTTCCGTCTACACTCCTCAGATGAATGCTGTTGCTGAGATAAAGAATCGTAGCTTAATAGAGACAGCACGGACAATGCTAGCAGACTCGAAGCTGCCTATCCAATTCTGGAACGAGGTAGTTGCCAATGCATGTTACACGTTAAATCGAGTTCTGGCAGTTAAACATCATGGCAAGAGGTGTTATGAGTTACTTCAATGACGTAAACCAAATCTAGAGTATCTCGAACCGTTTGGCGCACCGTGCACACTACTGAAGAAAAATCAGGAGGGAAAGTTCAGCGAGAAGGCAAACGAAGGAATCTTTCTTGGATACAACATACCGAATAAGAGAGTCTACAACAACTCAACGGGTCAAGTAGAAGTGTGGTGTAATGTTGACGTTTAGAGATATACCACCCTTCCTGCTGGAAAAGGACACGCTTTCTTTTTTGACTATGATGGCTTCTTCAAGTCCTTCAACATCCCTCTCTCCACCTCTGACGATGACTTGGCAACCAAAATGATGTTTGAGGTCTTAAACACACCATCACAAGACGCCACGTCATCTAGTTCACAAGGTGAGTCGTCTAACCAGTCAGGGGGAGCACTCGAGGTAAGTGACTCCTCCTCTGACGATGAAGTTGTGAGAATGACCAGAACAATGAGGAGGAACAGGTTCCCATTCCTGCAAGTCCACAAGCATTTGACATTGACGCCTCTGCGTCTTTGGAACCACAAACTCCTACCGCCTCAGATACAGAACCAAACGTCCATAATCTTGGTTCTGAGGTAATTGTTCCCACCACTCCTGGATCACGCTTAAATGTCTATCATCCTCTGGAAAATGTCATTAGGGATATCAGATCAGGAGTTTAGACTAGAAATCAGCTATATTCAGCTGATTATGCCTCGGTAATGGAAAAGGATACCTTCATGATGGTGCATATCATTGTTTTGTGTCTCAGTTTGAGCCAAAATACGTCAGTGAAGCCTGAATGATGAGGCATGGGTCAGTGCCATACAAGAAGAACTTCTTTAGTTCAACAAGTTAGGTGTATGGACACTAGTTGATAGACCTAAAGGTGCTAAAGTCATTGGTACCAAATGGGTCTTGAAGTGTAAGAAAGATGATCAAGGTGTCATCATCAAGATTAAGGCTCGGCTTGTAGTTCAAGGATTTCAACAAGTCGAGTGAATAGATTACAATGAAGTATTTGCACCTGTGGCAAGAATGGAAGCCATTTGTATCTTCCTAGCCTATGCCTCTTACATGAAGATTAAAGTCTATCAACTGGATGTGAAGAGTGCATTTTTTCATGGTGAAATCCGAGAGACAGCGTACGTCAGTCAACCCGAGGGATTTGAGGATCCATGTCATCGGGGCAGAGTTTACAAACTCGACAAGGCTTTATACGGGCTTCATCAAGCTCCCAGAGCCTGGCATGAGAAACTCTCGACTCACCTTGTGAAACACGGATTTCGTAGAGGTGTAATTGACTGCCATTGTTCATCAAAGAAAAGGATGGTGATCTGCTGCTTGTTCAGATTTATGTTGATGACATAATCTTCGGTTCCAAGAACGAGGATTTATGTAAAGAGTTTGAAGCAGTAATGAAGGCTGAGTTTGAAATGAGTGCCATGGGAGAGATGAAGTTCTTTCTCGGGTTACAGGTGGATCAGACACCAAAGAGAATATTTCTACATCAGACCAAGTATGTAGAAGATATTCTCAGTCAGTTTGACATGGAGAATGCTTCCGCAGCTGGGACTCCACTTGCTACAAACCATGATGTAGCACCCGACGAGAATGGTGATCTGGTCGATGCCACCATGTACAGAGGAATGATTGGATCTCTCATGTACCTCACTGCCTCAAGACCTGATATAATGTATGTGACATGTCTATGTTCAAGATATCAGGCAAAGCCAAAGGTTAACCATCTAATAGGGGTCAAAAGGATATTCCGTTATCTGAAGGGTACACTAACACTTGGGTTGTGGTATCCTCATGACGATGACTTTGAGCTTGCGGCGTATAGTGACTCAGATTACGGTGGCTGCAAGATGAACTACAAGTCTACATCAGCGGGATGTAAATTCTTTGGAAGGAGATTAGTGACCTGGCAATGTAACAAGCAGACCTTGGTTGCTTTGTCAACCTGTGAAGCCAAATACGTTGCTGCAGCAAGTTGTTGTTCATAAATCATATGCATACAACAGCACATGCGGGACTACGGTTTGCATTTCTCTTCTACTCTTATTTTTGTTGATAACTCTGCTGCAATTGCAGTAACAAAAAATCCGGTCCAACTTCCTAAGACCAAACACATCGGCATAAAATATCACTTTGTACGTGACTGTTTTGGAAAGAACCTAATCGATGTGGTTAAAATAAATACTGATTTTCAACGCGCTGACCTCTATACAAAGGCTTTTGATAAACCACGTTTTCTATATTTGTTAGAGGTCAACGGCGTTAAAAAGAAAAGTGATGTAATTCTAGAAGATGACCATGTTTAGTCCGATGCATATAGTCCATTTTTCTTCTAATTTTTATTTTCTTTATTTTATTTTATTTTATGTTTTAATTAAATTGATGTTATTTCTTCGCCTATTAAAATCCTAAAAACACAAATCATTTATGGTTTTAGAATTTTAGGGGGAGAATAGGTTTAGTTAACAACATTAAAAAAGCAAGGGAGGAGAAGAGGCTAGCTGATAGAAATCAGATCGTATTTGTGATACCGATTCAATAACTTTGAAAAATGATAGTACACAAGAACAAACCATTTGGGATTTTTAAAAGATTAAATTGAATTAGATGTGAAGTTCAAAGTATAAGTCTGTGTAGTCTAAGTAATATAAAAGGAAAAATGATAGTAAAACTGGTTACTACTAAGGTAGCACAAATAAAGTAGATCTAGAGGTTGTTAGACCACTACATGATGTGTCGGTAGATTCAACACAATAGATTATTAGACCTCATTGGTGAACTCAACTTAAACTAATCTGTTCAACTGACTGTGGGTTCCCATCTTATCACTGGTTAACACAATCAGTTATTTCCAATAAAGGGTGATGAGCAAATTAACGCCACAAATGTGTGCGGATGACCACAAAAAGAGCAAAGCACGAAAAAAAATGACAAATAAATGCAATCAAGCTGATAACCTATGTTGTTGGTGCGTTATGTGCAAAGAAAAAACAAATATGCTCTAACAAGAAGATAGGTTGTGTGCCTATCTGTTGTACGATGGCACTGACCTGAGGATAAGCATAACCTAGATATTCTAGAATTCATTGTTGTTTGCCGCCTCTCTGTTGTGCAATGGCACTGATCTGAGGCTTGGCTTCTCTTTGAAAGCTCTAAGAATAGTCTCTTCTTGTCAAAATACCCGTAGACCGCTCAAAAATCTCCTGAGGAATGTTATTTACCATATAAGTGTGGGCTCCACAAATGTTGGTTGAAATAATAAAACCTAATATATCACCAATCTGTGTCAAAAGTCTGTGTATGGATTTAAGTGGACAAATTATACTAACAATCAGTGTGGCTGTAATTCTTGAAAGTCCAAATCAACATGTGCATCTTGTAGTACCAGTATGATTTCCTAAAATTGCTAAATGACCCTCGATGAAAACAAGAATCAAGCATCAAATTATTTTGGAAACACGTCCTAAATGGTTTGATGACCTGTATGATTCCATAATGAATCGTTTCACTTATGGTCAAAATAACTTGAAGCTGCCTGTTCTAGAAATAAATCTGGTAGATTTCTATCCTAGGATTTCCACCCCACATAAAATCAAAAAAAAACATTTTAGTTTTGCAGTTTAATTTTGCTTGTTTATATTTTATAGTCAGCTTAGCTTTATCTGTCGGACTATGACGTGGAATTCAATCTGGGATATAATCACCTAAAAGGGTCACGTCTGAGGTTACCAAACCTGTGTTCAAATGGTAAATGGGTCACGTCTGAGGTGACAAAATGTGTCTTGTTTGAAAGGATCACGACTGAGGTGATCAAAAGTTTTCAAAGTTAAAAGGATCATGTCTGAGATAAACAGATGCTCAAAATGTTTAATCAAAAGTTAAATGGGGTTAAATGTCAAATGGTCATAAAGTCAAAATCATGAGTATGATCCATTCGCACGACTGGACCATGAGTATGGACCAATCGTGCGATTGGACCATACTTATGCACTAGACAACTAAATAGATCATAAGTATAAACCATTCACATGAATGGATTACAAGATTGAGCCAGTCGCCCGAATGGAGTTGTCCGAATGAGTCACTCACCCGACTGAAACCCAGTCGGCCGACTGAATGTGATCGACTGAACCAATTGTGTCACACCCTCAATTTCCACAAACGGGGTTTTGCCGTTAGGCGTGTGACATACCAGGATCTCAGACACGGTCATATCAAACGACACTATATGAGTTTAAAAATATACGTTTGACTTAAATCAGAGTAACATAACAGAAATGAATAACAGTGCGGAAGCGAATAACGAAATGTAAACAATACTGAAAGTCTGAAATGTTAAATCAAAACAATGTTTAATGCAATATAAATGGATCTGATGAATGCATGTCCTGAGTGCGTTCCTTAATCGTGCATCATGAGATTACGCGTTCCTGTTACCTGAGAAAACATGCTAAAGTGTGTTAACATAAAGTTGGTGAGTTCACAAGTTTTATCACAGATAAAAATGTTTGTAACTGTTTGAATGTTTGTAACTGTTCGACTGTTTATAACCGTTCGACTGTTCGTAACTGTTCGACTGTTCAACTGTTTGCAACTGTTCGGAATGGTATAGTAATTAAAGCATATCGATAGGTAGCTAGCCTATAATCATGTTACTTAGAGTTTCGAACCGAAGCTGACTGTTTGCGTGTCCTATATGTTTGTTGTTTCCCCGTCACGTCTCACAAGACAGTGACAAATGTTAGGTCAATAATGCACCCGTTTGACCTCCAATCAAGCTAGTGCGACTAGCCCGGGCGGGGTTTGTCAGACCCAGTAGTACTACTCAAAATTACCTCGCTAATCCCATTACTAACGGTTCGAGAGTGTCAGGACTGTTTGTGTGTTTGCACTAACGTAACAGGCGATATCAATAATACTAAAACCATTCATAAAATATGTTTGCATGTTTTCTCCCCCAAAAAGGAAAGAAAGTAAAAAGCGGCCGTGAAACTCACCTTGACTGCACAACAAGGAAATAATGTTCGTACAAAGATTAGGGTTTCGGTTAACCTGGATTTCATTTAATATGAATATAATTAACGTTAGTTATTATTTACGAGTTTATTATATGATTAACGTTCGAATATGGATTAGGGTTTTGATAGAATTATGAGTTTTGTTTAAGTAATATTTATAAAATAAATTTCATACTTTTAATCCATTTAACGAATTATTAAGTGTTTTTAGAAATGAATTTTGATGTAATGATGGTATTCAACATGTAATTAAGTCCGTACGATTAACGAAGAATAATTACAAAAATATTATTCTAACCGTTCGTTTAAAGTATATTTTATAAAATAAATCATATTTGTAAATAATTTGGTAAAACTTTAATATAATCCAGAAAATTATTTGATGCTCAAAAATATAAACAAGATTTATAAAAATTATTTTTATAATTTTTATAATTTTTCTGTAAATTTTAAAAACCCAAAAAGCCATCAAAAAATAAATGAGGTTGCCCGGGTTCGAACCCGGGACCTCTCGGTTTGAACATGGACAGGGAACCGGTGAACCAAGACCGCAGCCGCGGTATTTGCTGGTTCCATTTAGTTTTAAACAGTTTCAATTCGATTCCCCCAAATCAACCGAACCCTAAATCGATTATGGATCAAATTGAAGCACCAATCGTTACTGTTAATGCAATTAATCATATGGCTTTTGATCCCCATGAGAAATCGAGCATAAAGGTATACTTAATTACCTGTTTTGGTGTTCAAATGGTCAAGAACAATTGAAGAACAGGTCGCGGCTTTGGAAGAATTCAAACGATGAACAATTGTTGAAGATAATCAAATTAACTGGACAGGTAGCTTCCCCACTTGATTATGACCAATAGCCCTCTATCAATTGCAACAAATGTTGCTCCAAACAGGTCCTTCGATTGAGTTGCAGGTCCGAAGAAGAAGATGAATTGTATTTATTCGTTTGTGTGTTTTAAGTTGTAATTGAGAATGGCATTTGATTTATGATAGTTATATGGTCGTTTATATTCAATTAATTAGAGTATTATTGGTGTTAGTGGGCGATCGTGGCCGGTTCTTTTGGCCGAAAGTGTGGTGAGTGGTTTAGTGGCTAAACGCACTTGATTTTTCAAATGGAAGGTGGGGTAAAGTTCGAATCTCACACTTGAAAGAGTCAGGGTGGTTTGATTTGTTTAAAACGAAGTGGATTTGGGTGGTTGGCATCGCCGGAGCGACGGCCGGAACAGTGGCCGGCGGGGAGGAGTCGACGGGTACGGGGGAAGGGGCTGGGTTTTTTTTTTTTAAAGTTACACTCTTGGTCCCTGAGGTTTGAGGTGCTTATTATTTCATGTTTAAAATTTCTATAACAAGTTTTAGTTATTATATTTTCTACACAAAAGTTAATAGGGTTAAGTTTTTAATGATAAACTTTTATTATTAGTATTATTATTATTATTGTTAACGCTATTACTGTAATTATTGGAATTTAACATCAACGTATTAAACTCTTTTGTTTATAAAATTAGCTTTTATTTACCGAAAATTACGAGATGTTACAGTCTCCCCTACTTTAGGAAATTTCGTCCCGAAATTTGTTCACGAGGAGGCTGAAACGAAAAGATGAGGATACTTGGATTTCATTTGATCCTCACATTCCCAGGTGAACTCTGGTCCACGCTTTGAGTTCCATCGGACTTTGACAATAGGGATACGACTGTGTTTGAGTGTCTTGACCTCTCGGTCCATAATTTCCACTGGTTCCTCGATGAAACGTAGTTGTCCGTCAACATGTACCTCGTCTAACGGAATGACGAGAGTCTCGTCAGCAAGGCATTTCCTCAGGTTTGAAACATGGAACACATCATGTACTCCACTGAGTTCTTCAGGTAGGTTCAACTGATAGGCTATAGGGCCAATCCGTTTGACAATCTCAAACGGTCCCACGTACCTAGGGTTTAGTTTTCCATGTTTCCCGAAACGAATCACGCCTTTCCAAGGTGATACTTTCAACCGTACTTTGTCACCAATCTGAAACTCCAATGGTTTACGACGCTTGTCGGCGTAACTCTTTTGGCTGTCACGTGCTGCTGCCATACGGTTACGGATCTGCACGATCTTCTCAGTCGTCTCGTGCACAAGTTCAGGACCGGTAAGTTGACTTTCTCCAACTTCCGCCCAGCAAATAGGTGACCGGCACTTACGCCCACATAGTGCCTCAAATGAAGCTGCCTTGATCGAGGTATGATAACTGTTATTATAGGAGAACTCAACCAATGGTAAATGAGTTTCCCAGCTGCTGCCAAAATCAATCACACAGGCACGCAACATGTCTTCCAGTGTCTGGATCGTACGCTCACTTTGACCATCGGTTTGCGGGTGATACGCGGTACTCATATCCAGCCGCGTTCCCAATGATCGTTGTAATGACTGCCAGAAATGAGAAGTGAACCGAGCGTCACGATCAGAAATGATAGATATCGGCACGCCATGCCGAGAGACTATTTCCCTTAAATAGATACGTGTCAGCTTCTCCATTCGATCAGTCTCTCAGATTGCCAGAAAGTGTGCGGATTTCGTTAAGCGATCTACTATAACCCAAATGGTATCGCATCCGCTGGGAGTCCTAGGTAATTTCGTGATGAAGTCCATGGAGATCTGCTCCTATTTCCACACTGGAATTTCCGGTTGTTGAAGTAAACCGGATGGTCTCTGGTATTCCACCTTAACCTTGGAACAAGTTAAGCATCTACTTACATATGTGGCTATCTCCGCTTTCATTTCGGCCACCAGTAAAATTCTTTCAGGTCCTGATACATCTTGTCTGAACCTGGATGAATCGAGTAACGTGACTTATGAGCTTCATCCATTATCAACTCTCGCAAATTCCCGTACTGTGGTACCCAGATCCGTTTCATAAAATAACGGATTCCATCAGCTTTAACCTCCAACTATTTCTCCATGCCTCGCATGGATTCTGCTTTGAGATTCTCCGTCTTCAAGGCCTCAGATTGAGCAGCTTTGATTTGCACTGGTAGGTCAGAGTGGATAGTCATTTGTAATGCACGCACCAGACGAGACTTTAAAGTTTCTTTATGACTAAGGGTATCGGCTACCACATTAGCCTTACCCGGATGATACTTGATCGCACAGTCATAATCATTGAGTAACTCTAACCACCGTCGTTGCCGCATATTCAATTCTTTCTAGTCAAATATGTGCTGGAGGCTCTTATGATCTGTATAGATCGTGCACCTGGTTCCATATAAGTAGTGCCTCCAAATCTTCAAAGCAAACACTACAACTCCTAGTTCCATATCATGCGTGGTGTAGTTCTTCTCATGCACCTTGAGCTGTCTGGATGCATAAGCTATGACTTTGTCACGTTGCATCAGTACACATCCTAAACCTTGGATGGATGCATCACAGTAAACAACAAAGTCATCAGTTCCTTCTGGTAAGGCTAGGATTGGTGCGCTGCAGAGTTTGTCTTTAAGCGCCTGAAACGCTGTTTCCTCTTTGCTGCCCCACTTATAAATTATTCCCTTATGAGTTAGGGCAGTCAAAGGTTGCGCCAATTTTGAAAATCCTTCGATGAACCTCTGGTAATAGCCTGCTAACCCAAGGAATTGTCACACCTCAGTAGGCGTCTTTGGTGCCGGCCATTCCTTGATTGCTTTAATCTTTGAAGGATCAACATGTATACCCTTTTCATTCACTACATGCCCAAGGAATTGCACTTCACGCATCCAGAAGTCACATTTTGAGAACTTTGCGTAAAGCTGTTCATCTCTCAGCAATTCCAGTATGGTCTTCAAATGTCCCTCATGATCTTCCTTATTACGGGAATAGATTAGTTTGTCATCAATGAAGACAATGACAAACTTATCCAAATAAGGTTTGCAGACACGGTTCATGAGGTCCATGAAAACCACTGGTGCATTGGTCAACCCGAATGGCATAACCAGAAACTCGTAGTGGCCATACCTAGTTCTGAACGCAGTCTTTGAAATGTCTTCATCTCGAACCCTTAGCTGATGATATCCTGACCTCAGATCTATCTTGGAATAGAAGCTCGACCCTTGAAGCTGATCGAACAAATCATCGATGCGCGGAAGAGGATAACGATTCTTAACTGTCACTTTGTTCAGTTCACGGTAATCAATACACATGCGAAAAGTTCCATCCTTTTTCTTGACAAACAGGACTGGAGCTCCCCACGGTGATGAACTAGGTCTAATAAATCCTTTATCCAATAGCTCCTGCAATTGCGTAGACAGCTCTTGCAGTTCTTTTGGAGCTAATCTATACGGTGCTTTTGCGATAGGTGCGGCTCCAGGTACCAAGTCAATCTGGAACTTGACTTGGTGATGCGGTGGGAGACTAGGTAGGTCTTCAGGGAAAACCTCAGGATAATCACGTACAAAAGGAATATCTTCAATCTTCTTTTCTTCGGTGGCCTTCTCTGTGATCATAGCTAAGATAGCAGTATGGCCTTTGCGTAAGTACTTCTGAGCTTTCATATACGAAATGATGCTAGAAACGACACCACTTTTCTCACCCTGAACGGATAAGACTTCACCACTAGGGAGTGGTACACGAACGATTTTCTCATGACAGAAAATTTCGGCTTGGTTTTTAGATAACCAATCCATGCCAACGACTACGTCAAAACTACTCAGTGTAACAGGCATAAGGTCTATCCCAAATTTGTGTCCTAACAGCTCTAGTTTACATCCTTTAAGAATATGAGTTGCCTCGATCATTTTACCATCAGCTAGTTCTACCGTATAACTAGGGTTCATTTCAGTTAAGGTTACATCTAAAAGCTTGCTAAACTTAGTAGATATAAAACTCTTATCAGCACCGGTATCGAATAACACGGAAGCAAAACAATCGTTCAGAGGAAACATACCGGTAACTACGTTTTGATCGTTTCTTGCTTCACCAGAACCAATCACAAAGGCACGACCTCTGGCGCCATTTCCATTGTTGTTGTTTCCGTTATTTCCCCTGTTGCCATTTTTCAGTTGTGGGCAATCCTTCCGGTAATGGCCCTCCTTACCACACTCAAAACAACCCCTAGTCGCTCCGCCCTGGCGTTGTTGTTAAGGTTGTTGCTGAGTCATCAGCTCGCCCCTGCAATCTTTGGCAGCATGACCCATCTTTCCACACCTTTGGCAACGGATGCGGTCACACTAGCCATGGTGGTGGAAGTTGCACTTGTTGCATTTTGGATACCTGCCCGCGTAGTTGCTCGATCCCTGACCATTGTTGTTATTGTTCTGATTATTGTTTGTGAAGCTCCTAGATGAATCAAACTTTCTGAACTGCTGTTGTTGATTGTTATTGGAGTTTGAGGACTTGTTAGTAGTACCATCCCACTTTCGCTTATTGTCAGATGAGCCAGATGCAGCGCCACGTTTAGGCAAGGTACCCTGTGCCACTGCCTGATCGGTGAGCTTATGAGCTAGCCGGATAGCCTGCTGAATAGTGACAGGATCAGCAGCCATAACACTAGCTTGAATTTGAGGAGCTAGACCATCAATGTACTTCTCAATCCGTTTGTAAGTCGGGGTCACCATTTGAGGACATAAAGCAGCCAACTCGTATGAACGAGTCATGTATTCCTCAATCTCAGAGCCAGTCATTTTGAGATTCCAAAACTCTGCTTCTAGTTTCTGGACCTCGTTTCTGGGGCAATACTCTTCTTTCATCAAAATCTTGAAGTCCTCCCACGGTAAACCATTGGCAGTGTCAAGTCCTAGGGTCTCGACTTGTGAGTTCCACCATGTCAGAGCTGGTCCTTCTAGTGTGCCGGAGGCGTACATGACGCGGCTTCCCACCGGACAGTTACACATAGCGAAAACTGACTCGAGTTTCTCCAGCCAGCGAAGTAAGGTGACAGCACCCCCAGAACCACTGAAGGAGTGAGGCTTACAATCCATGAACATCTTGAAGGTACAGCCTGTTGAGCCTCCTTGATTTAGATTCTGGTTGTTCTGGTTCTGGTTGCGGGTCTGTTCATAGGCTACGAGCGCATCAGCAACACGCTCATTGATGATGGCATCCATCTCAGCTTGAGTCAGGTTGATGTTTCCGTGTCCCCTCGGGCGTCCAGGTCTTCTTCCAGACATGATTCTTCAATTCACAATACACGACAGTCACTATCGAATAATAACTATGGATAACAATAATCTGTTTCATACTAGTAGGAATGGAGGATTTGTTTGCATATCGATAGTGAGTTTTCATGAAAACCGAGACCTCATGTCTCTAAGTATAGAAATGAGAATTTGTACTGATTATGACTGTTATCACCCAATAGAGTTGCCAGAATTCTCATGCACGACAAATTACAATTACGTGTGCACCCGTGATTCCAATTTGCTTTGCATGGTCGTTCATGGTTCCTCCCATTCGTGATAACATACTTTGTCAAGTACCGAGTGCTATCTTGTTAAGACTAGCGAAGATGATAGGGCATGTTGGAAGTAGAAACAAGTATGATAGAGTTAGAAAAGTAATGTGTGTTGTTCTCCTTGTTTGTCATCGTTAGGTTTATCGTGTGTGTTAGAAAAGAGTTTCGTGTTCCCAAGTGGTGATGTTAGGTTCTTGTTGTCGTTGCTTCAACTCCGAGAGTGAAGAATCATATATAGATGTTGGAAGTGAGCGAGCAGGACTCCCCGCCCCTCTGTTAGTCGGGGATGATACAGGTGACATAGATAGTTGTGTATATTGACCATAGTTTATCACTCATCCCAGAAATCCCCAGGTAAGCATAACTGGTCTCGCAATGAGATTTATGCGATATGCTTGCCTTAGCCCAGAGGCCTTTTGCCAGGAAATCCAGAATACAGGTGTCTACGTGTCACACAAATGTCTAATGTTTGATCGTTCAGTAATGCAATGTTAACATGCCAGGAGAATGTTCGTACAATAGTTGCAATCATGTAGGAGTGTCTATGCAGTACTAGTGTCGTGTCTAAGGCTATAGTCTAGATGCAAATGCAATCCTAGTTCTCTATAACCAGTGGCCTGATACCAATCTGTCACACCCTCAATTTCCACAAACGGGGTTTTACCATTAGGCATGTGACATACCAGGATCTCAGACACGGTCATATCAAATGACACTATATGAGTTTAAAAATATACGTTTGACTTAAATCAGAGTAACATAACAGAAATGAATAACAGTGCGGAAGCGAATAATGAAATGTAAACAATACTGAAAGTCTGAAATGTTAAATCAAAACAATGTTTAATGCAATATAAATGGATCTGATGAATGCATGTCCTGAGTGCGTTCCTTAATCGTGCATCATGAGATTACGCGTTCCTGTTACCTGAGAAAACATGCTAAAGTGTGTCAACATAAAGTTGGTGAGTTCACAGGTTTTATCACAGATAAAAATGTTTGTAACTATTTGAATGTTTGTAACTGTTCGACTGTTTGTAACTGTTCGACTGTTCGTAACTGTTCGACTGTTCAAATGTTTGCAACTGTTCGGAATGGTATAGTAATTAAAGCATATCGATAGGTAGCTAGCCTATAATCATGTTACTTAGCGTTTCGAACCGAAGCTGACTGTTTGCGTGTCCTATATGTTTGTTGTTTCCCCGTCACGTCTCGCAAGACAGTGACAAATGTTAGGTCAATAATGCACCCGTTTGACCTCCAATCAAGCTAGCGCGACTAGCCCGGGCGGGGTTTGTCAGACCCAGTAGTACTACTCAAAATTACCTTGCTAATCCCATTACTAACGGTTCAAGAGTGTCAGGACTGTTTGTGTGTTTGCACTAACGTAACAGGCGATATCAATAATACTAAAACCACTCATAAAATATGTTTGCATGTTTTCTCCCCCAAAAAGGAAAGAAAGTAAAAAGGGGTCGTGAAACTCACCTTGATTGCACAGCAAGAAAATAATGTTCGTACAACGATTAGGGTTTCGGTTAACCTGGATTTCATTTAATAGGAATATAATTAACGTTAGTTATTATTTACGAGTTTATAATATGATTAACGTTCGAATATGGATTAGGGTTTTGATAGAATTATGAGTTTTGTTTAAGTAATATTTATAAAATAAATTTCATACTTTTAATCCATTTAACGAATTATTAAGTGTTTTTAGAAATGAATTTTGATGTAATGATGGTATTCAACATGTAATTAAGTCCGTACGATTAACGAAGAATAATTACAAAAATATTATTCTAACCGTTCGTTTAAAGTATATTTTATAAAATAAATCATATTTGTAAATAATTTGGTAAAATTTTAATATAATCCAGAAAATTATTTGATGCTCAAAAATATAAACAAGATTTATAAAATTATTTTTATAATTTTTATAATTTTTCTGTAAATTTTAAAAACCCAAAAAGCCATCAAAAAATAAATGAGGTTGCCCGGGTTCGAACCCGGGACCTCTCGGTTTGAACATGGACAGGGAACCGGTGAACCAAGGCCGCAGCCGCGGTATTTGCTGGTTCCATTTAGTTTTAAACAGTTTCAATTCGATTCCCCCAAATCAACCGAACCCTAAATCGATTATGGATTAAATTGAAGCACCAATCGTTACTGTTAATGCAATTAATCATAGGGCTTTTGATCCCCATGAGAAATCGAGCATAAAGGTATACTTAATTACCTGTTTTGGAATTCAAATGGTCAAGAACAATTGAAGAACAGGTCGCGGCTTTGGAAGAATTCAAACGATGAACAATTGTTGAAGATAATCAAATTAACTGGACAGGTAGCTTCCCCACTTAATTATGACCAATAGCCCTCTATCAATTGCAACAAATGTTGCTCCAAACAGGTCCTTCGATTGAGTTGCAGGTCCAAAGAAGAAGATGAATTGTATTCATTCGTTTGTGTGTTTAAGTTGTAATTGAGAATGGCATTTGATTTGTGATAGTTATATGTTCGTTTATATTCAATTAATTAGAGTATTATTGGTGTTAGTGGGCGATCGTGGCCGGTTCTTTTGGCCGAAAGTGTGGTGAGTGGTTTAGTGGCTAAACGCACTTGACTTTTCAAATGGAAGGTGGGGTAAAGTTCGAATCTCACACTTGAAAGTGTCGGGGTGGTTTGATTTGTTTAAAACGAAGTGGATTTGGGTGGTTGGCATCGCCGGAGCGACGGCCGGAACAGTGGCCGGCGGGGAGGAGTCGACGGGTACGGGGGAAGGGGCTGGGTTTTTTTTTTTTTAAAAAGTTACACTCTTGGTCCCTGAGGTTTGAGGTGCTTATTATTTCATGTTTAAAATTTCTATAACAAGTTTTAGTTATTATATTTTCTACACAAAAGTTAATAGGGTTAAGTTTTTAATGATAAATTTTTATTATTAGTATTATTATTATTATTGTTAACGTTATTACTATAATTATTGGAATTTAACATCAACATATTAAACTCTTTTGTTTATAAAATTAACTTTTATTTACCGAAAATTACGAGATGTTACAAATCGCACGAGTGAGATCCAATCGCCCGAATGAAAAGAGCGAAGGGGTCCAATTGCCTGATTGAAACTAGATTCAGTATAAATAGGGCCATAGTCCATCGCATAAACTCATCACCCCTCATTCAGCCTAAAATCGCACAGCGTAGCGTTACTCTGCCAAATTACCTAATTTGATCCAAAATTTCATATTCTGACGATTTCTGGTTTTTACATAGGTACAATGCGGTTCTATCTAACCAAATTTCAGTCGTTTGGACCCTTAAATTACGAAATTCGGCCCTAACAAGAACCGAGACTTAAGTTTGACCAATAACCTAATAAAACTAAGTAAAATGTTGAAATCAAGGTTATATGATGCTAAGTAGGGTTATTGTGAGTCTAATGAGCCAAACCACGATGTCAAATGTTAAGATTTGGTCAGAATTCGAATCTCAATCGAACAAACAGTAGGTCATGTGACTGGACACCCGGATGAACTACAATCGTACGACTGAGCTGGACGAATGACTCAATTGGCCGAATGAATAATGTGAATGAGCTCAGTCAGCCGACAGAACCAATCGCAGGTTCAGTCACCCGATTAAACTCAGTCGCATGATTAGTCACCCTACTATATTCAGTCGCATGTTAGGTCAAACGACTGAACCCAGTCGCATGGTTCAATCACATGATTGAACCAGACTGATCTCAAATAGGTTAATCTTCAATGTTTTTGTTGTGTGGTGATCTAATGTCTATATGTCTTGTATTACAGATATATGGCTAATCGGTGGTCCATCAATCCCAAGCACAACATCTGTGCTCATTTAGATGCCACAACTCGGAACGGTGCCGAGTTTGCTGGGATCATTGCATTCCTAAAGAGATCCCGGATCCACAGAACTATATCCACACCGTGCACTCCCTATAGGTTAATACAGCAGGCCTTCTGGGATGGGGCATCGGTTGATCGTTCGCATGAGCCCTACAGCATCCGTAGTACTATTTTTTGTTAGGCTTTCGAGGTTACTGCTGATGATATATGACGAGTACTCTTTCTAGGTGATGATGCTGATCACCCGACCAGGCTACACCCTCTGACAGTGAGAGGGTGCTTCCTAAGGATGAAGTACGCTGGGGATATAAATGCAGGTGTACCGAACAAGAGCAACCTGTGTCCCCAGTACAAGTACTTGGCGCATGTGATACTGAAGTGCATTGTATCGAGGATGGGTGGCTTTGATGATCTCTTAGACTAGATTCAGAATGCCTACGTGGCACTGGTCCTCAACCACCCCTTCAGTTTCTCTAGTATGATTTTTGCCTATCTGATAGAGAACGTTAAGGCAAAGAGCAAGGAGGGATTCTGCATGTACCCCAGATTCTTGCAGCTGATTATCGATGAGAAGATGCCTGCCTTGCCCAAGGAGAGCCACGATGTTGTATCGCTGGAGATTATGGATGACACGACCTTGGGCCACATGAAGGCCTACAGGGGAAGCAAGTCAAGCCCCCTGTTAAGAGACTCTTCAGGCATCTGGCCCAGGCTGATTACATGGCGCCGGCTAGGCGTAAGTGGCGCCATGAGGAGAGTGACTCAGATGTTGAGCACATTGCTCTTCCATCTGATGACTCCGACGATGACGGTGACACCGGCAGAGACTCTGGGCCAGCATCTACTACGTGCCCCACTACCCATGTTACACCTTCACCCCCTATTCATACAGATGCCACCTCTGCCAGCTTTCACCAGGATTTTTGTCCTCCCGATGAGGAGGAAGCGAGTGATGAGGAGCCTCTGACGAGGACTGTGGGTAGCAGGGTGGTTGCCACAGAGAGAGGATTGAGGGCGGTTGGTGGACGCCCAGGGGAGTCCAGGGATGCTGCTGCTGATTCAGATCATTCATATGCCCCGGACCCGCTCAGTAGCCAAGGGGGAGCCTCAGTGTCTAGAGGTACAAGGAGGAAGACGATGGCTCACCCCTATGGCAAGAAGGGGAAGCGACTAAAGTTTACCTTGACCTCATCTACCACCACAGCCACTACCTCCACCATTCCACCTACCACCACTACCTCACCCACTCCACCACTTACCCACATCTCATCTACCACCACAGCCACTACTTCCACCACTCCACCTACCACCACTACCTCACCCACTCCACCACTTACCCACATCTCATCTACCACCAGAGCCACTACTTCCACCACTCCACCTACCACCACTACCTCGCCCACTCCACCACGTACCCATATATCATCCACTACCACTATAGGTCACTCATCTCCACCCACAAATACACCACCACCCATATTCACCACTACCACCACCACCACCACCACCACTAGCCACCAGACAGGGCCATCATCTCACCCATCTTTCCCTTCCGGCTCATCTCTACCTCCAAGTGGGGTAGATGAACAGCTTTTAGCACTAAACCGTATAGTGCTGAAGTTGTTAGCCGCCAACGACGAGAAGACTGCACAGCTCCTACAGTTAGTGGAGCTTACTGCTGCACAATCACCACAGATCTCTCAGCAGGCATAGCAGATTGAGGAGCAGGCACAGCAGATTGAGGAGCAGGCTCAGCAAATGGCTGCTCAGTGTCTAGAGATTACCCAACTCAAGGAGCAGAACATGTTATCTTCTAAGAAGATTGAGGAGTTAGAGGATGCCAAGAGGACCATCCTGCTCAAACCTGAGGGGTCTAAGGATGAGCCTCTGAAGATCTGAAAGGGTGATGATGATTATAGTGATGATGATGATGATGATGATGGTGATGATCAAGGTGATGATACAGAGGGAGATGACGATGTTGATGCAGGTGATGATGATGATGATGATGAAGGAGAAGGAGATACATCTGCTACGGGTGCCACATCAGCAAGTGAAAGAAGGACCAAGAAAGCTCAAGACAAATGTGCCTTTACATTAGCCCCGTCAGCAGAGGAACACATGATTCAAGACAAAAGTAATGCATAGCTGTTTATGTAATTTAAAATCATGTGTATTTGAATATTGTATCAAACTAAGGTACATAATGTTTATATTTTGTTAATGTGTTTCTGTTTTGATTACTGACTAATGGCTGATGTGTTACATGTTTTAAATCAAGCAGATCCAAATTATCAAAGAGATGAATATGAGGTTGCTCCCCTTCAACAGATCAAGACTCAACTCATAATGATTCTTGATCTGCAAGGGATAGTCAGAAGATCTATGAGTTACACTCCTGAAGAAGGAGAAATAATTCACGATCTCACTGATGAGCAATTGGCCGAAATGTTCCGACTCAATCCTGATGAGATCGTGAAGGATGCTCCGATAGTAAACGTGGAAAGTGATGATGAGCTAAATGATATAGATGAGATAGAAATTGAAGATGTCACGGCCCAACATTATCCAGAGTATACTGACAACAAAGGAAATGTTGTTCCTAATCTGGGAGACACCTTGGTCAGTGATACATTCGAAACTCTGGATAAAATGGAGCTGGAGTCGGAGAAGGACAAAGAGAAAGCCCAAGCCTCAGACACCGATGTCAACATCAGAAAGGCTGAATGGCAGCATGTTTTGCAGAACTTAGAGCCCAACGTAGTGCTCCAAAGTCAAGTGTCTACACCAAACTTTATAAAGTGAAGAAACATCATAAGGTGTCAGGCAAAATTATAGCGTGGGCCTATTTTGAAGATCTTAAAGTTTATGCCGTTAAAAGAGAAAGGGATCGAGTACTTCAGGTTCCCACACGATCTGAAGACTCTTCCGGGATTTGAGCTTAACCAGTTAGCAAAGTTGAAGTTGCTATATGCTGACCCCCGTAAGATGTTAGGTTGGTTTAAAGCTGCTTTAAAGAGAGAGTACCACACCAGGTGGGTCAACTTCAAACCTCAACAACCAATGAGGTATATCAGAAGAGCTGAAGTTGATGCCATTACTGGAAAGCCAAAAGTAGTGCTGAAGTGGAGTCCTCCGCACATGATGCCTAGAATCCCTCTAAGGGAAATGCCACAGGACTTCACTTCACACTTCAAGTGATGGTACTACGATTGGAGAACAGGTGAGGTGGTCATAGTGTTGAACAGAAATGGTAGCATGGAAACTATCAGGGTATTTGACCCCATATGGCTCACTAACTTGTCAGCTGACGATGTTTACACCATATACCAGTGGCCACTGTTCTATGACGCGGAAGATATTGTACAAGCCCTCCAATTCCAAAACGTGATCAGACTCTGCTTTGCATTTGAAATACATGCAGGAGTTACAAGAGAGGAGAAGTACAATAAATATGAGGAGGTTATGAAGAATGTAAGACCATAGATGAAACTAGGTCCAAGGGGGAGTTTGTAGATATATGTGTACCTAGTTTCTGAGCTTAATGTAATAAGTCTTTAGTGTCTTACACATATGTAATTGAATGGGTACTTTGATGAAAGACAATGTGTGGTTGTGCTTATAATGTTTATTATTTCATTGATTAGTAGTTTAACGCTTATTGGACTGACTATATAGGTTTGTGGTTGTTTGAATTAATCTTAGTAATGTAATGATTAAGAAATATATTCAAACTTAGTAATATGAAGTTCTCATGTGAATGGCCCATGCTAATAGACCATATGCATGAACAACTTCATGCGAATGACTCAGTCGCATGACTGAACCAGGAGACTGGATCAGTCACATGATTGTAACATAAGATTGGCTCAGTCGCACGACTGAACACTCAGTCGTATGAATGGATCAACCGCATGGCTCAATCGCACGACTGAACCATACTTGTGGTTCAGTCGCCCGAATGAGAAACGCTAAACTATAAATACCACTTAAATTGTGGAAAAACATAACACTTGCATAGATACGTACCCTAGCCGTCCAGAGACCTCTAAGAACCTGTTCCAAGTTCACAGATCGCACTAGATCAATTACTAATCGTTCTTAATGTTTAGATTCAATCTACAATTGTTTCTACGTGCGTTCTCACTGATTGGATCACCAATCAAATAGGATTCCGCACTATTTGATTCGGTACACACGTATATCAGTTAGTACATCGTCCAGTACACGATCCTAACAAAATGGCCATGATTGCTATGAGAGCAAAGAAATTCTTTAGGAAAGGTAAGAAGCTAAGCTTAAATGAGAACACAAAGCTTGGGTATGACAAATCCAAGGTGAACTGTTTCAACTGTGGTATGACTGGCCACTTCTCAAGGGAATATAATGCACCCAGAAGAAACAACAACAACTACCAAAGAAGCTCCAACATGTCACCCACAATCTCAATCAACTTCAGCTCCTCAATCAAGTAATCAAAATCAGTTTCAGCATCAGCTTCATCATCAACCACCTCATCATCAACCACCTCATCTAACTCAGCACCAACTAACACAGCAAGCCCATGGAAACAGCCAATCAACCTCAAACGCACTTGTCATCAGAGAAGATGAAGTATGTGACTGGAGTCTGTATGCAGAGGAAGTCAAACCTCAATTCCAAAATCATGCACTCATGGCTCACATCAATGATAGTCCTAATCCCATGCCATCTGAGGTAAAAACTAATCTCTGTAGTGAAAAATGTGACACTGAATTACAAGGGTACATAGAACACAATAACAAATTGGCTACTAAAATAAAAGAAGAAAAAGTAAAATCTAAAATTCTAAGACATGAAATGAAAAGATTTGCAATCAAAATCAAGTCATTAATTTCAAATATTGAAAAATTGCATGGTGAGAAGAGTTACTTGATTCATAAAACGAGCCAAAAGACATGAGTGGAATTGGATATAATTCTTGTCCACCACCATACAATGACAACTACACTGTCATGCCTGAGCCTTTTACTTTATCTGAATCACATGAACCTAAATTTGTTGAAACTAAAACACTAGTTTCACAGACAACAAATCCTAAAAATAACCCAAATGTGTAAATTGAAACAAATAAGGATAAAATCAGATTAGGTCATCCCATTAAGATAAAAGAATGCTCAGACAAACATGTCAGTGTCAACAAAGAAAAGAGTCCAGTCAAGGCCATCATTCCTTTTATGAAATTCATCCCAGAAAGACTCAAAGTGAAGAGGGATGCTAAATTGCCTTTGAAACCTACTGCTGAAAGCAAATCTGATTATAAGGTTAAATCTCCAAACAATTCAAGCAAATCAGACAAGGATTTAACAAAAACTAAAGGCAAAGCTTTAGCATCACCATCATTTAAAGAAAAATCCCAAAAGAATCAATCACCAATAATAAAAATTGATCTGAGCTCCCCTCATAAATCAAAACAAGGAATAGGTTTTGATATTTTCAACAAAAAAGGATGTTGAACAATTTCATTCAGAGGTGAGAAAGGCTCAAAAGAAGCAAAGACATCCTTCAAACAAGAGACACAATAGAGTTGTGAAACGATCTACTGATATCACAAAGGATGAACTTGCTTCTTCAATCAAAACAAAACAAGAGTCAAAGTCAAAATCAATTAAGCATCAAGAAGCTTCATCATCAAAAACAAAGATCAGATAGATGTACTGTGAAAACCATGACATGTTAAATCACAACACAAATGAGTGTTATTACAACCAATACTGCTCAATCTGTAACATGAACAATCATTTAAACAAGCGGTGTTATTTCAACAAGTATTGTTCAGTGTGTGATATGACAAATCACAATACATCTGATTGCTTCTTTAATCAGAAAGGCTTGAGAGTCCCTCAAAACAAGCCCATTTTGCCGATTTCAACTGTTAAAGTCAAAGCTAGAAGTCCACTGCATAATAGACAATCAAGAATCTTAAATTCTGATGATGACTTCTATGTCAGTTAGCAGTCAAAGAGAGTCAAACAAAAGCTAAATAAAAATATGAAACAATCACTCAATGTTTTTCCAAGATCTAAAACAAAAGTGATTTCTGAAGATCAAACACGCAAAATTTATATTTAGAAATAGGGATCAAAGGTTTGATGACTCTTCTGACACATTAGTTGAAATTAAGAAAAAGAAAACAAGAAGAACCCCACACAAATCAATCAAAGCATCATCCTATAAAGTTCAACCTAGGAAAATACCAAGAAGTTACAGTCCTAGATAGAAACAGAAAACCAAAGACCATCATGGCTTGGGTTTCATATTCTAATTAGTTACTTTTTGCTTGCAGTGTCATCCATACAGGTCCAATAGCTTATGGTACATGGACGATGGATGCTCCCGACACATGACAAGAGAACATTCCCTCCTTCATGACTTCAAGCACATTCAAGGAATGACTGTAGCATTTGGTGGAGATTCATAAGGTGGCTGGATTATAGGTGAAGGATCTGTGACAAATGGGTTGCTAAGCTTTGATAGAGTGAACTACTGCGAGCAGCTGAATTTCAATCTTCTTCGCGTGTCTCAGATCTGTGACAAGAAATATTCTAATCACTTCACTAACACTCATTACTACATTCTGAAAGTAGGATTTCAAATTCCTGAAGAATGGGTTGTCTTGAAGACTCTGAGGAAGAAAAACACATATATCCTAAACCTTAATTATGCACATCTCAAAGAAGAAACATGTCTTGTGTATAAGGCATCATTTGATGAGTCATAACTTTGGCATAGACCCTTAGGACATACAAATTTCAAAAATATGAACAGACTGGTTAAAGGAAACCATGTAGTTGGTCTTCCTCAAAAAGAATTTCACTTCATTGACCTTTGTTCAGCATGTCTCAAAGGAAAACAACACAAGTCGTCTCATAAACCAAAACTTGTGAACACAAACAATACTCTATTGAAGTTGATTCACATGGATCGTTTTGGACCAACTCATGTTATGAGCATTAGAAAGAAACAGTATTGTTTGGTGATCATTGATGATTATTCACGTATTATATGGGTTTTCTTCTTACTTCATAAAAACAAAGCATCACAAATAATAAAATACTTTGTCACTAAAATTGAAAACTAACTTGATCATAAAGTAAATCAATTAGAAGAGATAATGGAACAGAACTCAAAAATGAAGATCTGAGTTCATTTTATGCAACCAAAGGCATTGCGCATCAATTCAGTGCAGCTAGAACTCCTTAACAAAACGGGGTAGCTAAAAGGAGAAATAGAACACTATTTGAAGTAGCACGAATGATGTTAGCAGATGCTAAACTGCCTATTACCTTTTGGGCTGAGGCAGTCAACACAACCTATTTTGTACAAAATCGAACTCTGATAGTCAAAGAAAGAAATAAGACACCTTATGAACTTATTTTTCTAAGAACCATTCATTGGATTTTTTAATTCATTTGGTAGTCATATATCAATATTAAACACCCGAGATCATCTAGGAAGTTTGCTTCAAAATCTGATAAGGGATTCTTTGTACGTTATTCCTCAGCTTCAAAGGCATTCAGAGTGTTTAATCCTAGATTGAACATCATTGACAAATCAACTAATGTTCAACTTAAGGAACACTCCATTCCTATGTCAATCAGTAGTCCTTACTGGTTGTTTGATAGACTCATTTACTAGATTTTGATCAGTTCCACTTGTCATATGCAGGTAACCTACAATCAGTTGAATCTTCCATAACAGTAGAAAGAAGAGATGATTTTCCCATGATTCCTCCTACTTCTGCTGATCAACCAGATAAAGATGTTCCTCTACAAGCTGATCCAGTCAGACAAGCACCACAAAATCAAAGTGTTTCAACTGAGGCTGGTCCTACTTCTTTGCCAACTCCTTCAGATGAACCATCAAATGAAGTGAGGAATCCAGCACCAGCTACTATTCCAGTTGAGGTGGATAGAAATAAAAATGATGACAGTTTTCAAAGTGCAGCAGATGCCCATGCAGAAACCAATAAAGCCTTTGATCACTTTCATCACTCTCCCATATCACAACCTGAAGGTGCCTCTTACCATGATGATCTGAATGTCTCTAATCTTGATGTATCAATTGCTGGTGACTCCATTCCAACCAGGAGGATACATAAGGATCATCCAGTGTCAAGCATCATTGGTAAACTACATGAGTGGGTAACTAGATGCAAGTCAAGAATTGCAAACATCTGTTTGTTTTCTTCCTTTCTATGTCAGACAGTACCCAAGAACATAAAAGAGGCTCTTCAAGACAACAGTTGGATTGAGGTAATGCAGGAAGTGTTGCTCTAGTTTAAGAAACAAGAGGTATGGTCTCCCCGAAGGTCAATACCCTATCGGTACCAGATGGCTATACAGAAACAAGACTGATGATAGGGGCATTATCATCAGAAACAAAGCAAGATTAGTGACACAGGGCTACACACAAGAAGAAGGAATAGATTGTGATAAAGTGTTTGCTCCTGTAGCCAGATTAGAAGCTATCAGAATTTTCCTTGCGTACTCTGCATCCATGAAATTCACGGTGTTTCAAAAGGATGTGAAGTGTGCTTTTCTCTATGGCAAGATTGTTAAAGAAGTCTATATGAGTCAACCTCCAGGCTTTGAAGACGCATATTTCCCTCATAGATTATACAAGCTTGACAAAGCCTTGTATGGTCTTCATCAAGCACCACGAAAGTGGTATGAGACTACATCATCTTTCCTGCTCACACATGCCTATGAAAGACGAAAGATTGATCAGACTCTCTTCAGAAAGAGAAAAGGAAAAGACATGTTGCTAATCCAGATTTATGTGGATGATATCATCTTTGGCTCAACAAACAAACAAATCTATAAAGATTTTAAAGATCTCATGCATTCCAAGTTCCAAATGAGTGCAATCGGAGAACTCAACTTTCTTATTAGGGGCGCAAGTACAACAAACAATAGATGGAATCTTCATCAATCAATCAAAATATATGGAAACCATGTTGAACAAATTTCATTTAACAGATTGTCAGTCTATCAGAACTCCTGTTGATACCAAGATGAAGATAGTCCAGTTCCAGAAGGAAATCAGTGGATCAGACTCATTATAGATTTATGATTGGATCACTCATGCATCTAACAGCTAGTAGACCTGACATTATGTTTGGTGTATGTGTTTGTGCCAGGTATCAAGCAGATCCCAAGGAATCTTATATGAATGTAGTCAAGAGGATATTCAGATATCTCAAGGGCAAGCCTACACTTGGATTATGGTATGCAAAGGAAGGAGATTTCAATCTCTATGCATACACAGACAGTGACTATGGAGGATGCAACTTCAATAGGAAATCCACATCTGGCGGTTGTCAATTTCTTGGTCCTAGACTGGTCTCCTGGCAGTGCAAGAAGCAGACAAACGTGTCTATTTCAACAGCAGAAGCTGAGTACATTGCAGCATCAGCCTATTGCTCTCAAGTTCTCTGGATTCAAAACTAGATGCTTGATTATGGTTTTAACTTCTTGCACATATCAATTCATATTGACAACACAGCAGTAATGTTCATAACAAATAATCCAGTTCAACACTAAAAAAGTAAACATATTGAAATTAGATATCACTTTTTCAGAGATTGTGCTGAAAAAGGGTTAATCAAATTGATATAGGTTCACACTAATAATCAATTAGCTGATTTATTCACTAAGGCATTTGATCCAAGTAGATTTGAATTCTTAGTTCAATTAATTAGCATGATTTACCTTGAGTAAAAACCAAAATCATCAAAAACATTCAAAAATTCATAAAAATACAAAAAGAATTCATTTTGCAGAAGTATAAGTTTTATACTCTAGGAAATTATATAACTACAGTCGTTATATCATTCATTGTGCTTATTTATAAATCTCAAATGACTGACATAGCTTATCTGATATGTGGGTAAGCTCAACTTGGAAAAGAAAACACATGCAGTGATGAACTAAAGCTTATATTCAACTGTGAAGCTTTCATCTCAAAGTGTGTGTAAGTATTAGCTTATCCAAATATGTGTGTGAGTAGCAACGTAAACACACCAGGTAATGATGTCATATGAATCTCTTTTACTCACATTAGTTTTTCCTTTGTTTTGATGAGCAAAGACCTGGAAAAACAAGCACATAGTGCTGATGTCATGATCCATCAAGATTCCCAATGAAGAATACATCCAACCTGGATGAAACAATAGAATAAAATACATTCCAAGTGAATACAACAAAAGAGTCCTAAGAGAGATCACCTGCCAAAGTGAAGTTAAAAGAATTCCAATATGGATCAAACAGATAAAAGGATCAAAGTAAAAGAATCCCAATGAGGATCAAGCAAAATAAGACTTCATATTTTAAGTGACCTGGTCAAGTAAGCTGTTAAAGTTCTACCATACATTGCATGCAGATAGTTGACCTTACCTTTCTTTTGAGCGTGAGGTACATGTTGAATACCCAATCAACTCAAAACATGATAAGATCACTAGCATTACAATATTAACCAAGTATGAGTTTAAGAGGACAAACGTATCTTCAATCAATATGTTCACGACCATGTCTGTTTTACTAACAATTGCTTGCACTTATGAAAGGTAAGATTGATATGATCCCAGGAAAGGTATATCTCCACTTCATGTACAGATAAGAAAAAAATCACAAAAATATTTTCTCTTCAAAATTTTAACAAATCTTTAAAGTTTCTATCTCTTATGGATCGAAACTTTAGGGGGAGTAATTTAAATTTTAATTGTTTTGTACAATAGTTTCCTTACTTGAAAAATATAAAAAAATCAAAAGCAAGTATAAAAATTAGAAAACTAACTGTGTTGGTGCAGAAGACATACCATAGTAACTCAGTTTTTACAGACATCTTGAAGCACAAAAGTCCAAGATCAGTCAACACTAGGAAGCTTTTGTCACATCTGATGAACAAGTCAATCCAAGTAAGTAAATGACAACCCAAGCAACAATCAAAACTTCATAAACTACAAATCAAAAGACTCATCTTCATAACAATCAAAAGCAAAACATAGCTTTATAAAGATCAAGCATCAAAGCAAAAACAACCAAACCTTCCCACAGCAGAAACATTAAGATTTGACAAGTTCAAAACTTAATGGAGGTAAGAGCATTGGTTAATTCGGGTGAAGGTAACCCAAGGAAATAACCAATGCGGGTAATAGTTTGAGTCATGAAAACACAAGTGAAAGTAATGCGGATAAGTTAACTCCACATAAAACAAGCGGTTCATAAAAGAATTAATGATCATGATATAAGTATCAACAGGTATCCATAAGTCCCACATACAAGCATTAAGTAAAGCACAATCATAGTTCATAAAATAACAGAGCATGTTTCATCCCAAAAACAGTAAGTAAAAGGGGATCACTAGAACTCACCTTAGGTGTTAAGCAAAAGAAACTCTTTGTGTGCCGGGAATATCTCAAGTCTAGAACCCTAACATGAATATATTATGTGATTAGTTACTGATCTAAACCTATTTAAGGTGCAACAAGAGTGTCTAAGTCTTAGTTTGTCGGATTCGGCTTTGATTCGATTAGGGTTTGCATAAAAAGTTTCCTTTTATGGAAAGTCAAGGTTTCTCATACAATCAAGGATTTTTACATTATTAAATCAAGAATATATGGTAAATATGCTATTCAAGTGACTAAAGGGCTCATTTGATTCGGCTATGAAGTTTGGCAAAATTTTACAGTTTAGCCCCTAAAGTTTCAAAATTGAGAGTTTCTACCCTCAAGTTTGGTTTCTTGCATTAGATGACTTTCATAACCAAAACTCAGGTTCATGATCTTAAACTAACTATTTTTAATAAAATATACACAAATTTTCAGATTATGGGTTCGGTTTATTAATTACGTGTTTAACGTTCCCGGTTACGGTAAAACCGAAGGGTTTTAAATGGTTATCTATGAGTTTTCACGTTTTTGAGTCTTGGACCGGTAGCTATATTTTTAAAGAAATTTTTATAATTTTCAAACCTTTTAAATCACAAAATTTGCCACTAGTAGTTGAAAGACTCATTTTTACGTTTAACCTGTTAAAACGCGTTTTTAACCGAATTTGACCATTTAAGAACTCGTTTGACCAACTTTTCTACTTATAAGTTATTTTCCCACTTAATCTTATGAAATAACATGGTTTTTATAATTTTTAACTTTATACTTATTTTTCTTAGATTTTCCTCAAAAACGTCACTCGGTTAGTACACGTTTTCACTTAAAAATCCATTTAAATTACCTTTTGACCAATAAAATTTCCCATTGACTCCAGAACACTTTATTATTCCTTAATAATCCAGGAATTATTTTTAGAAAGTTTATAGCCCAAGCTTTCTTGTTTTTAAGTAGTTTTACCATGTTTTCGGGTCCCGAAAGTGACTAAAATGGGTCCAATCATAACATGTCCTTTATTCCAGAGATTAATCATTATTAACACTCTTAATATTCATCAAAACATTCTGAAATTTTGGTCCCATATTGTAGCCTAGTTGTTCTACACATCCATAGACTTCAAATATATAGAAAATGTCATAACCGACCATTACACATGTGTAAATCATTGTAACTTGAGTTTAAACATTACCAAAACTTTATTTAAATTAAAAATCAGATTGTTGGGTTGTTCAAAAGTTATTTTTGAGCAGGTTATGACCCTTGTTTGAGAGGGGTTTCAAACAAGTGTTTAGAGTGTGTTGTTACTTGTAGCAAGAAGGATTTTCAAGGTGTTCTTATGCTATAACCTCCCATTCATGGTGTACACCCATTTGAAACATTTAAAACAGGTTATTAGAAGTTTAATGAACCATTATAAAGCAGTTTACAAGTTTAGTTTTTAAAGGTTGCAAGGTAAACAAGTTAGATGGTGCAAAAACACCAAAAATAGGGTTATCAAGGGGTAAATCGGGTCCTACCCTTTAGAATGACTATCATATCATGTGATTTACATTCAAGAACGTTGGGAACTCCTCAAGAACAAAGTGATGGTGAAAATTTTATGCTACAACAAGGAAAGGTACGGTTTTTAGGTGAAAAATGAAGAAAAACATGAGAAATGACCAAAACCGACAACATGGAGCTTACACTTGACGTAACTCACGGTTTGGAAGGTTTTGATGCTCGTGGATGGCTAGAAACTCCTTGGACTTGGCTGTAGAATCTCGAACAAAGGCTGGAAGGCACGGGTTTGCAAGTTCCAAGCACCAAAAGTTCTTAAAAGGGACACCTTCTTGCGGTTTAAGCTTGGCCGATAGTGGTGATGATGTTGTTCTTGGTTATGAGCTGAGAATGGAGAGGGAAAAGAGAGAGTTTGTGTGTGTGTTTCAGGAGAGAACTGAGAGAGAGAGTAGAGAAAGTGAGGGTGGAGTTGTCTTGCAAAAATGGGGAATGCATGAGAAGGGAATGGGTGATAGAGATGGTGGTGTGTATGATGGGTTTTGTAGATGTTTACCAAAGACATATTAACCATTTAACATGTAAAACTCAACGGAGTTTATATTAAAAATGTGAGTTAATGTATCATATACATATGTTAATTCAAAACCCAAAACAAGGATCATTTTATATGGAAGAACACACTATCATAACATTTATTTATCAACCACATGAACTACCTTTAGAACCGTGGATTTAGAGGGCTAGATGATGATGTTTGAATGTCAAGACTTCAATGTAGAAATCCTCAAGAGATGATACCCCAAGCTCCTTCAAACACCCACTTACTAGGTTGTGTAACACCAACTTGAAAAACCCTCTCGCACAATCGATTTTTCCAGCCAAGAACACTTGATTCAAAGCTGAATATTCAGCCTTGTCTCAGCTCTAGAAACCGATTTCTAGAGAGATGTTAGAGAGAATTCTTTTGCTCTTGTGTGTGTGAGAGAAAGGTGTGTTGATAGAAGAGTGTTCAAGTGAGTTACTCTTGCATGCACCAAGAACAAATCAAGAGACTTCCCAAGGCCCTAGGGGCGGCCGAATATGGGGTCCCACATTTGATTTCCCTCCCATTTGAACTTTTATAAAAAATACACTCTTGCACTTTAGTTTTATAAAATTAAAACCCTTTTAATTTTATAAAATATAACACACTTTTGTTTGATATTACTTAACCAACTTAAATAATAAAACAACTATTTCTCATGAACAAATTATCCATATAATATTGTTCATTTACAAAAGCAATGATTTAGAAAACCCGGTTTCTAAATTGGTGCTAATATTTATTTGTGTGATCTTATCAACGAATAAATATTTATCGGTGTTTGTTTGGCTTGTTATTGGGTATGACCCGACTTGGATCATATCACATTAGCCACATCAAATTTAATATGTATCTTGGGCAGATCAATTCCTTCAATCTCCCACTTGCACAAGATTCATAGAAGATTGATGCAAGTAGCAAATAACGCCTAGCAACGGTTTGCTACCCCTAATGCATATGACTAAGTGCCATTCAATAACATCATCCTTTTCAAGTACCTTACTTGAATATGATTTAGGTGAATTAATCATTTATCCTTTTGTTACAGATGTCATGTTAAATCCCAGAGACACAGAATTGTCATTCTCCGTTGATTTCACTTTAACAGGCCTTAGACATCTAACTCTCAAAGAATAAGAGGAACAAATTCCATCTTGACTACATACGTTTCTCACAATCACCTTATATCATACCTGAACTCAGCCTTATGTACTGCCAATCTTTCAGAACAGCAAAGTACTAAGTCAAAGTACAATACTTGGTGAATATCAAGAGCCAATATGTATCTCAGGTCTGAGGATACAATGATATTCGCCTTTACTCAATATCTCTTATGATTAATCACAAAGATTCCATGCAGAAATAATTGAGAGCGGGTAGTCCAATATCTATATCCTATAGATATCAATGAACCTTGGTAGCAACCTCTTGCTCTATATTCATACCTTGTGAATATCAACCAATCCAAGTTCATTATAGTCTTACATTCATAGTTGTTCCCACAAGTATGATCGACTATGGACGTTTAGAGTAACTTACTTATTCACGGATTTGAACATGCTAAAATAGAAGAACAAATGAAAATTATAACCATATAATTAAGTCAAATAACATAAGTTCCAATATCCAAATACAAAATTTGATCAAGTCCAATCACTAGAAAATCGAAGTCCTAAGGCACAAATATGACTTTCATGCTTTGACCTATCTAGGAGCTTCGTGAATGGATCCGCAATGTTTTGATCGGTATGAACTTTACGAATACATATCTTTCCCTTTTCAACTTCATCCCTTATATAGTTGAATCTCCATTCAATGTGCCGAGTCTTTTGATGAGCACGAGGTTCCTTGATTTGAGCAATCGCACCCTCGTTGTCACAAAAGATCTCTAGGGGTTCTTGAATGGTAGCAACGACCCCTAGATCAGCAATGAACTTCCTAAGCCACGCAGCTTCTTAAGCTGCCAATGAAGCGGCGATGTATTCTGATTCTGCTATAGATAGTGCCACTACATCTTGCTTCGAGCTCTTCCAAGAGACCGCTCCTCCATTCATAATAAAGACATATCCCGACTGTGATTGAGAATCATCTCGATCAGTTTGGAAACTCGCATCCGTGTAACCCTTTACAACGAGCTCCTCCTCACCAGATCCATATATTAAGAACATATCCTTAGTGTTTCTAAGGTATTTCAAAATACTCTTAACAGCCATCCAATGACTATTACTAGGATTCTATTGATATCTACTTGTCATGCTTAGAGCACATGACACGTCCGGCCTAGTACATATCATTACATACATGATGGATCCTATAGCAGATGCATATGGGACTCCATTCATTCTTTCTTGTTCAACCTTTGAACTAGGGCATTAAGATGAGCTCAATATAGTCCCCTTTTGAATAGGTACCAAACCTTTCTTAGAATTTTCCATCTTGAATCGTTTCAAGATCTTTTCAATGTATGCACTTTGGTTTAAACCTATCAACCGCCTTGATCTATCCCTATAGATCTTTATTCCTAAGATATAGGTGGCTTCACCAAGATCCTTAATGTAAAAACAGCTTCCAAGCCAGGTTTTTACACCTTCCAAGGTTGGAATGTCGTTTCCAAATAGTAGAATGTCATCGACATATAATACAAGGAAAGTAATAATGCTCCCACTAGCTTTCTTATATACACAAGCTTCATCAGCGTTTTTGATGAAGCCAAATTTCTTTTCTTCATCATCAAAACGGTGATTCCAACTTCTTGACGCTTGTTTCAATCCATAGATTGACTTTTTTACCTTGCATACCTTGTTAGGATGTTTTGGATCGACAAAACCTTCAGGCTGTTTCATATGGACATCTTCCTCAAGATATCCATTAAGGAAAGCGGTTTTGACATCCATTTGCCAAATCTCATAGTCATAATATGCTGCTATGGCAAACAATATCCTGATAGACTTTAGCATTGCCACAGGCGAGAAAGTTTCATCATAATCAACCCCTTGAGTTTGAGTGAAACCTTTCGTTACAAGTACAACTTTATAAGTATCCAAGTTTCCATGCATATCTGTTTTCTTCTTGAAAACCCACTTACTTCCAACTATCTTGGACTTAAGAGGTGGTCTAACGAATTCCCAAACTTGGTTATCATACATGGACTGCATCTCAACGTTCATGGCTTCTTGCCATTTGTCAAAATCAGATTTTGACATTGCATCATGGTATGTGGTTGGTTCATCCGAATCTGCCACATAGCATCCATCCATGAAAAATCCATATCTCTCAGGAGGAACACTAATTCTGCCAGATCTGCAAACATTTTGTGTATCTTGATCATTCATATGATCATTCTCAACATCCTTATCTTGATTGCAAGTATCAACCAATTGTGTATCGTCTTGTGAACCTTTAACCTCTTCAAGTTACAATGCTCTTCCACTAGTTTCTTCCGAAAGGAACTTAGTTTCCAAGAACTCTGCCTTTCGAGCAATAAACAATTTCTGGTCTGTCGCATCATAGAAATAATATCCAATACAATCTCTAGGATATCCAATGAAGATACACTTTGTGGATCGGGCTTCCAGTTTGTTTTGAGTGTTTGCTTAGGATAAGCTTCACACCCCCAAACTTTTAAATATGATAATGATGGAACCCTTCCATGCCATACTTCAAAAGGTGTCCTTTCCACTTTCTTGGTTGGGGCCATATTTAAAATACGGGCCGTGGAGAGCAACGCGAAACCCCAAAATGATAAAGGTAGTGTACTTCTAGCCATCATAGATCGAACCATATCCAATAGAGTCCGATTTCTCCTCTCAGACACACCATTATGTTGTGGTGTTCCAGGTGGGGTAAGTTGTGAGACAATCCCACAACTTCTAAGATACTCTTCAAATTCACTACTTAGGTATTCACCTCCTCTATCTGTACGAAGAATCTTGACCATTTTGTTGAGTTGATTTTCTACTTCATTCTTGAAGATTTTGAACATTTCAAAAGATTCAAGTTTGTGTCTTAACAAGTACACATACCCATAACGACTATAGTCATCGGTAAAGGTAATGAAGTATCTTTCACCATTCTAGTTATTAGTTTAAAAGGTCCACATACATCTGAATGTATGATCCCTAATAAATCTTTTGCCCTTTCATTAGTCCCACTAAAAGGGGCCTTTGTCATTTTACCTTGTAAACAAGACTCGCATACATCAAATGAATCATTTTCATTAGTTTTCAAGAGACCATTCTTTTGAAGTTTTTGCATACGATTCTTGTTTATGTGACCAAGGTGACAATGCCAAAGATAGGAATTACTCAAATCTAGTTTGAGCCTTTTGGTGGTTGCTTGGTACATTGAGCTATCATATGTTGTGTTATCATGAACCAATTCATAAATACTATTACAAGGTATAGCCTTAAAATAAAACACATGATTTAAAGAAACATGAATATCATTGTTAACAAACTTGAAATCATAATCATATTGTCTTAAACGGGAAACAGAAATAATGTTCCTAGTCAAACTAGGAGCATACAAAACATTCTTTAAAATAACTTCCAAACCACTTGGAAGCTTCAAAATGTAGTCTCCTTGGGCTTCCACGTGAACCTTTGCACCATTGCCCATAAAGAGACTAATTTCCCCTATTGCATAATGCTCACTTCTTATGAACCCCTGCAACAAATTGCAAATATGAGTTCCACATCCGGTATCCAATACCCATGTGTTAGAAGAAATAACATTTAGCTCCACATGTATCATAAAGATTGTACCTGAGGTTTGCCCCGCGTCCCTCTTCGATCTCAACTCTTTGAGATAGACCGGACAATTGTGTTTCCAATGGCCTACCTCACCACACTCAAAACACAGGTCATCATGAGCAACCTTTTGCTTCTTTTCTTTCGGTTTGGGTAGTTCCACTTTAGCTTTACCCTTACCCTTCCCCTTGACGTGCCCCTTCCCTTTGGCAACACTTGCACTAGGGTCGGGGAGGTGCCTCTTCCTACTACCTCCTTCATTGATCGTAAGGACCGGAAGAACCTTTCTACCCATGCCCGCCTCGGCCTTTTGAGCATTGAATGAAGCTCACCAATGCTCTTGTCTCGTCCATTCATGTTATAGTTCATAACAATGCTATCAAACTTCTTTGATAGGGAGTTGAGGATCAAATCCATTGGCAACTCGTTGGACACACGACAGTTAAGCCTTACAAGGAGATCAATGTGGCTCTTCATCTTAAGAACGTAAGATGACACCGATTGGGTCTCGTCCATTCGACATGCATGGAGTGCTCAAACCGTCTCGAAGCGCTCCACCCTTGATTGTTGTTGAACATTTCCTTCAACTGGGTGATCATGTGATAGGCATTGTGGTTCTCAAAGTCCTTTTGCAAATCGGGAATCATACTTGCTAGCATGAGACATGAGACTTTCACAGAGTCCTCGGTGTACTTGACCCACTCGGTAAAGGCCTCTACGTCATTCTCATCGGGGTGATTGGGAATGGGATCGTCTAACACATAGGACTTCTTTTCTTGCTTGAGAACGATTCTCAAGTTTCGGTACCAATCCATGAAGTTCCCATGGTTTAGACGTTCCTTTTCAAGGATGGTTCTTAGTGATAGGTTATGGACGGTCGGGATTGCATTGTTGTTTTTAGCCATCTAAAATTTTACAAAGTTCAATTTTTAGTATTTTGATATCAAAGCATTTTAATTATTAATACCCTTTTATGTCTCATAGACAATTAATAATTAAAATCTAGAATCCAACGTTACATTTAAATGTCGGCTAGGTAACCTTTATCCCTTTATTTAAATTAACAAGGTAGTCAATGTTTGACAATTGTAACCTATTACAATTTCTAGTAATATGGGATAGTTTTTAAACATCTTATGTTTTGTTTGGCATGTTTATCCCATGAACACCGTTTGTATGTCATGCTTCGGTGATCCTCATGCATGATTTCCAAATCAAGTCGTCCTACTTAGACATACGTGTGATTTTACATATATAAGTGGTTAGGTGACCTTTATCCCACAAATATGGTAATTTCACCTCAACTTCACAAGTTTCTATATTTATGGTTAGGTGACCTTTATCCCATAAATAAGTTGCAAGTGAACTGAGTGTTCTTTAAAAGGATGGTGTTAAACTTGTTTTGAAAAGGGTTTTTTGTAGTTTCTAAAATTCTAGTTTTTTAGAAAAGGCATTTTATACCATACAACTTGTATGCATTCAAATGCATGGTATTATTCGAAAAACTATTTTCAAGGTTCCTTTTAATAAAACCCATTTTTATTAAATCATTAACCCTTAATAAACATATTTTATTAATTCCTTTAATGATGATAAAGAACCATTTTTATGCTTGATTTATCATAGTTGTTTAACTAGTTTATCTATTTTCAATTAAAATGTTAACCACAACCAAACAATCAAATAATCAACCAAACATAAAAAAAATAATAATAAGTGCATAACCATAGCCAACTATTTTGATCACACTTACTTGCCATAACAAGTGTGTCAAGTGGTCATTTCTAGGGTAAAACATGACACAATGTTGTGTTGATGAACTCCCACTTGAACTTGCATCCAAATGCTTCAAGTATGCCTTTTGTGTTGTGATTCCATCACCATATTTAGGCACCTTCTTCATCTTACAAATCAACCCCAAAATGCTTGTTACATGGAAAAAGTCCTAATACATTTTTCTAGTAAAATAAAGTGCAAGCTAATCTACTTATTACATACCAAATGAAACAAATAAATTACATAGCTTTATTACACTCAAATGAAATCACAACCATAAATAATCAAACACAAGGTCATGGCTAGGTTTTATGCACTTAAAACACATCCAAATATGTATATATCTTTTGAATTTGGCAGCCCCTTTTGAACCCAAGTTCTTGGCCAACATAAACCAAGAACAAATGGTTTTTTGTCCAAACAAACAAACCATCTCATGACTTTAATTTTTCAAGATCCTTACATGCATATAAAAATAATATCTTGAAAAACAAAGGGACTTCCATGTGTGAAATTTTCAGCCCACTTTTTATCAAAAAAGGACACGAAAATTTCAATCTTTGAAGCATGTATCCATATAACTGGCTCTTGATACCATTGATGGGTTTTGTAGATGTTTACCAAAGACATATTAACCATTTAACATGTAAAACGCAGCAGAGTTTATTATTAAAACGTGAGTTAATGTATCATATACATATGTTAAATCAAAACCCAAAACAAGGATCATTTTATATGGAAGAACACATATCATAACATATATTTATCAACCACATGAACTACCTTTAGAACCGTGGATTTAGAGGGCTAGATGATGATGTTTGAATGTCAAGACTTCAATGTAGAAGTCCTCAAGAGATGATACCCCAAGATCCTTCAAACACCCACTTACTAGGCTGTGTAACACCAACTTGAAAAACCCTCTCGCACAATCGATTTTTCCAGCCAAGAACACTTGATTCAAAGCTGAAAATTCAGCCTTGTTTCAGCTCTCGAAACCGATTTCTAGAGAGATGTTAGAGAGAATTCTTTTGCTCTTGTGTGTGAGAGAGAAAGGTGTGTTGATAGAAGAGTGTTCAAGTGAGTTACTCTTGCATGCACCAAGAACAAATCAAGAGACTTCCCAAGGCCCTAGGGGCGGCCGAATATGGGGTCCCACATTTGGTTTCCCTCCCATTTGAACTTTTATAAAAAATACACTCTTGCACTTTAGTTTTATAAAATTAAAACCCTTTTAATTTTATAAAATATAACACACTTTTGTTTGATATTACTTAACCAACTTAAATAATAAAACAACTATTTCTCATGAACAAATTATCCATATAATGTTGTTCATTTACAAAAGCAATGATTTAGAAAACCCGGTTTCTAAATTGGTGCTAATATTTATTTGTGTGATCTTATCAACGAATAAATATTTATCGATGTTTGTTTGGCTTGTTATTAGGTATGACCTGACTTGGATCATATCACATTAGCCATATCAATTTAATATGTATCTTGGGCAGATCAATTCCTTCAGTGTAGTGGCAAGCAAAAGAGTCCATTGGTGGACAGGGGGCGGCCGAGCTTGGCCTTTTGTGTTGGATTTTTGTTTTAAATTTTAAATGTTAATTAATATTATGTATTGTTAATTTGTTGTGTAGTGTAGTATTTTAGATGGTAAAAGTTTTTAGTTAGTTGATGTGTCTTGCATGATTATGCATGCTTAATCTGAAAATTAAATGTGTGTATAAGTACACATGCTAATTGTTTCAATTAGGATTTTAAATTCTAGCTAGGGTGACTAATCAACATTCCCGGGCACTAAGTTTCTAAAAGTTAAGACTTGAAATAACTAAAATTCATAAAAATCACATAGAATCATAAAAATGGATCAATTAACAAATGGTGATTCTCATATTATTGATATAGTTAGATTGTTTCTATTATCAGTACTCATAAGATGGGAAATGATGCAATTAAATTAGGGTTTAGAATAGTGACCTTGGGACCGGTTATCACACCTGGTGAAAGAGTCTTCTGACTTGTATGTTTGCTGACCTGGTGAGAGAGTCTTCGGAAATGTTCTCAATCAAATGGTTAAATTCATTTATGAATCCATCTAGATCAAACATCCAACTTGGGGGTGTTTCCAACACTATTTGAAGAATTTTCATTAAATATGTCATTTTCAGATTCTTCAATAGTGTGATCAACTTTATTGTATGCTCGGTAAGCCTTAGCTTGTGATGAGTATCCAACAAAGAACCCATCTACTTATTCATCAGCAAACTTGGATAAATGATCTGGTGCATGGACATCCAAAAGGTTAGAGGAATCCTATCAGTGGTCTTATCTTATGTTACAATTCATAAGAGGTTTCCATGTGCCTTGACTATCAACACTCTATTATGTTTTGAATATAGCACGCAGTGCTAACTACTCCAATAGAGAATGTTATAGGAAATTTGAAGTCATACACCATAGTTCTTGCAGCTTCGATAAGTGTTCTACTTCTCCTCTCAGCAACTCTGTTTTGCTGAGAAGTTCCAGGAGCACTATATTGTCTTGCAATACATTTGGATTCACAAAAACAATGAAGGGTGTGGTTTTTGAATTCGGTACCCTAGATCACATATAATTATTTTAACCTTTTGATCAATTAGGTTCTTAATTTTGATAATAACTGATTTTAAAATCTCTGCAGTTTCATCTTTAGTTTTTAAAAAGAGAACACAAGTGAACCTAGTAAAACCATCTATTATTACAAAGCAATATGATTTTCATCCTAAACTCTTTACACCTGTTGGGCCAAACAAATCCATGTGTAGCAGATGTGAAGGGGTTGTGGCTGAATTCATTTCTTTGGACTTATGAGAAGATTTGTGTTGCTTTCCCTTCTAACAAGCAACACAGTGGTCAGCACATACAAACTCTTTGATTGGCAGTCTGGTGACTAACCCACTCTGAAGTAGTTTGTTCATCATTTTGAGATTTACAAGTGTCAATATTTTGTGCCAAAGGGATAACTCATTTAAAGAAGCTTTAGAAATGAAATAGGAAACATTTCCTGAAGGTGATGCATTCTATATGTTGAGCTTGTATATATTGTCTTTTCTGGGAGCTCTTAAGAGTATTTTTTTTTCTTTTGGAATTTCAAATCTAGGAGATAGAACAATACATTCATGCTCTGTGAAAAGAGTGTTATGTTTTTATCATATAACTGAGACACACTCAATAGATTTTAGTTTAACCCTTTCATATAATTCACATTATCAAAGCTTACCTTTCCATTGCTAATTGTCCTTCTTCTAGTAATGTATTCTCCTTTTGTATCACTTCCAAATGCAACAGATCCACCATCATATGGTTCTATATTCAGCGGGCATGATCTGTCACCTATCATGTGCAGGGAGCATCCACAATCCACAAGTTAGTTTTGGCTTACGGATGACCCTGCACATAAAGAAATTGGTTAGTCATGAATGAGCAACCAAGCTTGTTTAGTCTTGGGTCTTCCAATTTTCAGCAGTTTTATGTCAATGGTAAATGCTGAAGGGGTAAGTGTTGGTTTCGGGTTATCTAAGGACTCAACAGATGTCTTTGGTTTCTAGGCTCCTTGTTTGTATTTGCATGATCTCTTAACATCATCCTTCTTATTATGATGCTTTGAAGCTTTTAGAGATGGTGAAGGTTTCTCAAAAGTCTTCTTCTTCTTTTGATATGCAGCTGCTCACTGATTCAATAGATCTTTCAGAGGTGTTGATTTTTCTTAAAAGGAGTTGTCTACCAAATAGTTAGTAGCCATCATCTTTTCTTTTAGATGGTTGTTTGGCAGCTACAAACTTCCTAGAGGGTTTAGGCTTATTGGAGTTGATGTAGTAGGATAGGGGCTTGTATTCATAATCTTTTGCAAAGTGACTGTTTTCTCTACACATTAGGCATGTGAACACTAGCTGCTTCTTTACCGACTTCATCATTTGCCTGATCTCATGTAGCTCCTTCTTCATCTTCTTATTTTTGCCTCCCTCAGCTTTATCTATCTTCTAGTTTATCGTGTGATTAGCATGGGTAGTAAGTTCTATCTTCTTCTTTGGGAACCTCTTGTAAATTTCAACTGCTTCATAAATGAACTTTTGAACATATGGCTGATGTCTCACTTCTAAAGAGTTTGAGGTTTCAGCACAGCACCTTCTTTGTGGTTCTTCTTATTGCAGTTGTGCTTTGAATGAAGCTTTGTCTTGGAGGAAAGTTTTAACTCGGTAGACAGCTAATTGAATTCAGAAGACGACTCTTCTTTTACAAACTCCATCCTCTGAATCACAACCTTGTTGCCTTTTGACTTATGTTCTCCTCTCCTTCTCTCCTTTTCCTCTTCTTCCTTCTTATTCTTTTCCTCCTCCTCATCTACTTCCTCAACTATTCCATCTTTCTCCTTAAGTTCTGCTATCTCAATATCTTCAGTAGTTTCCCTTGTATAGATGGACTCGGCAGATACTTGCTTGTTTATCTCAAGGTTGCACTAAAGAGTATATGTAGGAGTGTATGTTATTGGTGGTTCCACGGAATTATACCTTAAACATGTCTTGGTTTTATACAACCTTTAGGAGTTTTTAATAAAAGCAAGCAATTTTCTAAACTTCTTTTGAATATTACATTTATCAGCATAAGATTTAACTATAGCTAGATGACATTATGTTGATTTCAATCTGCTTAGGAGGTCATCAATTTTGGTCTCAAGGTTTGTTTGTTCATGTTTAGTTTATGAAACTATCTTTTCTTGCTCCATTATATTTTCTTGCTTAGGAGGTCATCAATTATTGCTCCATTATGTTTTCTTTTTATGCTTAATAATTTTTCTTAAAGTCAGTTTTAAGAAGATTAATTGATTCCACATCATTCATGAGATCCAAATTGTGAATTCAGTTGAAAATAGCTATGCGTTAAGGTGTACAGTAGGGTTCAGAAGTTACCTAGGGTAAAGAGGTTGAGCTTCCAGTCATTAATGCATTATTGATAGGTGTAACATCTTCCACTTAGAAGCTCTATTCCATCACCTCCTCTCTCGAGGCTACAACTACTATATTTTTTCAGGTGAATAAAGTGGAAGGACTTTGGTGAGTTGAGTGTGATTGTGGGTTTCATGATCTTGGAGGAGATGGGTTTGACTTTGGTGCTTTGCATTGTTTGGAAAAATGTCCCAGTTGGTTAAAGTTGAAACATTTTACCTTGCTCATGTCAAACCCAAATCCTGATGTTTTGTTTCAGGAATTTCTTTTGGTTCTCTAGTGCCACTGCTTGGCCCTGAAGGATATCATGCCTATATGGTAGTTGATATCCATTTCCACAAGGTCATTTAGATGAATGCACTCTAGATCTTCTTTAAAGAGCTTAAAGAAGTTGGTTTGATCACTAACAAAGGTAGAGTTTGATGGATATGATTGTAAAAAGGGTGGTGAAGCTGGCTGATTCCATCTATTGAATGATGGTGATGATTGAGATTCAGTAGTTGGAGATTCAGGGTAGGTGATCATTGGCACTTGATGAGTCACCATAGGACTTTGATAGACTTAGGAGTGAGAGTAATAATGAACTGGCTCATGAATGGAAGCTGTGAGAGCTGATGACATTAAGGGAGTTGAAATATGCCCAGTGATTCTTCATCTAAATCCGTCTTCATTTGATAAGCACTTATGATGCCATATAACTGCTCAAAAGTCATTGTCTTTAGTTTATCAGTTCTTCTAATGGACACAGTGTAAACTGTCCATGTATTTATCAATGACCTTAAGAATATTTTTAGAACATCATTATTTTCTATCTTCACTCCAGCTTCATTAAGAGAGTTTAGAAGTCCAAAATATCTAAGATATGTAACAGTCATGGATTCTCCCCTTGTGAAACCAAAATTCTCGAACTTCTGCTTCATGGCATCTCTTTGTTTTCCTTCATGTCTTCCATTCCTTCATATCTAGCCTTCAAAGCTTCTCACGACTTTTGAGCAGTTGTGAATTTCTTGAGGCCATGCATGATGTTGTTGGGTATGCTCATTCTAATAAGCTATAGAGCCTTTGAGTCCACATCTATCTTCTTCACATCTACATCTGAGTACTTTGTTGGATCTTTGGGAATCATTACTCCTCCTTCACCACCGACTTGAAACATGGGATATGGCCCATTCAGAATAGAGAGCCATAACCTTATGTCTTAATTCCCTATGATATCCTCTATTCAGATTTTGAAGATATTATAGTCATTTGGTGTAAACATTGGAGGTTTGGTTTGAGTTACATTCTCCAACTCATGTGTACTAGAAATGGCTACAACAGTTATTTTTAAAGGGTAGAAAAGTACAAAGAAAGCATGGTGTTTGATAGTGTGATCAAATAAAGAAACAAGTTAGTTGTTGAAAGATAACTTCAAGCAAATCAAGAGCCTAAGCTCTGATACCACTTGTTGGATCGGGTTGGTCTAAAGTACCAAAAACCTCCTATTTGGTTAGTAGATAACGAATACGGAGTCTAAGTTAACTACTTACTATCACAACACAAATACTTTAAGGAAAGTTAAATACACAAGAAGTTCTTTCAAAGTATTCACTTGATTAACCATTTGAGTACAAATGATACAATCAGTAGATACAATCAAGTGGCTTAAAAGCTTGCCTCTGCTATACAAGTGTGAGTACTTTTATAGTATGAAATCTAAACAATAAAAATAAATTATTCTATGTTTAGAGTCTACAGCAAAATAGATAATCTATGTATTAGAGTTGGTAGCTTCAGTACTATGTTGTCTCTAAAAGGTGAAACACAGCAGCCATCGGCATTGCCATTCTTATTCTGAGTAGCAGTTGACTGGCAGCAGCTGGAGTTCTCTGCTTGATCAGCAATAGTCAATCAACAGCTCATCGATAGATGGCTAATCGGTAGTTGCTTCGGCATATGCTGATTGGCAGTCATTCAGCATATGGTGTTTGGCGGTGGATTCAACACTTGACTTGATTCGGCAATTGGTGTCCAATGCTGAAAACCTGAGTTTTTGGTAGTTTCATCCTTCATAGTTTAACATGGGTGGGTATTTAAGGGCATATTAAAACTTTTTTTTTCTATTGTAGTACCAACTCTTAACAGAAATAGAAGTACCAAAACCACTAGTTGAAACATCTGTTTTTCTTAATGGTTTTATCTCAAAAGAATAAAAAAAACCTTATTTGGTTATCTTCTTCCACAATTACTTTTAGTTCATCAATATTACCTGGAATAGTAAATATGATTTGTCCAAATATGATTATACGCAAAAACAATATGATATGAGTTTGCATGTTACCTTAATTCAATGGAAGACGGGGATACTCATTGTAGTTCTTGATGGTGGACCTCTTTGACGGCTTTGTTAAAAGAAAAAGGTCATCAATGGTGCTTAAACAACATTGCTGATGATAGAAACAATCTCTAGAAGAAAAGCAGATAAGGTATTAGGGTTTTGTTTTGGGGAGAGCTACATGCTTAAAAAGTGTTGTAAACGAAAGGTAAAAAAGAGATAAAGAGGAGAGGGGAAACTATTTTCATTTATTAAGGTTACCATATGAAGATCAAGATAGGTTGGACTCACCATTAGATTAGTATTTGTTTATCTTTCTTTGTAATAGGATCTATGTTAGTTTTCTTTTGTATGTTGTTTAGTTTATATGTGCATATAGCTGTCTAGCGAAACTGTGAGCGAAACTACAGTTTCGCTCACAGTCAACTAGATATTCACCCAGCGAAACTGTTATTTTCTGCCGGGCGAAATTACTATTTCGCCAGTACAGTTTCGCCCCCAGCGAAACTGTATGCGAAACTATGACAGCTACATATAGATTTCATTTTGCTCATTGTTGGCCATCCTTGCAAAAACCCTAATCGTGTATTACTGTTGCAAGAGGCTATTGTAAGCTGGTTCTTCCTGAATATATTGAGCTTGTTTCATTTCATTAATAATTGTTCATCATTAAAACCTTGTTTGAAAGCTTTTTGATGTTATTTTGATCCTCATATCTTAGTGTTTGTTGTGTGTGTTTGGTATTGAACAATTCAAGCATTCTTCTGCACTGAAAACTGATCAAATGGACCAACAATATGGTATCAGAGCCTTAGTGCTCTTGATTGTTTGAGGTTTTTGGTTATTTTTGTTCAATACCATCATTTCTCCATTTTTACATCAAAACAGAGTGTTTTTATCATGAAAATTGATTGTATATTGCTTGTTTCTGATTGAGGAAGCTTCGTGAATCACTCCTTTTCAAATTCATTGAGATTTGGGTGATTTTCGACTGTTTTTGGGGTTTAAAAGGGTTTTCTGTTCTTCCAGCGAAATTATAGCATCTTCCAGCGAAACTGTTTCCTCTTTCAGCGAAACTGATATTTTCCCTTCTGTGACTTTTGGTGCGAAACTGTGGTTTTTGAACGAAATTTCATTCTTGATTGGGTGAAATTTGTGAGAACTTGCTGCTGAAAGTAATTTGAACAAAAGTTCAAGCTTGTTTCCTGTGAAATTTCCAGCGAAACTAAGCTCTAGATAGTCTCTGGCTAGCGAAATTGCTGCCGAAACTATCAAAATAAGTACTTTCGCCTGCAGCTGCGTACTTTCTCCAGTGGAACTGTATCTCCAAACACGGACTCCTCCACACTCACCGAAAAGGATCAAAAACTGATTGACCGAGATCAGAAGGCGTTCGGAGCCTTGACATTATGTCTTGCACCTGATATTTGCAATCGCTTTGCTGAACACAAAGATGCAAAATCTTTATACGATGCCTTGTGTGAATTTTATGATGGAAATGAGGATCTAAGGAAAGATAAGAAGGCTCAAGCTCAAAAGGAGTTCAATTCATTTGTAGGACACAAGAATGAAGATCCGTTTCAAGTACCTTAAAGAAGTATGACGATCAGTTGGGAAACCATGAGCAAGTGAATAAACTCCTAGATTCTCTTCCACCATAGTGGAGTCTACAAGTGAGAATGTTGAAACAAGAAAGAAACTTTGCTGATTATAAGCTGATGGACGTGATTAACAAGCTGAAGTCTTTTGATTTGGATCTGAAAAGGATGGAGTTTAATCAATCCATCATGCCAACATCCGGTTATTCATAGAATGCTGCATTACTATCTTCCGCTACAAGCTCATCAATGCAGGCATCACGTCAAGGAGCAGTGACCTTGTGTGATTATTCTGAAAGTGACATTAACCCGGGGAAAGAGCAAGGGAATTTAAAAGCATCTACTGAAACTTCTGTTCCAGCTGAGACTATGGCCCTTTTTGGGATGTTTGTTCAAAGTTATGAAGCACTTGTTTCAGGTGATTTGAAAGGTAAAGGAATGACAATGGAGGACATGTATCAAGTGGATCCAGATGATCTTGAAGAAACCGATATTCAGTGGCAAATGGCAATGTTGACGCTTAGAGCCCAGAGATTTATAGAAAGGACTGGTAGAAAGAACTTTGGAGGTCAAAGCTCCAACTCCAAATTGGGTTTTGATAAGTCCAAGCTGAGATGCTTCAATTGAAAGCAATTGGGACACTTTAAACGCGAATGTCCATTGCCAATCGTCACTGATCCTAATAACACTGGAATTCCAAGATTGGCTGCTGGTGGGGGTAAGATGGACATGCCACAAGAAAGAAACTGCTCTAATTTCCAACTTTTACTGGAGTGCAAAAGCTGAAGAGACAAAAGAAGAAGTTAATCAAGCGTTAGTAGCTGAGATTAAGGAAGAGGAAATGAAGATGAATGGTGAGGAAGAATTTGATCCATTTAAGGAATTTAATGATGGAGTTGAAGAGAAGGAGTATGGGAAAGAAGAAAATCTGAAGGAATGCGGAAAGCAAGGAACTCAATCCACAGTGCTAGAAAGGAATGATGACAATGCTGCTACCATCGTAGAGGAAAACAAGTCGAGTACTCCGGTGTGTCAATATGATAAAGCTCTTGCAGCTGAGAAGGTGGTGATGGGACTTCCATATGAGGTAATTCAAGATATGTGTTCGTCTACATGCAAAATCAGATTATTTGGGGTTTATAAGGCTAATCGTCTATTAATTGATAATGAAAAAGATTTGAAACGAATGAATGAAAAACTTAAAATGAATGAGTCAAAATACTTTGTTAAATTAAATGAAGCGCTAAAAGAAAATGATCACTTAAAAAGAATTGTTTTAGAAAGAAACGTTGAGGTGAACAGTTTGACTGAAAGGGTTGCCCTAGCTGTGTTTGAGACAAGCAAACTTCAGTCAAAACTTGATAAATGGACCATATCAGGAATGAAACATGATGATTTATGTAAATCTCAATGTAGGGCTAGGATTAAAACAGGTTTGGGATATGAAAATTGTAAGGTTTATCCTCCTGCTAGTACATACTGTTACTCTCCGATGCCCATTCCCCATCCTTCTAATGATTTGATCAAAGTAGATTCTAACAGTATGTCTGCAGGTTTAGAAGGTGTGAATCCTATGCATGTTCGTGAGGACTACGATTATGGACCGACTAGAGGGCTTGGATGCTCTAGCCCTAGTACACCTGCACCTCAGCATTCTGTTTTAGATCATAACTCTAGTTTAAATTCTGTCTTTGTTTCTAGTGACGCTGTAAAAGAATCTATTTCGTTCTATTCTAGTAATGTTTTTGTTTGTTCTTTAAATGCTGTGGTTCGCGATTCTGATTCATCTGGTAACTGTGTTGATCCTTTGTCTGATCATACTATGAAAAGTGATGAGGAAACAAAAACTAACTCTTTTGAAAAATTCTTCTCTCATCCCATTCCATCATTTATACCTGCAAAATTTCCTGTGATTAATGACAGGATTACATCTTCATCTGAGGCAAGTACTAGCGGTACTAATACTACATGTATTTTAGATAACATCTCATTGTCCTCTGCACATAATCATTTTTTTCAAATAAAGTCAGCTCTATTAACATGAATGCGGTATACAGTGATGATAATTCAAGATTATCTGAATGTGATGAAGAAATATGCATTGATAAAATCTCTACTTCATTACATAATGAATCACGATTAAAATCTCACTGTTTTCAATGTGGTAAGAATGATCATATTATTAAGCACTGTCCTCAGTTACATCATAGACATGTTAATAGAAATTCTTTTGGGAGTAAATTGAATCAATTAGTTAATAATTTCTTTTGCAAGAAATCTTCTCCGGCGAAACCTAAAGTTGTTCAAACTTGGGTGCCCATTTCACCTGGTTAACTCTTTCTTGATATTATTACAGGAGTCATCCACTAAGCTTGTAAATAGCGTGTGGCATATTGATAGTGGATGCTCCAGACATATGACGGGGCTTAAAGATTTATTGACTAACTACCGCATAATCAATGGTGGTTATGTTGCTTTCGCCGGAGACAAGAAGGGAAGAAAAATGATATGACAAGGAGAAGTTTGTAATGGTTCGCTCACCTTGGAGAAAGTCAATTACGTACCCGAGCTCGCATTCAATCTGTTGAGCGTCTCTCAGATTTGTGATAAAAGCATTCCGGTCTTATTCAAGTCCAATGAATTTCTCTTTTTGAAATCTGAGATTGATATTTCAGATAATATGGTACTCATGCGGGCTCCAAGAAAGCATGATACATATCTCCTTGACATGAATTCAAAGGATTCATCATCCGCAGTCACATGCCTCTTGTCTAAAGCTTCCACCTCTGAGTCTTTCTTATGGCATCATAGATTGGGCCATGTTAATTTCCAAATCATAAACAAATTAGTTAAAAACAATCTCGTTCGGGGATTACCTTTAAAAGACTTTTCTGTGGTTGAGAAATGTATAGCATGTGCAAAAGGAAAGCAACATAAGAAACCACACAAACCTAAAATTGAAAATAGCATCTCAAAGCCCCTGGAGTTGTTACATACTAATCTGTTTGGCCCAATAAGTGTTAAATCTATTGCTAAGAAATCTTTTTGTCTTGTGATTACAGATGATTATTCCAGATATTCATGGGTAAGATTTCTTGCTCACAAAGGAGAGACTACTGAGGAGTTGCAAAAGTTAATTCTTTGATTGAATCGATAAGCAAGAGGAAGGTTATGGCTATTCAAAGTGACAACGGTACTGAATTCAAAAAATCAAATTTTTGACTCCTTTTGTGCAACCAAAGGAATATTAAGACAGTTCAGTGCTGCGAGAACTCCTCAACAGAATGGTGTCGTGGAACGAAAGAATTGCACCCTCATTGAAGCTGCACGTACAATGTTAATAGAATCCTCCTTACCCATCATATTTTGGGCTGAGGCTGTGAATTGTGCTTCTTGTGTTCTCAATAGGGTGTTGATAGTCAAGGATAAGATGAAAACTCCGTATGAGCTATTTCACAAGAGAAAGCCTTTGATTGACTTCTTTCAACCATTCGGTTGCTCGTGCACTCTCCTGAATACTCAAGCACAGAAGACAAAATTTGGTGCTGTGTCTGATGAGTGTTATTTCGTAGGCTATTCTTCTTCTCAAAAGGCTTATCGGGTATATAACAAGAGGACACGTATCGTTCAAGAGTCCTTCTATGTCGATTGGCAGGAATCTAATTCCTCAGATGTTCCTTCAGAACCAGCTTGGTTCTTTGACTCAGATATGGTGTTCAAATCATTCAATCTTCCAGTTTTTGATGATGATGCATCTATCTCCAATACAACAACAAACATCATTCATCCTGCTCCTATACCAGTTGAACCTATTGTACCTCATGTCACTATACCACATGATGATACATCAGTCAATGTTGCATCTTCCTCATCTTCGTTTGACCTTCCGCCTCCACCTATATCAACATCACCTTCTTCATCTCCTTTACCGCATTCTACCTCACCATCCAGCTCATCACTTAACCATCCACCTACTCACATCCCTTCCATGACTGCAGATTTCAAGACTTTGAAAGATCATCCTCATGACAACATAATCGGTTCTATTTCTGATGAGTTCGGACGCGGAGTCAATCTGGATTGATTAATATCTGTTTGTTCTCTTGTTTTATATCTCAAATCGTTCCTAAGAACGTACATACAGCTCTTCAAGATCCCTGCTGGGTTGAGTCAATACAGTTAGAATTGCAACAGTTCAGAAAACTCAAGGTGTGGACTTTGGTCGATCTTCCACCAAATAAGTACCCCATTGGAACAAAATGGGTGTTCAAGAACAAACCTGATGATCGGGGCATATTGGTGAGAAACAAATGCAGATTAGTGGTCCAAGGCTTTGCTCAAGAAGAAGGAATTGACTACACAGAAGTTTTCACACCTGTCACTCGTCTTGAAGCTATCAGAATATTCTTGGAGCACGCTGCTCACAAGCAATTTAAAGTTTATCAGATGGATGTCAAATGCGCATTTCTCTATGGAGACATTGATGAAGAGATATATGTGTGTCAACCCCTAGGCTTTGAAGATCCAGACTTTCCTGACAAAGTATACAAGCTTGGTAAGTCACTTTACGGACTTTATCAAGCTCCTCGGATCTGGTATGAGACACTGACACAGTATCTCTTAAGCAATGGTTTTTTGCGAGGAACCATTGACATGACTTTGTTCAAAAGAGAGGTAAACGGTGAGACTTTGATTGTGCAAGTCTACGTCGATGACATTATTTTTGGCTCCACCAATCCTCAATTATGTCGGGAGTTTGAGGAGGTTATGCGAAACAGATTTGAAATGAGCATGATGGGAGAAATGTGTTTCTTTCTCGGGCTACAAGTTGAACAAAAGCCAGAGGGAATTCTCATTCATCAAGAAAAGTATATTAAGGAAATATTGAAGAAATTCAAAATGGACGACGCTTCTTCTGAGATGACTCCCTTCACGGCTCAAACATGACTCACTCCTGATGAAAACGGTAGACCAATCGATCCTCATCTCTACAGATCCATGATTGGCTCCCTCATGTACCTTACAGCAAGTCATCCTGACATCACCTTTGCTGTTGGATATTGTGCTCGATACCAGTCAGCTCCTAAAGAATCCCATGCCAAGGCAGTCAAATGAATTTTTCGTTATCTAAAGGGATCCTCTCGGTTAGGACTTTGGTATCCTTATGGTGGGAATTTTGATTTGCATGCTTACTCTGACAATGATTCCAGCGGCTACAAGCTAAACAGAAAGTCAGTTGCTGGAGGCTGTCAATATTTGGGGAATTGCCTTGTTTCTTGGCAAAGCAAGAAACAGATCACTGTTTCTCTCTCAACGGGAGAAGCTGAATATATTGCTGCCTCTAGTTGCTGTTCACAAGTATTATGGATTCAGCATCAGATGATGGATTATGGGATCAACTTTCTTCATACTTCCTTGTTTTGTGATAACGAAGCAGCCATTGGGATTGCCAAGAATCCAATTCATCATTCTCGGACCAAGCACATTGAGACATGGATTCATGCCATCCGTGATGCTCAAGAAAAGGATTTTATTAATATTATTCCTATTGATACAAAACATCAAAAAGCAGATTTTTTCACAAAAACCTTTGATAAACCTCATTTTTATGAATTGATTTCTATGCTAGGATTAATATCATTTTTAACCCTTCTGTCTTGTTAATATTTCTTTCTCCTATGCTCTTTTCTTTATTATTTTTCTTGCTCCTCCGTTCATCACCATTCTTTCTTATTAAAAAAAAGTCTTTAGAAATTTCTTCCCCTGTTCGTTGCAAAAATTTTGGGGGAGATATATAAGTGTTTAAATCTTTTTAATTGCTTCTTTTGTTTCCTTTTGCAGAACCTCTGCTCGGTTGAGATGTCTGAACAATATGAAGGAGGTCAACAGTTTCGGGTCGGGATTTGTTTGATAGGCCCAGCCCGATAGCAAAGTAGATAGTACTCCCGTAGCTTAACTAAGAAATATAAAATGCTTGAATACTCGGATAATTCCCTTGACATGGTTAGCCTTCACAAAGTTACTCATCCTTGTTCGAAAAGGATTGAGAATGAGGCTCCTTCGATTTGTTTCTGTCCTTGCCATGCCTTATTCTTCCCCGTTCCTAAACTTTCAAATTTATCCCTTTCATATTTGTATCATAGAAGCCTCCTTGTGTACTGTGGTGTCTTGTTGGTGCTTATCTCCTTTGCTGTACGATGGTACTGACCTGGAGTGATGATCTCCTCTGCTGTACGGAAGTACTGACCTGGAGCTCTCATTGGCACAACGTGATGATCTCCTCTGCTGTACGATAGTACTGACCTGGAGCTCTTATCGACACAATTTGAATATCTCCTCTGCTGTACGGTAGTACTGACCTGGAGTGTTCATCAGTACAATTTGATGATCTCGTCTGTTGTATGTAAGTACTGACCTGGAGCTCTCATCAATCACTGTAAAATTGAATTGTGTTTGCTCTAAAAAAGGGATTTTTATCTTGTGTGAAAAGAGGTAATCAATTTGTAGGTGTCCTTCATCCAAAATATCATGAGGACAGGATAGGTTTCTTTGCCAAATGTCTGTGGGGATCGAGTTTTTCTATGACATCTATTGAATTAACCGACAACATGATAACAACAGCTGCGGGTTACTTATCAAAAAGAAGAAGGCTTGGGTTTAAGAAAGGACAAAAAATATCTGCAATCTCACCGAACTATGACTCTCCAGACGATTCATTCAGTTTCTCGTTCGTTCTCAAGATAGTCTTTAGTCTCGTTTAAAATAAAACGTTGTCTAGAGTGATTGTGTGGGGTCCTTTCCTTTATTTTTATTTTTATTTTTATTTTTCATTTTTATTTTATTTTATTTTATTTAATTTTATTTTATTTTAATTTGTTAAAGTTAAAATCAAATTTTTCCTAAAAATTTTTTGGGCTTCTGCGAAAGTATACTTTCGCAGGCAGTTTCGCAAAGCGAAATTGCAATTTCGTCTAGAGAAAGAGCAGCTTCGCTAACTCTTTCGCACTGTGATCTTTTGATCCTTTACGCCAGCGAAACTATAATTTCGCCTTGCCGAAACTATGACTTTCTCGCGAATCTGTGTCCTGCGAATGTAGTTATTCCCCTGCGAAACTCCGAGGTATTTAAATACCTCTTCGAACCTAATAGAATCATTTTCGCAAAAACCTACTTTCGTCAAAACTGAGTTCTCGCTAGGGTTTTCTTCAAGTTTCTTCTCAAATCTTCTTATCTGTCTTGTTTTGTTTCATTTTGACTCGATTTTGAGCTTCTGAAGTGAGTTTCGAAATCATGACATTAGTTTTCATAGGCTAATCTTTCTCGCATTTGACTGGAGTGGATTATGTCGATTGGGTAGTCACGCAGTTCATTCTGCGAAACTACCCATCGTCCAGCGAAACTGAACGAAAGTTCATCCTTTTTAGCGAAACTGTGAAGTTATGTTGTCCGAGCGAACTTAACAGTTTCGCCAATAATTTCAATTTCTCCTGCCGAAACTGTTGTTTCGCTTAGTCAAATCTATCTTCATGTCTTGCCGAAACTACATGTTTGTCTGTTGAAATTGTGTTTATTTATTGTCTACTCTAAAATAAATTCAGCGAAACTATAATTTCATCCCAGCAAAACTATAGTTTCGTCTTTGAGAAACTATTTCATTTCAAAATATATATATATATATATATATATATTAAAATTAATTAATTAAAAAATATATTAAAATTATAAGTTTATTATAATTATATATGTATATATATATTTATCTATATATATATGTATATATCTGTATTTACACTTTTTATTACCATTTGCTTATGTCAATACGTTTGTAAATACTTAAATTCTAATTTTGCTTAATCTTTCTAACCTGGTTCGTTTGTCTGTCAGATCTAAATGGCGAATCTCAAGTTCGATATACGGAACAATATCACAGCTATTCTAGATGATACTCATCCTAAAGCAGCAGGATTTAGGGACTGTATCAGATGGCTGCAGAGATCCCCGATAGCATACGCCATCTCTCATGCTACTACTATCTATGATTTGCACATACGAGATTTCTGGCGAACCGCAGAATACAAAACTCAAGGAGACACTGAGAGTATAGTTGTCACAGTTTTGGGTCATGAGGTGACTATTACAGAAGAGATTATTTCACGGGTACTGAGATTGGAAGAAGACACTGGAGGTGACATTGATTTGACTGATCAGGAGGTGTTTGATGCTTTCCTGTCTATAGGATACGAAGGTCCTCCTTTCAGGACTAGAAAAGAAATCAAAAAATCCTTTCTGTCCAAGGAGTGGAGATATATTGCCCACGTTTTCATAATGTGCTTAGATCACCGAAAAGGTGGATCAGATGGGCTGAACTTAGACTGGGCAAAAGCTATGGTTATATGCTGCAGAAGGGAGAAGGCTAACATAGAAAATCTTATATTTAGCTGCATGGCTGAAAACATAATGGCCTTGAAGAAGGATAAATGGCTGCTTTATCCCAGATTTCTTCAAATGATCATAAACGATCAAGTCCCCAACATCCAAAGACACGGAGAAGTCAAGAATCTAGTGTCGATGACTACCCGGATCTTTGCTGATTGTTATGCTATCAGGCATGACTTCAGTGGAAGAATTACTCATCTGTGGGAAAACATGTATACTCAAGATCGATGGGCATATATCAGAAAGGTGATAGAATCTGAGGCCAAACGAACGGAGGAGACTAGACAAAGTCAATCTGAGGCGGTTAAAAAGAGAAAGAGATATGCTAAGGAGAAAGACTATGTCTTTGAAGAAGAAGTGAATGAGATGGCATCTGAGGCCAGGGCTGAAAAAGAAAGGAGAACTAAGGAAAAGTCTGATACTAAAGAGCATGAGTGGAGGACAAAACATAAACATCAAACATTTTCTGAACCTCCACGTACTGATAGACAAGCTAGTCTGGATGAGGATGTGATCAGAAATCTCAACACCTCCCTTTCTAACGAGCTAAGCATGATAAAAACTAAGTTGATGAATCAAGAAATGAGAGAGAAACAAAAGGACGAGGTGTTAGAAGGAATGTCAAGAATGCTGGTAGATCAAAACAACCTAATCAAGAGATTATTGAAGGAGGTAAATGATCTGAAAGCTGCTGCCGGCCTGCCTAATCAGCTAACTCAAAATGAGTTAGATGATTTGACTGACACATCTAAGTACCCATTTCTGAATGTGGGTACTTCATCGAGGGCAGGAGAGGGCACCTCAGGGGCAGCAACTGAAGAAGCAGGAGGATCTGCCAGGAGAACTGAAGAACCTGAAGTAGAGAATATACAGACAGCTGATGATGTGTACGAAGCTGGGTTTGTTGATGTAGGGTTCAATCTTGGTGATTTAACGGGAGAAGAGGTGATAGAAAAAGAGGCTGGAACCTCAGAGCAGCCTATAGAGAAAGGATTAGTGGATAAGGAGAAGAAGATGAGCAATTAGTTGACTATGATTCAGAACCAGAATATTATGAAGTTGACGAAAGGCCTCTAACGTACGTGATCCAGAAGGGTGATAATGATAATGATATTTTTTAGATGGAGAAGAGTGATTGGTTTGTAAGGGAGAAGGAACCTGAAGAATTGACCCCTCTATTCCAAAATATGGAGGGATTGAAAAAGAAAGAGGCGGATAAAAGGATTGTGAGTTGGAAGTATAACCCCGACCTCAGGATGTTTATGATAAAAAGGAGAGGTGGTGGAATTACTTACTTACACAAAAGGAAGGCATTCAAGACCTTGCCTAGGTGGGACTTGAGAAGGTTAGCCTCGCTACCTCTACTTGAAGCCCATTTGAGTGAACGAGCCAAGTTTTTAGAGAAAGAAATCCAAAATGGGCTCAACGACAACTTCGAGGCTTTTGGATATATGAAAGCAGAGAGAAAAGGATCAAAGAAAGATAAAGATTGGGTTACAGGAAAGGGGAAGATTGTGTTGAGTGTGAAGCCACCAAAGACGATACAAAGAGTGAGATTGGCAGATCCCTCCCCCTCTCATCTACAAGGGTTTGAGAAGTGGTTTTATGACAATCAGACGGGGGAGGCTGTGATTAGAGTGAAGGGTGGCATCGAATATCGAATCTTCGACCCGATGGAGCTGTTTGGATTTTCTGACGAAGATCTGCTCGTTCCATGTTAGAACCACATTAAAGCAGGAGCGGGAGAAGAGACAAGGAAGGAAGCTAGCCTGTTTATGGTTGTAGCAAACAAGGTCAGAGGAGTGAGGGCTGAGGTGAAGGAGCTAGCTGAAAAGATAAGGGCCAAGGATGACTTAAACATGGATATCCAGGATCTGAAAAACAATTTACAGAAGCTAGTGCTCATCCCAATGGAGTTGATAGAGCAGGAGGTGACCAAGGTGAATCAAGAGCTCAAGTTCAATCAAAGAAATCTTCAAGAGCTGAACCAGAAACATCAGGTGCAGGTGCGGGGGATGCTAGAGCTGAATAGAGATATCAAGACAAGTAGAGTGGGTGAGATCCAACCTAGGGGGAGTATTGAATATCAAGATAGGTTGGACTCACCATTAGATTAGTATTTGTTTATCTTTCTTTGTAATAGGATCTATGTTAGTTTTCTTTTGTATGTTGTTTAGTTTATATGTGCATATAGCTGTCTAGCGAAACTGTGAGTGAAACTACAGTTTCGCTCACAGTCAACTAGATATTCACCCAGCGAAACTGTTAGTTTCTACCGGGCGAAATTACTATTTCGCCAGTACAGTTTCGCCCCCAGCAAAACTGTATGCGAAACTATGACAGCTATATATAGATTTCATTTTGCTCATTGTTGGCCATCCTTGCAAAAACCCTAATCGTGTATTACTGTTGCAAGAGGCTATTGTAAGCTGGTTCTTCCTGAATATATTGAGCTTGTTTCATTTCATTAATGATTGTTCATCATTAAAACCATGTTTGAAAGCTTTTTGATGTTATTTTGATCCTCATATCTTAGTGTTTGTTGTGTGCGTTTGGTATTGAACGATTCAAGCATTCTTCTGCACTGAAAACCGAATAAATAGACCAACACCATAGATTGAACACATAAAATATATTTTTAGATAATGCTCAAATCCTAAAGCCCTTAAACATTAGGCTGGCCTAAAATAGTCGGCATTTATAACACTTTAGATTTTTTATTGGTTTTTTCTATTTTTAGCCTAATCCTCCCCTATAAAACTTAGTTGTTATCAAATGTATATTCATAGCGGTATACGTGTGTGAAGAATATGCAGAGCGGTAGAAGTTGAGATAGACGTTGAAGACTTTTTTGTATTGAAAGGGATATAATATTAAAAATAAGGGAAAAACTTTAAGAATCACATGAACAGGACCGGTTAAGGGATGGTCAATACAATCAGTCTCATAATGAGGAGAGTGTTAGAATACTTAACGGTTCAAATAGGGAATCGGGTTTAAGAACAAAATGCAAAGAACACAAGTAACAATGAGACAGAATTCAAGAACAATATATAGTTTTCAAGAATGTTGTATATTAATCTTAAGTTCTCTTACAACAGTTACAATATAAGTTATAAGTTACAAGAATCTGAGATACTTTATACTAAATCCTACAACCGGCTATACTTGGAAAGCCAGTTGTAACATTGAAAGACAACTCAATGTAGAGTCAAAAGGCCAATTGCCTTTTGACTAGTTTCTATGACATGTCATAGCTCACATCCTAATATAATACAAAAATGATAAAAGTACATAAAGTATAAAGTTACAGGCAAAGACCTCAATGTATAGTCGTAAAAGCATGGACCTTTTCACCAACTCATGCAAGTTGGTGAGTCTTCAGGGTTGCAACGGAAAGTTGGTCAGCTTTGTACAAAGTACATCAGAGAAAAGCATGTTCTTCTAAGTCTTCAGAAGAAATCAGTCTTCACTTCATTTAGCTTCGGAAGACTTTGTCTTTGAAGTTACAGAAGACTTCATATTTAGCTTTGGAAGATTTGGTCTTTGGCTTAGAATATTTCTTATGCAGAGTATAAAGCTCTCGGAGAAACTTTGGCTTCTGAAGATTTTATACTTAGAATAATTATTGTTCTAAGTATAAAACTTCCGGACCATCTTCTACTTGGTACTGAGTGCATGCAGGAAGTCTTTGATTGCTTTGGTTGCATCAGCCTTTATATAAACCTTTCGAACTCCCCCTAGGCTGATGTTACCAAAATAGAGAAGATTGTTCCTCAGTTGATAATCCATATTAGGATCAAGTCCATTCTTTTCTTCATCATCTTGTCAGGATCCCTCATACTTTCATAGTATCTTCTCATGTCATGGAGATCATGCAGACGTATATCAAGTATGTCCTTCCAAAAGTAGACATCTTGACCACATTGATCTCTGATGATGTACCATCTGTCTGAATTAGTAGCAAAAGTCCAAGACAGGATGGGTCTTCCAGCTACAAGAGGTTGTACTAGAGTAGGAGTTGGTTGACCAGCCTCTTGTTGCATTTCCTCAGGATGCTCTGACTCATCCTGAGGTCTGGAAGTGGATGCCTTTGTCTTCTTGGATACTTTCTTCATGGCCATCCTTTTCTTCCTCTTTGGAGTGTTTAACTGAGAGGGCTGGTCTTGAGTATCAGGTTGTTCTGTTATGCCTCTCTTAATTGGGTCCTCTTCCCTCACAGGTTCAAAAGGAGAAGGAGTAGAACCCTGCTGTGGAATAGAAGATGAGGTTGGCTAAGATGTAGCTGAAGGTCCAGGTTGTGTAGTCTGTGTTGGTTTAACCTTAACCTCTACCTCAGGAGGAGCTTGACTTGGTGGAGAATGCAAGTCCATAGGCTCTCCCTTTTTAATCTTCTGCTTGATCACTCTAATGTGCAGTGGATAGAGATATTAGACCAAGCCTCCTTCCGGAGAATTCGTACAGCTTCAAGAAGCTCATCATCATTTGTGTGTCAGCAGACTTCTTTTGACTCTTTTGGATGATGGCTCTTGACTTTGTAGCTTCTCCATCAACTTTCTCTTAGCAGCCTTTTTTTCATTTATGAACTGTTGTTCCAGCTGCCTAACATACTCAAGTTTAATGTATTCATATGAGAGGGGAAGAAGTGCAAATGCCTGATAGAGGCCTGTGGCACTCAGGTTGTTGATCATATTTTGTCTGTCAGCCTCCTTATCTACATAAGGTTGTTCAGTTGCCACAACCTCTCTCTTAGGGCTTTCATGAACTGGGGAGAGAATAGGAGCATGTTTGTAAAGTCTCTTTTGTCTTCTTTCTTCTTTGACTTTGAGGAGTAACTCTGCATCCTCTGCCCCCTTCCTCTCCTTTGTCAGCTCTAAGTTTACCAGTTCATTTAACTCTTCTAAGTGAAAAGAGATAAGTTCATCAATGTTGTAGTTCCTAGTTCCCAAATAGTTCAATCCGGCAGCCCTCAACTAATCATCTTGAGTATTTGACCTGGGGGATGTCCTGATTGCAGCTTCCATAAAGCCAGAGGAACCAGTTGAACTCTCTCCCCTAAGCTTTCTCTTCCTCTTTCTTTCCTCCTCCTCAATCTCCTCATAGGATAGTTTCCTCTTCCCTTTGTCACTCATGGGCCTTAGTGATTCAGGGTGGAGAGAGCTTTCGCCTTCATTGCTTGGTTTAGCAGTCAAGCTCTAGCCAGAGAGAGGTTTTGAAGCACCTTTACCAATTAGTGCATCACTGAGGGTTAAGGATGCTGAAGTAGTTGTTTCTATGACAATGCTCATAGGCTCTGCCACTGGGCCTTCAGTCAAGGTTTCCCCTTCGAACCTAATCTCAGGTTCCACCTCAACATCTAGTTGACCAATGACATTACCTATTTGCAGTTGTCTTCTTCTTTGGCTGAGTTCTTCAATAATCCTTTCTTCAAAAAGACTATCATAGAAGTTCAATGTATTTAATACTTCTTGTTGTCCTTGAAATCTTTACAGTACTAGGGCACTTCTATCAGTATCATACATCCACCCTAGAACCGCCTAAAGGGAAAAGATCATCCTTGTAAAGCAGTATTGGTTCAAGGGCTTAGTAGTGAGAGTGGATGGTTGATCGCCGCCTCCTTGTCCTGGAAGCCCTCCATTTACAGTTCCATATGGTGGGGTTGATATTGCCCTTGGTATTCCCTCCTCAAACAGACTTTGTATGAGTGAGTCCACATCAATGTGAACTTGAGGAGGTTACCAAGTGTGGACAATTTCAAGTGAGGTTGGTGATTCCTCAGTGTCCATACTCTAAGAAGGACTCGCAGGTTCTGTGATTGTGACAACTTCCTCCCCCTTTTGCGTAGCGTCACTATTGGACAATTTAAAGTTGATACTTACCAAAACCTAAGTACCAAATCTCATGATGATTACCAAAACCGACACGTTGAAGATATGCTAAAGATATGATCAAAACGAAGAAATTGACCAAAGTCAAACTTGGTCAAACTTGGTCAACCGTGGTCAAAGTCAACAGCCAACATCAGTGGTCGTCTCGAATGACGTCAGCACCCAGCAGTCACGCATCAGCAACAGAGAATTTATCAGGCTTAGAATAATATTTGTGTAATCATTTTGTGCTTAAATGTAATATTTCTTATTATTGTAAAGAGTATAAATGACTACACATAGTCATTTATACTCAAGAGAGATTATCATTATTTTAGAGAGCAAAACATACACAAAAGGTGTAATCACTAACATTAAGAGAATTCAAGGTTGCGTGTGTGTGAGAGTAAGTGTTTTCTCACAAACTCCTTTGAAATTCCTCTTGAACATCATACATCTGAATGAATGAAATTGATATGAATATGTGTTCTTGAATTTGTTCATCATTCATTCATCATCATACATCATTCAAACTTGCATACAAATCCGTTGACGATTTCAAGTGAAGATCTGTATGCAAGTTTGAATGATGTATGATGATGAATGAATGATAAACAAATTCAAGAACACATATTCATATCAATTTCATTCATTCAGATGTATGATGTTCAAGAGGAATTTCAAAGGAGTTTGTGAGAAAACACTTTCTCTCACACACACTCAACCTTGAATTCTCTCAATGTTAGTGATTACACCTTTTGTGTGTGTTTTGCTCTCTAAAACAATGATAATCTCTCTTGAGTATAAATGACTAAGTGTACTCATTTATACTACTTACAATAATAAGAAATACTATTTTTAAGCATAAAATGATTACACAAATATTGTTCTAAGCCTGATAAATTCTCTGTTGCTAATGCGTGACTGCTGGGTTCTGACGTCATTCGGGACGACCGCTGATGTTGACTGTAGACTTTGACCACGGTTGACCAAGTTTGACCAAGTTTGACCAAGTTTGACCAAGTTTGACTTTGGTCAATTTTCTTCGTTTTGATCATATCTTTAGCATATCTTTACCGTGTCAGTTTTGGTAATCATCATGAGATTTGGCACTTAGGTTTTGGTAAGTATCATTTTCAAATAGTCCAACAGTACTCCTCCTAACATGATGCTGCCAAAACCTCATGATTGTCAAAACATTAGATGTTTGTTGATGTGCAGTCTTGAAGTGCAATTTTCTCCCCCTTTTTGGTAGCATCTTCTTAGAAGCATCATAAAAAAGGCATTGAGAAAATAACTCTGTTTCGGCACATAAAGACTTTGGTTCGGTACTTGTTGGATGTTTCATCAGCTTGATCTTCTAGTGTCATTTTGAAGACTTGAAGATACACCCATTTGCATACACTGTGGATTGCACAAGTAGCTATATCAGCAGCTTTATCTCAACTTCAGAAGTGAAGGAGAAGCATTGGAAATTCTCCAAACTTAACATATACTCTCCCTCAATAAAAGCTTTGGAGGATGAGGAACTTTTATGTATGAGACACCAAGAGGAGTATCCATAGTTCTCAGCAACTGGCAGGAGATCTTTGAAAGAAGCAGGAGTGTTCTTTTGACATCATGAGCTAAATAAGAAACTCAGGCATGTCGTGCAATTCATCACCTGCAAAAGTCTAAATCCTCTCGGTAGAGGTATTGCTGGAAGTTTCACTCCTAAGTCAATAACACATGTAAATCTGCCAAAACTAAGAAAAATACTAAAAAAATGACAAATCTTCGATTTTACCCAATTCTATCAGAAATCCAAGAATCAAAAATTGGTTCATTCAAGAACATGAAGTTTGACTTTTTCGGAGTCAAAATGTTTTGAAATCCAAAAATCAGCCTATTCTATGATTTAATTCAGATTTTGATTCATTTGTTCATCATACAATCATTCAAAATCATTCAAACAAACATACATACGATAAGTTATGAATTTAAAAGTCGAATTTTATTCATAGTCAACGTTTACAAAGAATATACAAATTACACTTAATTATTGACTAACTGTTCTTTAATTCCACAGTTGATGCTTTAATCCTACATCTGATGTTCTAATTCTACAGCTGATAATATTTGTTTTTCTTGCAACCAAGTGTCCACAGCTGTTGCCTTAATTCCACAGCTGATGCACAACGTTCACAGCTGACAAACATACAATTGCCTAAGTGTTCACAACTGATGAACAACTAATTCACAGCTGATGTGTTAAAACCCATAATGGATGAACTAATCCACAACTGATGTGTTAAGTGTCATAAGTTACACTTTGATTCAAGACTATAAACATTCATAAACCATTCACATCATCTTCCAATTCGCAGCCCAAACATCCAAAGTTTTGATAATCATGAGGTTTTGGCAGCATCATCTTAGGGGGAGTATTGTTGGACTATTTGAAGATGATACCAAAACCTAAGTGCCAAATCTCATGATAATTTCCAAAACCGACACGGTGAAGATATACTGAAGATATAAGCAAAACGAAGAAAATTGACCAAAGTCAAACTTGGTCAAACTTGGTCAACCGTGGTCAAAGTCAACAGTCAACATCAGCGGTCGTCCCAAATGATGTCAGCACCAAGCAGTCACGCATCAGCAATGGAGAATTTATCAGACTTAGAACTATATTTGTGAAATCATTTTGTGCTTAAATGTAGTTTTCTTATTTTTGTACAGAGTATAAATGACTAAGTGTAGTCATTTATACTCAGTAAGTTAAGAACAAGTTTTAGAGAAAAACACACAAAAAAGGTGTATCACTAACATTGGGAGAATTTAAGGTTGAGTGTGTGTGAGAGAAAGTGTTTTTCTTACAAACTCCTTTGTAATTCCTCTTGACATCATACATATGAATGAATGAAATTTATATGAATTTGTGTTCTTGATTGTTCATCATTCATTCATCATCATTCATGTTCATCTTGCATATAGATCTTCACTTGAAATCATCAACGGATCTGTGAGATTCCACATCATAGATTCAACAAACGAAAACATTACGATTGCAACATTTGATCCGTATATCGATTTTCGCAGTTGGTATCAGAGCGTTGGCTCCTTGTTCTTCAAATTTTTCTTAAAAATTTGAACCACAAGGTTGATTTGCAAATTGTTGTTGTTTCTGATGAAATCAAAGCTACCATTAGCTTAGATTTTGTTATTTCATGAATATTTGCAAGTTTTCACATCAATTGAAGTTCATTTAAGCCATCAATTTGAAGATTTAAGCAAACTTGTTCTTCAAGTCTTCAAATGCTCATGAACGTGAAATTTTGATTTTGTTGTTGTTTAATTGAATTAAAGCTTCTAATAGCTTTAGTTTGTGATAACTGACACATCTGCAAAGTTTCATATCATTTGGATAACCACAACTCTTAAATTTGAAGATTTTTGAAAATTTTGTGTTCTTAAGAAAACTTCACTGTTCTTGAGGAAAATTCATCAAAATCACGAATCTGGTTTTGTTTAGACGAAATTGATAATGGTTTTAGGTTAGAAACATCAAATCTAAGGTTCGTTGATCATTCACAACATCCAAATCATACATTTTGAACATTGATTCTTAGATCTGGGTTTTTGTTCTACATTGTGTTTTTCGTGGGTTCATCATTTAAATCCGATTTTAGATGATGATGATAGGAAATTGATTGTTGTTCTAGCTTAGAATCACTTATCTACAGCTATTATAACCTTTGATTTTACTTAATTCTATCAGAAATCCAAGAATCAAAAGTTGGTTCATTCAAGAACATGAAGTTTGACTTTTCAGAATCAAATTGTTTTGAAATCCAAAAATCAGCCTATTCTATGATTTAATTCAGATTTAGATTCATTTGTTCATCATACAATCATTCAAAATCATTCAAACATACATACATACAATAAGTTATGAATTTGAAAGTTGAATTTTATTTATAATCAACTTTTACAAAAAATATACAAATTACACTTGATTTTTGACTAAGTGCTCTTTAATTCCATAGCCGATGCTTTAATCGTACAGCTGATGTTCTAATTCTACAGCTGATAATCTTTGTTTTTCTTGCAACCAAGTGTCCACAGTGATGCCTTAATTCACAGCTGATGCACAACATTCACAGCTGATAAATATATAATTGCCTAAGTGTTCACAACTGATGAACAACTAATTCACAACTGATGTATTAAAACCCATAATGGAAGAACTAATCCACAGCTGATGTGTTAGAGCATTCACATCCCATTCTTTATTTTTATCCTTATACTTACACTAAAAACAACTAATTTTTCTCTCTTCTTTCAATTAAATAATATTTTTCAATACATTTATTATTTTTTTTTCTCTCTCCTTCACTCACAATCACTTTTAAAAATATTAAAAAATTTATAAGGGTTGAACAGTGAATCTTCAAATTTACAGATGAACAGTAATATTTTCTCTCTGCTCCACTCACAACCACCCAAGACCATATCATATAATTTAAAAACTCTACTCACATACTTTTACAAAATGGAATGTGAATGCTCTTAAGTGTCTTAACTTACACTTTGATTCAAGGATGTCAACGTATTCACCCGTTCACCATAATTCATTCCAAACCACTACAAAATCAAAATCATTCACCCATTCAAATCCATCATCATATTCAACATACACCCAAATCATCCATCCACCGCAGCTAACCCAATCAGCATACAAACGGTTATATCATCACCATAAATCAAACCCAATCAAACAAATTGAATCACAATCTACTGTAATCAAACATCAAAGCAAACATATAAACTGCTGTTGAAGTGAACCGAGTCCACAGCGGACACAAAGTTTGATTCACAGCGGATTCATAATACCCAAACCCACAGTAGACGCACAACTGTTTAAATCCAGTCTTAAGTCCACAGTGGATGTACCTTATCTGTCCACAGTGGACGACCACACCAATACACGCAATGGACAAACGACTAGACCAACAGCGGACGTTGAATCAACAAACAAACAGAAGCGTCAACATACAGCGGACAAGTAAACTTGTCCACAGCGGACGAACAGCCCTGCTGCGCACAGCGGACAGTGATCCCAAAACAAGCTTCATCAACAGCATACTACCAAAATTAGTTCACAACGGACGACAGGTCCTAAAGTCCATAGCGGACATGTTGTCAACAAGAACAGAACAACTGACCGTAACCTACCTCATCCCTGCCGACCGACACGAGCAACCATCACCACCGAGTCCAACACACCCTGCAGAAGCATCGACCGCAACCTATCCCCTGTCGACCGAACCCCAAATTAACCACCAGATCACCATCGACTATCATCATCATCCTCGATCAATCTTCGACCTTCGAGCATCATCCTTGACCACCACCTGCGAACTAACAAACAACAAACGAACAGCCAACCACCAATTAACATCGATTGCATCCGTCGAGTGTAACGCTGTCAATTTTGACAATCCTCGGAGAAGCACAGGCCACCACCGATCACCAATAAGCCTGAAATCTTCGATTTTGCTCCTCCATTGAACCGATTCCTTCATCAACGAATCCAATCATCATAAACATCTCCACCGAACCCACAAAAAGTCTAAATTTGTTGGTCAATTTGATTTAGGTCATCGATTGTTGATTTCGGTTCGCCGGATGTTAGAGAGATTGAGAGTGATAGCAGAGAAGGTTTGACTTTTGAGAGTGTGTCGGAAGTTAAATTTTGACTCAATTTTGTTTGCCTTGACCGACTGTGTGCTTTTGTTGTTATAAAATTTTAATTTTCACTTTTGTTTCCAATTTTGACCAGCAAAATATATATTCTTTTTTAAATATTTATATTTTCTCTTCTTAAACAAACAAACAAATTCATAATTTTTTAAAAATCGGGTTAGTCAAACATTAATTAAAATTAAACCCGTTTTCGTAATTGAATCCGATTGAGTGAAAAATATAATTTGATTAGTTTCATCGGGTTTTAATTAGAATTGTTTCATAATCATTTAATTTTAATTGGGGAAATCCAAATTTATTACTTTTAATTAAGCTTGATTAATATTAATTCAGCTTAAAGAAATTGTAATCAAATAAAGTTAATTCTTTAATTAGGCCGATCTAATTAAATTGAGTTTCGATGTTTTTTTGGATTCAATTAAAATTTAAATTTGATTTTGATTTAAAACACAACACAAATTTTCAAATCATTTTTTTATTAAACAAAATGGAAAATTAAACATCATTCACTAAAACTCGCGTTTCAAGAAACCAAGCTATATTTCTTGCTGCAGGTAGAAAGAGGTTTCAGGAATTCAAACAAAGCAAACCAAGCTGCAATCAACAAAAACAGCAGTAAATCAAACAAAAGTTGGAAACAAGCAAACATCAGCAACACATCAAATAATAATTCATTGTTTGACAACATAAACATACAGTTGTACTCAGTCACATTGAAAAAGAACTCATGCACTTACATTTATGTGATCTTACAAACTTAAACAACACATTGTCTAATGATTTTATAAAATGCAGGTCAGAGATGGAACAATCTCAAAGAAATGATCAAGCACAAATCAAGACATTGAATCAACAAAACATCAGTTTAACTCAAGATATGAACCTGTTGCAAGATATAATGGTTTAACAACAAATCAAACTTGAAGAGCTAACTGCTGAGCTTGCAAAAGCAACAGACATTAACAACATAAACATTCCTCCATTACCTAAAATTCCTAAAAACAGAAAGATCAATCTATGCTCATCAGCATGCATAGATAAATTTCAGGCATATCGGAAACATTGAAACAATTTATCATACATGATAAGGAGGAAAGAGCTTCATATGTAGAGGAATTATAAAATTCTACAAAACAAATCAGTTCATTAGAGAAAGAAGTTGATAAATTTCATAAAGAAAATCATAAGCTGAATGCTCAATCAACTGAACTCGCTATGAAGTTAACAAACACAAAGGTTGAATTTGAAGCCAAAATATCAGAAGCAAATACAACCAAAACAATCAATAACTTGCAAAATTACATTAAGCGTCTAAATCAATCAATCAACACGGAAAAGGTTAAAAAAATGAAGAATTGAAGATACAACATAAAGCCTTTGAAGATAAAATCAATTATCTTCTCAAGGATGTAGACAAACTCCTTGGAGAAAGATTTAGTCTTCAAGCTCAAGTTACAAGACTCACTGAGTCTCTAACAAAATAAAAGCAGATCATGCATCAACGGAAGTTGAATTTTGAGAATCTAAAGCTGACTGCTAGCAAGTTGAAAGAGCTACTTCATGCTCAAAGATATCAGAATAAGAGAGCTGGATCTACATATCATGTTGTTCCTCCTCCTTACAATGATAATTACACAGAAATGCCAACTTCAATGACAATTCAAGTCAAAGAAGATTCAAATCTGCATGATCATCATCCAACAAACAAACCATCCACTATCACTCAAATCACTTCTCCTGAAACAGCACCAAAGCTGTACTTCAAACCAAAATCACCACAGAATGAAACCTTTCATTCCTGTGATGGTCAAGATAGAGATCCTACAAGTGAAGATAGTGATGATGAAATCAATCAACCAAACAAACAAATATTAACATGTATTAATCAAGTCATTGAAGAAATCAATCCAAAACAAACACAACCACTCAAATCCAAAACAGCAAAGCCTGACAACAGACAAAAGGCTATGGTTCTTAATGAGAAATTCAAACCAGCATGATTTCTTGAACCAGAATTGCCTAAGGCCAAACTGAAGGAAAAGATTAAGATGGAGTTAAAGAACAAACAAAAGCCTGAGGTACAAGACACAAAGAACAAGTCAAGAAGAAGAAGACCAGATTTAAAAGAAAGAAGAAAAGTCAGACCAAGTCTTATACACCTGATCCAAACCAACCATCAACCTCAAAGGCTACCTTAGAAACTCCAAAACAACAACTAATTCTCCATGAGACATGTAATTCAGATTCTTACAACACTTCTAAGTGTAAAAACACTGAGAGTGATAGATATATATATGTCTCATAAGAGAAAGAAACAAAAACAAACAAAACAAAAGGCTATGAAGTTCCAAGCAAATCTAACTTCATCATTCAAGCTTAAGGGAAGAAGATCCAGACCTATTCCTTATTGCTTAAATTGTGATATGGAGAATCATACCACTTCAGAGTGTTCATACAATAACTCTCCAACATCACAATACAGAAGAGGTCAAAGATCTTATCATACATCAGAGTCATATTCGTCAAGATCGGTGCACAAGTACTACAACAGACATCATAACTACTCTTCTCCTCGATCATATTGGCATGGGTATGATTTTAAACATTATGATATTCGTGATTATTGGGCACGAAGACATTATCCTAGGTCATACACATAACATAAGTATGATAGATATAGGAATAATGATTGGTATAATGATTATCATAGAAGATCACATCCATCGAATTATTATAATCATGATTATAATTCTTACGATGAATATGATTGCATGCCAAGAAGAAACAAACATAATCAAGGACAAAGATACTTTGCAACACCTCCATAAAACATTTAAAAGAAAAATAGATTTTCTAAACCAACCAAAAGATTTTCAAAAACCAAACAAACTCATTTTGTTAAACAAGCTAAAGTTGAGTCAATTGGTTTAAAATCAAAACAATGTTGGAGAAAGAAAACAATTTCAGGAGGTGAATCTGATACATCATCAGATAAAGAAAAATCATACACATACGATCAAGTCGCATATAAAGATACTAATGGACAGCTCAGGACAGTAATGGCCTGGGTTGAAATGTCTAATTGATTTGCTAGTATGATAGGGACAGTTATGGAGGTCTGCGAACCCAAGAAAAGTTAGCAGTGGCTGATCCCTTCCCATGACAGGAATTTTCTTCATGTTCATGATGTTTATGATGCAACTGAGCCAAATGGAGCAGCAATTAACAAGAATTCAATGCAAGATATAAATCACTCATGGAAACTATGATGGCAATGCAAGAAACAACCGATGTTTCATTCTATCTGCTTAGTCTGAGTATATTGCTACATGGACTAACTATTTATGATCTCTATTAAATTGATAACACATATGCCATTTCTTTATTTTCACAAAAACAAAATCCTAAAAATTAGAAAATCAAGAAAAATCCAAAAATATTTCTATTGAATCTTCCTGCATTTACATGAGAAATAATAGTACACTTATCTACTATCTTCTGCATCTATTTATCAAATTAATAAAGACTAACAGACTTTGTCTGATATGTCAGTAGGCTCAGCTTGGATTGAAGATAAGCATATTTGTGATGAATTAAATCATATGCATTATGGACCAAAACCATCTTAGGGTATTGGTAAGAAATGACGTTTCCAAGTGTTTGCTTGTGTGGTTACCTAAACACACCATACGAAAATGGTTTATAAATTTCTCATTGATAAAAGCATATGTTTCTCCTTTGTTATATGTAAATACAGACCTGGAGTAAACATGAGGACAACTTCTGTTGTGCTGAGCACAGACCTAGTTGACCTTACACTAAAAGTGTTGATGCTAAAAAGAATCCCAATATGGATCAAAGCTAAAAGAATCCTAATAAGGATCAACTTCCAATATGAAGTATAAAAGAATCTCAATACGGATCAAATATAAAAGAATCCCAAAGTGGATTAAATCAGGAGAATTTATACTCTAAGTAGCCTAGTTCAACTTATGATAAAGTGCCACCTTGCATTTCATAAGGAGAGTTATTCTTCCATACTTCTGAGTATGGGGTAGTCGTTAGTATATCTAATCAAACCAAACATGATAAATATCACAAAGTGTTAAAAATAGATCCTTGCATGAGTTTAAGTGGACAAACATACTTACTATCAACTTTGTTCTTTGTCTATGTCTATTCTAAACTTTAAACATTCTTAGATGTAGAAGATTTTGGATTAGTATAATCTTATTACAGTTAAAAGATTCCTGCTTGTAAATATCTTAATTTTGAGAAATCTAAAATACCAAAAAGATTTGTCATTTTTTAGTATTTTTCTTAGTTAAAGGATTCCTGCTGTAAACATCCGAGAGGATTTAGACTTTTGCAGGTGATGAATTGCACAACATGTCTAAGTTTCTTATTCAGTTCAAGATGTTAAAAGAACACTCATGCTTCCTTTAAAGATCTCCTACCACTTGCTAAGAACTAAGAATCCTCCTCTTGGTGTCTCATACACAAAAGTTCCTCACCCTCCAAAGCTTTTGTTGAGGGAGAGTATATGTTAAGTCTGAAGAAATTCTGATGCTTCTTCACTTCTGAAGTTGAGATAAAGCTGCTGATATAGCTACCTGTGCAATCCACAGTGTATGCAAATGGGTGTATCTGTAAGTCTTCAAAATGAGACTAGAAGATCAAGCTGATGAAACATCCATCAAGTGCCGAACCAAAGTCTTTATATGCCGAAACAAAGTCATTTTCTCAATGCCTTCTTTATGAAGCTTCTAAGAAGATGCTACCAAAAAGGGGGAGAAGACTGCACTTTAATACTTCACATCAACAAACATCCAAAGTTTTAATAATCATGAGTTTTTGGCAGCATCATCTTAGGGGGAGTACTATTGGACTATTTGAAGATGATACTTACCAAATCCTAAGTGCTAAATCTCATGATGATTACCAAACCGACACAGTGAAGATATGCTAAAGATATGATCAAAACAAAGAAAATTGACCAAAGCCAAACTTGGTCAACCGTGGTTAAAGTCAATAGTCAACATCAGCGGTCGTTCCGAATGACGTCAGCACCTAGCAATCACGTATTAGCAACAAAGAATTTATCAGGCTTAGAACAATATTTCTGTAATCATTTTGTGCTTAAATGTAATATTTCTTGTCATTGTAAAGAGTATAAATGACTACACTTAGTCATTTATACTCAAGAGAGATTATCATTGTTTTAGAGAGCAAAACACACACAAAAGGTGTAATCACTAACATTGAGAGAATTCAAGATTGAGTGTGTGTAAGAGAAAGTGTTTTCTCACAAACTCCTTTGAAATTCCTCTTGAACATCATACATCTAAATGAATGAAATTGATATGAATACGTGTTCTTGAATTTTTTCATCATTCATTCATCATCATACAATAGTCAAACTTGCATACAGATCTTCACTTGAAATCATCAACGGATTTGTGAGATTCCGTATTACTGATTTGACAAACGACAACAATACGATTGCAATATTCGATCCACGTATAACGATTTTCACAATCACCCACTTGTATAGGTGAGCTAGAGGTTAAGTCTATCACATCCTTAAGTTCTTATGTTCCTGGTTGAGTCTCCTGAAGGGTCTCCTAGCTAGTTGTCGCTTGAGAATAGAAATCTCAAGTTGTTGATCACTGACCCTTCTTCATAAGGTAGTCACTTGAGATTCTAAGTGACTAACCTTGGAGACTTAATATGTTCTTGTTTTGGCCAGTTTTTGCACCTCTAGTCTGAGATTCACCTTATTTTCAGTGGAAGAATCACTGGGGGATGAGATAATTGTACGTAAGTTTTCTTCCTCATCACCAGCTTGTTGTTCTTGGTTGCTGGTTTTCCCCTACTCACTGGTAGCTTCCATTGAAGTGTCAATGGGCTGAGTTACCATGGTTGAGGTCTTAATGATGTAATCATTTTCAAAAGTGAGAGCCTCTTCTATATGAATCTCCTGAATAGGTTTAGGAAGATCCACCTCAGTGAGGGGTGGATGATGTGGGCTAGATATAGGTGACTCAGTAATACTCATCTCTCTTTGAGTAGGGAAAGAGAAGAGAGATTCATGGTATACACTTAGTGCCATATCTTCACCCATCATAGAATTTAATACCAGGCATTGGTGGTTGAGATCTAAAGGCTGGGGATGGTAAGTTTCCCCTGAAGGTTGTTCACTAGAGTGTTGAGACTCTAAGTGAAGGCTTAAGGCTTCTTGGGTGATGAGCTCATCAACCTGGGCATGAGGAACCTCAGGACTGATCATTTGTGAGATAGGAGTGGTTTGCTCCTTAGGAGAAGTAGGAGCTCCAGTGTCTACTTCTTCCTGTATAGGTGGTGATATGGGGGCCTGCACAGGTTAAATAACCTGTGCAGGGGTTCGTTTGGATCTTCTTTGGTAGGTGAGGGATGTTTGTGGCTGTATGGGTGGTGTTGAAGTAGAAGGTGTGGGTTTAACTCTAGCTGGTGCTGCTAGGTTGTCACCTTGAGCAATGAGCTCTAACATTTTTGGGACCAAGGTTGTTTCTACCCCTGAGAAGCCAACAGTTGGCTTTCTCATTGTCTTGAAGATGTCAGACTTCATCTGTCCCAATTTTAGAAGATTACATGTTCCTCTCAACTCTAAGCCTAATTCACAGTTGAGAATGTGTTGGACATACCTAGGGAATATGTATAATTCTAAGGAGTCCAAGTTTGCAAGCAAATTATTATACGCAAATTGTGAATACCTGAACTTGACCCCACGAACCATTCCATGGACTATGAAACAGGGGTCTTCTAGAATTTGTTCCCAACCTCCATGCTTGTTAGACAAGTTGTGAATAATAACATGGAGGAAGTACTTCCATTAAGAAGAAATCTTCCCTTTCTTGAAGGTTCTGACTAAGAAGTCACCTTTATAACCCATCTGCTCAAAGGAGTGGTTTACAACAGATTTTGGGAAGGATAATTCACCTATTACATCATCCGGTTCTAGATGAGAGTTGATGGAGGCTGGAGTGATGAAGATTGTCCTTCTCTGCATTGTGGCAGACAGTGCCATCTCCCCCTTGCAGGATTGATATTGTTCTATCAATACAATATTATCTCTCAAACTCGGTAAGTTTCACTCTTGATGAATGAATAATCCCAAAGTAAGTTGATAATAATATATTAAGTAAACAACACATAAGAAATAGTTTTCAAGATACTTGTATATATTACTTCTCAACTCAAGGTGTACAAGACTCTTACAAGCATATGCAAATGAGTTACAATGAGAAACTATATATGCTACTAGCTATAGCCAGTTATACTTTAAAAACCAGCTGGAACTTACATCTAAACAAATGCTAAATTTCCAGACATAAGGTAACCAAGATAAAATATTATCCTATATTAGGTAGTCATGACATGTTCATGACTTACCTTTTTGCTATCAACTAAACATAGTAACTGTACTGACTGATAAGGAATGAACAGTGGCATAAAGTATGGTCAACTACATGGGCGTAGGAAAGCACCATGGAGTATATCAAAGATTACAGAGGCTTGTTAGAACGGCCATACTTATATCCACTGGTTCATAGTAGGTTCTTCCAAAGGTAAACTGGCTTCGGAAGAACAAGTTCTTCAAAAGCCATTTATACATCGGAAGAGTCAACTTTTTCCGAGACTTGTGCTGGTCTTCAAGGCATTATCCTTCAGAAGTCTTTTGCCTTGAAGTCTTCCAAGTGTTTAAGATGGCTTTATTTTGTCTTCAGAAGACATTGTTCCTTCTTCGGAAGTTCTTCTTTATTAATCTTCAAAAGTGCAGCTTTGCCTTTGAAAGTCTTTTTCAGTTGTACCAAAATTGTTCGTAGTATTGTTTTGGTTGCATCAGCCTTACTTGACCCAACAAACTCCCCCTAAGCTGATGCTACCAAAACATCACTATCTTCTGCTTTTCAAAACTTTCAGCACCACAGAAAGTATGTATTTATTTTTCTTTTTGTCCTTTCCGGAGGTGTTGCTGAGAAGTTGGTACAGATCCTTTGTAGATAATAGATTTAGTCTGTTACTTTGGATAACATGTACCCTTTGTTGTAGCCCTCGGAAGAGAGTTAGTTGATGGGAGCCATAGTCATACTCCCATCTAACTATTGGTTCCAAGTTAGGGCCTTCAACCATTTATAGGAAAGTCTTTCCCATGATTGACCCTTCCTTTTCTACCTTCTCTCTTTGTTTCAACTCTTCTTCAATCCTTGCTCTTGTGGTCAACTCAGTAAGTTGAAGGTTGCATAGATGATTCTGAATGTGAGCACCTATCTGAGAGTTAGAGGGATTGGAGAATGGCTTCTCTACAAACTCACCAATGTCAAATATGCTTGATGTAATAGAGATGAATCATTGAGTCTGTTGACTATACCATTCCCTCTTTCCACAACAAAGTTATGAGAAGAGTCTTCGAACCTCCATTGGACAATTTTCTTCCTCAGAATGTGGGGTTAATTTGGCAGCATATTCCCCTTCCTGGTGTCCAAGAGAGTCACCAGTCTTCTTCTCAGCTTCTTCTCTTCTTCATTGAGTGAATCAGAGTTAGTTGCCAAGAGCTAAAGTGCCTGGTCTAGAGTTCCCCTAAGCAAATCAAGAAATTCCTCTCTTTTGAGGGAACTGGAAGAGCCATCAATGAATGTTAATTTGATGGACTCCTCTTCACATGAGATTTCACTCAGAGTAGTACAATTAATAAGCCTTTCCTTGATTTCCTTGTATTTTTCCAAAGTTAGAGGTTTACTTAACTCAGAGGGTGGCTTAGGTGATGGGTGGATGGTTGATTGTTAGGTAGAAGAGGGTTGAGTTTTAGGAAGTGTTTTGGGTCTTAGAATGGGTAGTGGAGGTGGTTGTTATGAAGCAATAGGTGAGGATGAGGGTATGGCTGATGGTGTAGGTTCAGGGGTGTAGGTTTAGTGGTTGGTTCAGTTTTTATTAGGAAGGGAAAGGGTGTTATCTCAGGTTTAGGTTGGAGATGAGGTTGAGGTGCAGGTTTGGGTGTTATCCTTTGAGAACTTGGGTAAGCCTCCTTCCTTCTTCTAGAGCGAATGTCGGCCTTGATGTCACTAACATGTCGCTGCAGGGTTTTTTCAGACATGGGGCCAACTTGTCTGCCAGAGAACCCATGGGTTCTAAGATATGCTTTCATCCATGCTTTATCTCCCATATTCTTGGCCACTACAAGTTGTGCTTTTTCTTCCTTCTTCTTCTTCTCCCTAAGCTTTTCCCTGGCTGCCTTTTTCCTCTCCTTATCCATTTGATATTGTTCTTTGAGGAAAAACCACAAGATCATGTCATTGTCATGAGGAGTTAGTTCTTCAACAGAATATCCCCTAGAACATAAGAAAGTTGTTCTTTCATTTCTCAGTTATTGCTTAGCTTCCTCTTTCTTTCATTTCTCTTTCTCTTCTAACGACAACCTTGTTGCTTACTCTTGTTCTTTTTGCAGCAGGGTTTCCTTTTCTAACTCCACCAGCTCCTCAAGTGATAAGAGAAGCACATCTTCATTTTCTACTCCAAGATTGACAAGTTTGTCAATAATCTCCACCCTTTTCTTGTTGTTGATAGCCTCCTGGGTTGCCTCAGCTGCTTCGCTGCTTGCAGCTAAAATCTTTCCAGTAGTGAGTCTACCTTTTCACTTGAGTTTCTCCATCCTTTCCTCCTCTAACCATTCTTCCTCAGTCATATTCCTTTTACCTTTGATGTCTTTGGAAGCTTAAGCCTTTGGAGATTCTGGTGTAGAGGATTGAGGTTGGTGAGTAGGGATTTAAGCTTGTGGTAATGAAGGTGTTTGAGTAAGAGGGTTTTTGAGAAAGTCTTAACTATTTACCTCAGAGGCTAGTTCAAAAATTGCCTCTGTGATAATTAGATCATCTGACAAAGAGGACAGCCCTTCCGCAGCTTGGATTTTAACTTCGAAAATTAGTAGGATTGTACTATCTGTCCCAACTGATTCAGTTGCTAGGCCATCAGTCCCTATATCCCCTTCGAAATAATCTCAGGTTCAATGTGGACCTTAGGTTGACCAACTCCTTCCTCAGTGGTAGGTTGTGCATTCAACCTTTAAAGTTCTCTAACTCCAAAGTATGCCATAACAACATCTGGACTTGGTGGTTCTGGTGAAGAGCTTATTAGGAACTTAGTTAAGAATTTGTTAAGATCCATGAGCATGTTTAGGTTCACTTGAAGAGTGATAGGAGGTGGCTCGGGAAAATAGTTGCTTGTTAAGCAGGTTATCTTAAAGAGAGTGTTGAAAGAGCCAAGCATTGCTCCACATGTGTTTCACTCTGAACATTCTCCCCCTTTTTGGTAGCATTATCTTGAGAGCTTGATGAGCTATAAGAAGAAGTCAGAGAGACTTGAACTGGTACATGCGTAACAAATTTTTAAATCTATGTCTAAGCTAGTTGAGCCTTGAGATATTCAATCTCAAGTTGTTGAGTGGCAGACCTATCCTCTAAAGTCTAAACCTTTGATTCAAGGATTAAGACTTTAGAAAGTGTGTCTCTTATGATGAGTTGCATACTTCCCTCATCTTCTTTAGAAGAATCATGGGAGATAAGATAACATACCATGTATGTTCATCTTCACTACCAGATGTGGTTTGTTGGCCCCTGGTTTCCTCTGTAAGGTGATGTCTCTTTCAGAGTCATCAACAGGAAGAGTTGCCACAAGTTCAGTCTTAGAGATGTTACCATTGTCATGGGGGTCCAATGAGACACGCTCAGTAGTGGTAGCTGAATCTACGTGAGTCCCCTCCATATAAGTGGGACTCACCTCATTTTAGCTATTTTGATAGGGGCTAGAAGTCAGAGGTTTTTCTAGGCTCCGTTGATCTTTAGATGGGTGTTGTAGATCAACATCATGACCTTGGAGGAACATGATATCTTCATCAGTACCGGTAAGTAGGTCAGTAAAGGATATGGAGGTTATGTCTAATGACCCGGGACCTTGATGAATATCTAGAGGCATAGAGCCTATGATTTGGCTGTCCCTTTTTGGTTGCTCAGGGGAGTATAGTGACTCACCCTAAGGGCTTTTAGTTTGGGTTTAGGGCTCATGGGATTGAAACTGAGGAGATTCAATACCCATATTAAGGTTAATTTTAAAGGATGGTTGGACCTCAGACTGAGTGGGAGCCTATTCTTCCACTCTAGTCTTTTTGGATTGAACAGGGGGGCTTGTTCAATCAGAGAAGATTGAACAAGGGTTCGCTTGGAGCGCCTCTGATATGTATATTTAATGGAATGGGTAGGAAGAGTTGGCATTGAAGTGGTTATTGCTGGTGTGGGTTCATCACCTGTGGGGTGTACAGGGATGTCACATGAGCCATTGGCTCAATCATATCTGGAAGAAGTGCAGTATGTCTTCCGGAGAAGTTGGTAGACACCCTCTTAAAAGTCTTGAAGATGCCCGAACTCATGTGAGGGATAGGAAGAGTAGCTTCACAGACAAGCTTATCCTAATCCAGCTCACAGTTGATTATATACTGAATAAACCTGGGATACATGTAGAATGTCTCCTTTTAAAGGTTTCCTCTCAGATTGTTCAGCAAAAATCTTGAACAGATGAACCGAATTCCTTTTACCAATCTATGAACTAGGCATCCTAGATCATAGGGAATCTGATCCTATCCCTAGATTTGTTTGATAGACAATGTAGAATGATGTGAAGCAGGAACTTCCAGTTGTAATAGAAGTTGAACTTGTAGACTATGGACCTGCTTACATCTCCACCATATCCCATTTGAGCATATGTGTCTTCTAAATCAGTTTTAGGGATTTCAGTAGGAGATCCCTCATCATGAAGCTCTAAGTGCTCTCGGATGATCTGTTCAGATATGACCAACTCTTGGCCATAGATCCTTGACCAGATAACCCTAACTCCGTTCAGGGTGTCAATCTGACCATTTACCCAAAATTCGACCATATGGTTGGAGTAAATAGTAGGGTTTACGGTGAGGGTTGTGTAGTAAGTGGACTGGATCAAAAACTGGATGATTTCTGAGAAGTCGGCATCCTTTAAAGAGTCAAGGAGTGCGACTTGGTTGTGCTGGGGGTTTAGAGCCATTGTGGAAAATGTTCGAAAGCGGTAAGGTAAATTAAGATAATGCGAGTGAGAGTGAAGATGAAGAAAACTTAGGGCTTGTAAATGGGTTAAAAGATTAAGGAAACAAGTTGGAAGTTTTTAAACAGGATAAAATAATGATGGATAAGGTGAAAGGATAGTTTGGGTTATGATTTGACATGGTGGTGAGGATAAGTCATTTAAATATTCTGACATTATTAAGAAAATCTTAACCTTTTATAGAGTGGGGCCCAAAGATTTATGTTACACAATAAAGCTTTTCTTCCGAGAGTATGAGTTTTCCAAGTGTAATATCTTCCGAAGCCAAACTTACATCCGAAGGTAAGATAATCTTGCTTCCGAGAGTTAGAAGGTTTTCTGAATGAAAAGTTTTATCACTTCGGAAATAGATTTGATAACACTTTGAATGTTCTTCCGAGGCTTAATACTTTTCCGAAGATAATACAAATTCAGAAAAGTTTCTTTCGGAAGATAAATAAAGATATCTTCCGAGGGAAAGTTTCTCTTCGGAAGAAATCATACTTAGCAAATTTTGGAAGAAATACCTTTTGTAACAGGGCTTAGATTGTATGACATAGATAAAACACATATTAAAAGGTTTATCATAGGAGATAAGTTAGTCAATATTTATCATCCTAATAGTTGTAATCAGATATTTAAATCTTTGTTAATCAAATGCTTTTATGAACAAATCAGCATATTGTTTATTTAAGTCAACTTTGACTATTTTGATCGGATTTTTCCTATGAACATCTCTAATAAAATGGTACATGATGTCAATGTGCTTTGTCTTTGAATGCTTGACCGGATTTTCTGTAATGGAAATGGCACTATTGTTGTCAATATGAATAGGAGTCTCCATGAAATTGAAGCCATAATCCAACATCTGATTTTGAATCCACAGCAGTTGTGCACAGCAACAAACAACAGCAATGTATTCAGCTTCAGCACTTGATGTTGAAACACAAGATTGCTTCTTGTATTGCCAGGAGATTATCCTTCCACCAAGAAATTGACATCCTCCTAATGTTAATTTCCTGTTGATGTTGCAGACCCCTTAGTCACTATCAGTGTAGCCATAGAGATTAAAATCTTGATTCCTAGGATACTAGAGACCCAGCTTGGGAGCTCTTTTGAGGTATCGAAGGATTCTCTTGGTAGCAACTAGGTGAGACGCCTTTGGAGTAGCCTGATATCTTGCACAAATGCAGGTTGCAAACATTATATCAGGTCTACTTGTTGTGAGATACATCAGAGATCCAATAATTTCCCTATACTGATGTTGATCAGTATCCTCCCCCTTGGAGTCAAGACAGAGATTGTGATTTTTGGTTATAGGTGTCTTTGTTGGCTTACAATCCTTCATTTTAAATCTTTCTAAAATATCATTGACATATTTAGATTGATTGATGAAGAACTCATCTTTCATTTGTCTCACCTGAATTCCAAGGAAAAAGTCCATTTTTCCCATGGAACTCATCTCAAACTTCTTCTTCATAATGCTTTCAAAGTCCTTACACATTTGGTCATTTGAGGAACTAAATATGATGTCATCAACATAGACTTGTGCTAGCAAAATGTCTTTTCCAGTCTTTCTTATGAACAAAGTCTTATCAATGGTACCTCTGGTGTAACCATTCTTCAGGAGAAACTGGGACAAGGTCTCATACCACAGCCTAGGTGCTTGGTATAGCCCATAAAGAGCTTTATCCAATTTGCACACGTAGTTGAGATGTTGTGGATCTTCAAATTCTTGAGGTTGGCACACATAGACTTCTCTGTCTATATCCCCATATAGAAAAGCACATTTGACATCAAGTTGGCAAACTGTAAAGTTTTTAGATGCAGCATAAGCAAGAAAGATCCTTACTGCCTCAAGTCTTGCAACAGGTGCAAAGACATCATTGTAATCAATTCCTTCTTCTTATACGTATCCATGAACTACCAGTCTTGCCTTTTTTTTAATAATCAAGCCTTTATCATCCTTTTTGTTTTTAAATACCCACTTTATGCCAATAGGGACTTCACTAGGTAGCAGTGGACATTGGTTCCACACATTTTGTCTTTTTAATTGAAGCAACTCCTCTTGCATTGCTTCAACCTAACTGTTGTCCTTGAGAGCTTCATCCACCTTTTTGGGTTCCATGTGGGAGAGAAAGCATGAGTACTGACAGACATTCCCATTATGAGTTTACCTTCAAGTTTTCATACCTTCTAAGACTTCTCCAATGACGTTTTCAACTGGATGAGTGTTGTGAATCCTGAGTCTTGGAATCAGATCTAATTGCATACATAGATCCAAGTTTGAAAGATTCTGCTCAGGAGTATGAACATTAATTCCAGTTGATGTCTCACACTCATTCAATGAGGACTAATTGAATGAATGAGTGACACCATCAATGTTGTTTTGCTGTGGAGCAGTATTAACACCTGTTCCTCTATATTACTATCTTCATTAGTTTGGTGTTGAGTGTTTAAGTTGTCAACTGATGAATTTTGAGGCTCTACTGTCTGACAACTTGTTGAAGCTCCCCCATTTCATGTGATATTCAAACTTTTAGGACTTACAGTGTTTGGAGCCTATTCTTTATGTCTTCTTGGGGAAATTGGAATAGGTCTAGGTAACTTATATAGTTTATCATCAGAGAAGTTATTTTAAGTTCCTGCTCCAGCTGAAACATTCTCACAAGATGGTTTAGAATAGTTGGGAAACAATTCTAAGACAAAAATATGGTCAGGGTCATTCCCCTTAACATAAGGAGTGTGCTCATTTACAAAAATGATGGATGATTCCTCAAATTTTTGATTCTTAATGGTGTATACTCTATAATCTTTAGAGCTTGAAGAGTATCCAACAAAGATATCATCATCTGACTTTTCAGCAAATTTTGCTAAATTGTCTTTTGTGTTAAGTATGGTACACCTGCTACCAAAGTACCTTAGAAAGCCAATGAACGGTGGCCTCTTGTTCCACAGCTCATAAGGGGTTTTTCCATGGGGCTTAACAACAAGAACTCTATTCAGCACATAGCATGCAGTGCTGACTACCTCTATCCAGAAAGTTAAAGGTAGTTTTGAATCAGCTAACATAGTTCTTAGTAGCCTTAATAAGTGTCATGTTCCTCCTCTCAGCAACACCATTCTGTTGATGAGTTCTAGGTGCACTGTATTATCTGATAATCCCTTTTGAGTTACAGAATGAGTCAAGAATATGGTTCTTAAACTCAGCCCATTATCACTTCTGATGGTTTTTACCTTGAGATCAATTTGATTTTCTATTTTAAGAATAAAAGATTTTAATGTTTCACCAGCTTCATCTTTAGTTCTTAAAAACAATACTGTTGGATCTAGATAGTATAGGTCTAGATCATTTTGTATAGGCTTAGAACTTGGATCAAGTCTTGTAATTAATAATTATAACAGTCAATATATATATATATATATATATATGTGCATTGAATCTATAGGTTAACCCATATATATGTGTGTTGCTTTGTGACTGTTGACAGGCAAAATTAATATACTTGGTAGAATTTCTGAAATTGACCAAGTGTAAGAAACATCTACGGATGAACATTATTGTTAATCCGTAGATATGTCTTACAAGACCACATCACAAGGGAAGATTCCTGCGGATGATCAAGGATTGCATGAAGTGAAGAGTTCTACAGAAGACAGAGTTCCTACGGAAGAACAACACTTCTACGGAAGACCAAGACATCTATGGAAGAACAAGACATCTATGGAAGAACAAAACTCCTGCGGACGACAAGACTCCTGCGGAAGAACAGAATACTTGTACGATTTCAAATACCAAGAAGTCAAACAAGTCAACACAATCAATAGCAAATCCCAAGAGATCTGGTGTTTCCTTAACCGACTCAAACCGTCTATAAATATGAGTCCTAGGTTTCACATCTCGAGAACACAATCAAACAATATTACGGCTGTCAAGAGTTACATCATCGTGCAACCCTAATCGCCGTCACATCAACAACAACATTATTCGATTCACAGAAATCATTGTTCATAGTCATTCTTAATTATTCTTTTGTAATCATTAGTGATAATTAATGAGATACGTTGAATAATTATTGAGTTTATATTTAATGTGTTTTTGTGTTTGTGTTCATCAATAATCATTGAAACAATCAAACGTCAATTGATGATAATTCCGCGATCATTGATTTGATTTATTTTAATACTGCTAATTCCTGAATTGAGATCCTTGGATTCACAGGTGGTATCAGAGCCAAGTGCTCATTGATTTAGATTAATTAATCTATCAGTATTAAAATTGTTTAATTAATTTTTAAACAATTATTTCAGCGACTTATCGTTCAGCAAGCATTTTCTCATTGCTTGTTTGATTTAAATCTATATTCAAGTCAATTGAATACTAGATCTGAGTCTTTGATAGGTTTGTCCAATTTAACATTCAAGGTTTCATTCATAACTTTGCATTAAACATGAGTACTTTTGGTGGAGGATAATATCAACCGCCAAAGTTGGAAACCAAAGCTGATTTCAAATCCTGGAAGATCAAGTTCAGAAATCATGTAAACTACACAGATTCTGACTTGTGGGAGTCCATCACTGAGGGTCCTTATATTCCACCCACTCTTGGGCCGGATTATAATGACAAGAATCAGCCTATCATCACAAAGGACTTGTCACCTGATGATGTCAAGAAGGTTAAAGTAGATATTAAAGCATACAGTTTGCTTAGTATGGCTTTGCCTGAAGAGATATTAATCAGGTGCGAGAACTACAAAACAACAAATTCCTTGTGGAAGATACTCCACACTCTCTGTAAAGGGTGTGATGAGATCCGAAGCATAAGGAAAGACACCTCAGATCACAATATGAAACCTTTCATCATATTGAGGGTGAATCAATTCCTCAACAACTCCATAGATTTATGCAACTTGTTACTGAAATAAACATCTTGGAGTTGAAGTATGCTACTGAGGAACTCAATAAGAAAATGCTCCACACTTTTCCTGAAAGTTGGAAGCAAACTGTATCCATGTTCAAAAACACCATAGATCTTAAGACAACTGGTCTGGATACTCTGGTTGCTAAAGTAGAAGCACTTGAAATGGATGAACAGTCAAGAAACAAGAGTGTGAGAACTCATGTCTCACCTTATCACTTCAAAGAAACCAAAAATGCTGGAAGTGCATTTATCTCAAATAATGAAGGTGATAACTCTTGTACTTTGAGTGATGATGAAGAGGAAGTTAGTTTTTATGCCTCCAAACCAACTAAGAAATCATCTCAAAGTAAGAACCAAAAAGAAAAAGGAAGATCTGCTGAGAAAAGAGATACTAAAGCAACTGATAAATCTTCTCAACAAAACAATCAATCGGAACCAATTACTGTGATATTGGATTCTGAAGAACAAAAAGCAGCCTTTGCAGCTTTTAGTTCTAGCTTTCAAGCTTATCTTGGAAGATCACTAGCATCAGCAAACATCTGCCAGCAAGATTTGGAGGAACTGCCCCCTGATGTAGTAGAAGAGATGGATCTACAATGGCAGATGGCTATGATTGCTTACAGAGCTAAGCAATATCTGAGGAGAAATAAGAATCTGGCTGCAGCTAGTAAAACATCAAAGATTGGCGTTGGTAAGTCAAAAGTCAGATGTTTCAAATGCAATCTCTATGGACACTTCTCTAGAGAATGCAACCAACAATCATCTCAGCAGCATCAGCAGCAGCAGCATCAGCAGCAGCAGCATCAACATCAGCAGCATCAACATCAGCAGCAACAGCAATATCAGAATCAGCAATCAACCTCTCAAAGATCTTTGCACAGACAACCTCAGCTGATAAATACATCCCCACCAGTCACAAATGTATCAGCAGGACCAAGCAATTCTAAGGAGTCAGGACTTATCATACTTCAAGATGGAACATGTGACTGGAGCATGTATGAAAAGGAAGTCTTGGAAGAGAATCAAGCATTAATGGCACACATGGAAAACAAAGTTCCTCCTATGGCCAGAGAGGTAAAAGACAGGTTATGTTCATCAACATGTGTTGAGGAAGTTGAACGTTACAGAGTCCATGCTCAACAATTGGCTGACAAAGTAAAAGAAACAATGATTTTGAATGAATCCTATTTAAGAGAACATAAACTATATCAAATCAAAACTAGTTCTTTGCAAAAGGATTTAGAAAAATATGTTTCTGAAAATTATAGCCTCAAAGCCCAAGTTGAGCATCTGACCACTTCCTTAACAAAATCCATGGCTGATCATGCATCTACTAAAGTGAAACTTCAGAAGTTTCAACTATCATCTCAGCAATATGAGAAGTTTTTAAACTCTCATATTGAATCAAAGAACAGGTATGGGTTGGGTTATAATGCTGTTGCACCACCTATTAATGATAACTATACAACTTTGCCTGCAACTATGACAAATACTTTGTCAAATCATTTTGTGCCTAGCACCAAAATTAATATAAAAACAAACATCAACAATGAATCTGAGATGAGTGAAACTGAATCTACTGAATCAGAATCACTTAAACATAATGACTCAGATTTTGATAAATATGATGACTTGGATGATTCTGATGAACATGATACTGATCAACTGAACATTGGTAAGAATGTTCAAGTTGAAACTGGTCTTCCCCGAGTTCTTGAAGAATCAAAGCTGCATTATCCTCCAAAGCAACGAAATATGCTGAAGACTATCTGCAAAAGAATTGCTGAACTGAATGAAGGACTTCAAGAACTGAATCTTCACAAGGATGCGGATCAAGTACTGAGTTACCTTTATTTCCTTCAGATAAAGGTAAGAAACATCAAACTTCAACCAAGAAGAAGAAAAATTCAAGTGTTGAAGATCTGCGGAAAGAGAAGTCTGAAGAATCCGTAGAAAATCTGCTGAAAGCAAAAATAGCCAAGTCCGTACCGCAGAAGGCAAAAACTTATGAATCCGCAGAAAAGCCACGGAAGAGAGAAACCGAATCTACGGATGAGGTCAAAAGGACTGCCAACAAACATGCACAGAAAATGTTGAATATCAAGCAACAAAAGGCAACCAAAGGCAAACAAGAAACAGATGATGAGGCTCCTACCAAAAGCAAGAAGAAATCAAGTGATCCATCAGGAAAGGAGACAAAGAACAAGAAAAAGAAGGCTGAATCTGAAGAAAATTCAGAAGATAAATATTGCAAATGGTGTGATATGAAGAATCACAATACTGATGCATGCTATTTCAGCAGTTATTGCTCTATACGCAATATGAACAATACTTGACTTCTGACTGCTACTTCAACAAACACTGTGCTATATGTGACAAAAATAACCATTCAACTCAGGAATGTTATTTCAACAAGAAGAACAAGAAAAAGAGCAAAAAGAAGTCACATGATGCATTATCTGAATCAGAGTCTCAATCTTCAGAGAGTGAAAAAGAATCAAAGATGCAAAAAGAACAACAAAAATCAAAGAAAAGATCCTCTGCTGCGGATAAGACTTTGATGAAGAAAACAACAACACAGTCTAAGACACCTCACAAAAAGGTGGATTTGTCAGATAAACAGACTGAAGCAGTTGATGATTTCTTTGATAACTTTGAAAAAGGAACTCCTGTACCTCAATCAAAGTTGAAAGATGAAGTAACTTTCAAAAATACAGGAGCATCCTCAAAGTTAAAATATCAGCCAAAACAAGATAAGTTGAAGAAAGAATCAGATAAGCAAGAAGACATCCAAACACCTGAATCATCTTCAACAGAATCATCCTCACCACCATTAAATCAAAAAGAAACAACTAATACTAAAACTTCAAGATTAATTCATGAAGGAGTAATTATTGTTGACACTTCTGGCAAACCCAAGACAATTAAGGCTTGGGTTGTCAATTCTAACTGATTTCTTTTTGTGTGCAGGAACAATCATGGAGAGCTGACAACAAGTGGTATGTTGACAGTGGTTGTTCCAGACATATGACAGGAAACTGTGCACTTCTCCATGACTTCAAACATAAACATGCCTCTTATGTGGCATTTGGTGGGGATAAGAAGGGAGGTAAAATAGTTGGTGAGGGAATTGTAACAAATGGTGTTTTAACATTTAAAAAAGTAAATTACTGTGAAAATTTGCAGTACAATTTACTCAGTGTATCTCAAATTTGTGATCAAAATTACACTACACTATTTGATAACACTAATTGTTATATTCTTAAGCCAGGTTTTGCAGTTCCAGCAGACTGGATCCTTCTAAAAGCATCAAGAAAAGGAAACACATATGTTTTGGATATGAACAACACATCACTCACAAGCCATGAGACATGCCTGCTGTCTAAGTCTTCAGAAGATGAATCACAATTGTGGCATAGAAGGCTTGTTCATTCCAACATGAAGAACATAAATAAATTGGTGAAAAATGACTTGGTCATTGGATTACCAAAGAAAGAATTTCATTGTTCTAATCATTGTTCTTCATGTTACAAAGGAAAACAACATAGAGTGTCTCATAAATCCAAAATAATCAACACTAATACTACACCACTCAAATTGCTTCACATGGACCTCTTTGGTCCAACCAATGTGATGAGCATTGGAAAAAGGAAATATTGTTTGGTGATAGTAGATGATTTCACTAGATTCACATGGGTCTTTTTCTTAAAACATAAGAGTGAAACATCTGAAACATTAATGGACTTCGTGATCAAGATTGAAAATCAACTTGATTTAAAAGTTAAAATTTTTAGGAGTGATAATGGAACTGAATTTATTAATGCTGATCTGGATTCTTTTTGCAGGAATAAAGGGATAGCAAGATAATTCAGTGCACCAAGAACTCCACAACAGAATGGAGTGGCTGAAAGAAGAAATAGAACTCTTATAGAAGCAGCCAGAACAATGCTAGCAGATTCTCAGTTGCACATAACTTTCTGGGTAGAAGCTGTGAATACAGCTTGCAATATTCAAAATAGGACATTAATTGTCAAAGAACATAATAAAACTCCTTATGAGCGCTTATTTAAAAGAAAACCTTTTATAGGATATCTTAGAGATTTTGGGTGTCATGTGTCTGTATTAAATACTAAAGAACAATTGGGAAAATTTTCTGAAAAAGCCTATGATGGTTTCTTTGTTGGATATTCATCCACTTCTAAATCATATAGGGTCTATATTCCAGAACATAACATTATTGAAGAGACTCCCAACGTTTCTTTTGATGAATCCATGTTTACAACATCTGCAAAAGGATCATCATGGTTATTTGATATTGATGCATTAACTGAATCATTTAACTCTGGTTATCTGACCAATGCAGGTTCTGCGGATACATGCTATCCATTTGTGCCTCCAAGTTTGAATGAAGTGCCACTGACAGCTGACCCACCAAGGGCACAACCTTCAACTGCACCTCAGCAAGAATCAAGTCAGCAGCATGCAGCTACATCTGAAGCAAATCCTTCATCCGCAGCACATATAAATACATCCGCAGATGCATCAACATCCGTAGATGTAAATCCTGTTTCAACCACTGACCAAAGGGATGGAGCGGATGTGTTGAATCAACAAAACATGGCAGCAAATCAACAATGTTCATCCGTGGATGGTGAAGTAACCCCTACGGAAGTACAAAATGCCTCCGTAGATGTTGAAGTTACTCTTACGGAAGAACAAAATGCTTCCGTAGAACTTCCTGCGGAAGAAGACAACCATGCAGCAACTGAAACTCAAGCTGATCCTAATGAACATGAGCCATTTGATTACTTCATAGACTCATCTTCTCATCTGAATGCATCTGCATCCATAGGTTTCTCAAACTTAGAATCAACAATTCCAGTTGATGCTGTTTCAACAAGCAGAATTCACGAGTCTCATCCCTCAGATAATATCATTGGAGACCTGAATGTAAGAACTACAAGGAGCAAAGGAGGAGTGGCAAACATTTGCCTGTTCACCTGCTTTTTGTCTCAGACAGTTCCTGCAAATATTACAGCTACTCTAAAAGACAACAACTAGATTGAGGCTATGCAAGAAGAGCTACAACAATTCAGAAAACAAAAGGTGAGGAATCTTGTAGACTTGCCTCAAGGTCAACATCCAACAGGAACAAGGTGGCTCTTCAAAAACAAGCTGGATGACAGGGGTATAATCGTGAGAAACAAAGCCAGACTTATTGCTCAAGGATATACTCAAGAAGAAGGGATAGACTATGATGAAGTTTTTGCACCAGTTGCAAGAATTGAAGCTATAAGGGTCTTCCTAGCTTATGCCTCATTCAAGAAGTTCACAATCTATCAAATGGATGTGAAGTGTGCTTTCCTTTATGGGAAAATTGATGAAGAAGTATATGTGGCTCAACCCCCTGGATTTGAGGATCCTGACTATCCACATAGAGTATACAAGCTTGACAAAGCTTTATATGGTCTTCATCAAGCACCAAGGAAGTGGTATGACACATTGTCATCTTTCCTGCTGAAGAATGGTTACAAAAGAGGAACCATTGATCAGACACTCTTCCTCAAACATGAACATCAAGATCTTTTGGTGGTTCAAATATATGTTGATGACATAATATTTGGATCAACCAACAAGAAACTGTGTCAAAGCTTTGAAGAGTTAATGAAATCTGAATTTAGATGAGTTCCATGGGAGAATTGACATTCTTCCTTGGCTTACAAGTTCATCAGAAAACAGATGACATTTTCATTAATCAAGAGAAGTACATTCATCAAATCCTGAAGAAGTACAATCTTGCTGATACAACTTCATGCAAGACACCTGCCTCAACAATAGACGAGATTGTGCCTGACCCTGCTGGAAAATCAGTAGATCAGAGATTGTATAGATCAATGATCGGTTTTTTAATGTACTTAACTGCCAGTAGACCTGACATAATGTTTGCTGTTTGTGTTTGTGCCATGTATCAATCAGACCCAAAAGAGTCCCATCTGAATACTATGAAGAGAATATTCAGATATCTGAAAGGCAAACCAGCTCTAGGACTGTGGTATCCAAAAGATGGAGATTTCAGTCTTTACTCATATTCAGATAGTGACTATGGAAGGTGTAACAACAACAGAAAATCCACAACTGGTGGATGCCAGTTTTTGGGACCAAGACTTGTTTCATGGCAGTGCAAGAAGCAAACAAATGTATCTGTATCCACAGCTGAAGCTGAGTACATAGCTGCTTCAGCTGGTTGCTCTCAAGTACTTTGGTTGCAAAACCAATTACTTGATTATGGTTACAATATCCTTCAAACACCAATTCATATTGATAATTCAGCTGCTACGTTTATAACTGCTAACCCAGTCCAACATAGTAAAACAAAACATATTGAAATCAGATACTATTTTCTGAGAGATTGCTCTTAAAAGGGTTTAATTAAGTTAGTCAAAGTGGACATAACAAATCAGCTTGCTGATTTGTTCACTAAAACCTTTGATTCTATTAGATTTAATTGTCTGATAGAATCTCTGGGGATGATTAACTTAGAATATATCATCAAAAGCATATGACTGTCCTTGTGTAGAGTAATGGTTAGAGGTGATTTAAGTGTCTGATAGCATGTTTATGCAAGTCATATGTATGGGAAATAATAGTACACTATGCTTGGCCTTCTTTAACAACAACTAAAACTGACTTGTAACATTATGATATGTGAGTAGGTTCATCTTGAGTGGAAACTACACTAAGAGCATGCCAAACTAAGAGATACAGGTATCTGTCTGTGGGAACTCCATTTTGAGAGTCAGGAAAGTAAGTTATCTCCTGATGTGACCAAATCATTTGCACAAGCACACTATATAAAATACTTTATAATCTTCTATCTTTGCAAAGTTATATTCCCTTTGTTTTGTGTGAACAAAGACCTGGGAATATGATTAAAGAGTATGATCTTCATTCTCCCTTTGTTTTGTGTAAACAAAGACCTGGGTTAAGTTCACCTCTGTTTTACGAGAGTAAAGACCTGGTGACTATGAAGATCATATCTCAGCTCTAAAAAGAATCACTTATGATCAATTGTTCATCAATTCAAAGAGCTTCAACATCAAAGCATTCATGAGACTGCAATATGTCTCAAGATAGAACTTATAACTTAATGTACATAGTCATTAAGTGTGAAAAGTAGTGATTTGCCTCACCTACGGAGTACAAACTCTAATGACACTTGAATGTGGAACTCATGATAGTTACTGATTAACAAACTTCAAAACATGATAAATAGCATGCCTAGTTGATACATTACTCATGTATGAATTTCAGTGGATCTGTATACTTACAATCAGGTGTGCAATGACTCAAATAATCAACATCCGCAGAAGCCGAGTCATAGTATGATCCCTCTATATATATATGCATGCATGCAATTGTTTCAGTCAGAGGTTTAATTTGTCCTTTTACCTGATTTTCTCTCACTTAGACTGTCATATGCCTCTCATGCCTGTTTACAGCTTAAATTTATGATGAATGCAACAGTTTAACATTAATCACAAATTTAGGGGGAGTAGTTCATGCATGAAAAACAATAAAAAGCTGTTAATTCAGTGTGAAGGAATTGGAACTTGAGCACTAACTTGAATGCAGGATATAGGACACTTGCTTTCTTGTACTAATTGCCATTCAAACAAAGTCAACATGGTCCAATATCAACACATGATTCTACTTAGTAGATATCATACATTTAAAGTTTTAACAAAACTTTAATTTCCGCAGAAGTTTCAGTAATATTTCTCATCCGTAGAAGTAACAGTGAAATTTCTGCATCCGCAGAAGTTTCAGTAATACTTCGCATCCGCAGAAGTAATAGTGAAATTTCTGCTTCAGCAGAAGTAACAGTAACAGTAACTGCATATTCATAGGATTGGTAAACTACGGATGTGCTAGTAACAAGAGGTATTGCCTGAGCTAAGACATCCGCAGATGTTAAGTATCCGTAGATGTTCTGCGGAAAAAGTAATGCATCTTGAATAAACTTGGTATACGGAAAGGGATAAAGGGGAAGTGGGCCCAACATAATTAATAAAAGAAATTAATGTGTTCGTTTATAAATAAGGTTTTTGACTCGAGAACTCATTAATTACCTTTTCAGAGAACTTTTTTTCAGTTTTACCTAGAAAAACGCACATTTTCCCCCTCATTCGAACTTTCAAAAATCCGCTCCAAACATCATAAACATTGTCATTCAGTAATCGATTATCATTGTAGCGAAGGTAAATCATGTTCTAATCTTTAGTACGGAACTGGTTAATCCTTCAATGTCATTAAAACGATTCGAATTCATATGTTAAACTGATTTTTGATTCTATTTACAGATGACAAATAGATTCGCGAAGGAACACAACGTGTGTGCATTTTTGAATGCTGATGATCCTGCTGCGGAAGGATGTCGAGATATCATCAGATATCTTCGACGATCCAGGCTCTTCTATGCCTTGACTGCTGATCCTGTGATTCATCAATCACACATTATCAATTTCTGGAATTCGGCACGAGTAGAACAAGCTGGAGATGACGAATTGATTGTCGCTGAGGTCCTTACTAAACGAATACAGATCAATGAAAGCACAATCAGAAGATGTCTTGAATTGGGTGATCGCGAGATAGGGCACCCTGATGTATTCGAGAATGAATACATTGACAAGGTGTTCAACTTATTGGGGTACGATGGAGATTTTGAGAAAGGGGAGATGAAGAAGGGAAGGCTGTGCAAACCATATCGATTTCTATGCCACACCTATCTAAAGTGTATCTCTAATAGAAAGGCAGGGCTTGATAGATTCTCTCGGCACATCTCATCCGGAATCATAGGGATCTTTGAGGGTAGAACTTATAACTACTCAAAATACATTTTCAACTGCCTTTGTGATCAAGTGAGACTGCAAAGGAGTGACAAAATGTACATGTTCCCAAGATTCTTGCAATTGGTGATCAACGCTGAACTTACAAGGATTGCAAGAGAAGGAGAAGTGTTTGTGCAAGCACATTTGGGAAAATCAGTGCTGAACAAAATCAGTGGAAAATATCAGGGTGAAGACATGCCCATGTTCGCCCATGTTGTGGATGCCCAAGCCAACTTACCATAAGAATTGGTTTGGATAGATGAAGAGATAGAGTCATCTGCTGAATCTGCTCATGCATCACATTCACCTAACCAAACACAACCACTCCAACATCAATCACCTAGCCAAACACCCCCTCATCAACGACAATCACCAGCCAGCATCAATACCCAACCCATCTCACCCATTCATCATCATGAATCACCACAACTAATATCTTCATCTTCCACCACCAACACTCAGCCAATCTCACCAGTTCAACACCAGTCACCATCACCTTCTCATTCATCCTCACATCACACTCAACCTCTCTCTCCACTCCAAATCCAATCCCCTGTTCAACCACCACCAGACACACCAAAACAAGCATCAAAGGAAAGTGCTAGCACTGAACTAGTTCAGATAACTGAGTCTTTAAATTCTGTGCACTCAAGAGAGACTGAGTTACTGTCCCAAGCTAGCACTGTTCCCATTTCACCCACAAACACTGAAGAACAAGTGCCATCACTCCAAATCCAATTCTGTGCACTCAATGGAAGTAGAACAAGAGATTGAGAAGGATGTGATTGCCTATCATGAGAATGATCTAAGTGATAGTGACATCCCAGTCAGCAAAAGCTTTTTGGTTACTGAGTACAACAAACTAGTACTCAAATCAAACAAGCGAAAACAAAGAATCCAGGAGCTGAAAGGAATCATTCAAGAAAAGGATGAAGAGCTGATGCTGAAAGAAGCCAGATTGAAAAGGCTTAGAGAGGATGCCAAGAGCAACAATGAAGTAATCGATGCACTTTTGCAAAATGAACAAGAGTTGCAGGCATTCTTGGAAAATGAGAAAAGTGCAAAAGCTCAGCTAATCAAAGTGAAAGATGAAGAGATAGAGCAGTTGAAAAAGAAGATTTTTGCACTGGAAACAAGGGGGGCCCAAAGTGTTAAACAATCTAAACCATCTGCTGAAGTTCCAAAGAAAATGATCCTATATTCCGGGAAAAGAAAATACTTGGGTGGCATCAAGAAGAAATCTGAAGAAGAAGCTTCTCCAAAAAGGAAAAAGCTTTCATCTCCTGAACCTGCACCTTCAGTAGAGTTATCTATTGTGAAGGTATCATCTAGTAATGCTGATGAAAGTGATAAAGAATGGGAGGAACTAACCAAGATGGAGTCTCCCACTGAGCAAAAAGAATCAAAGGCCGGTGACCTTCTAACCACTGAAGATATCATGGAAGAGAGGCCTGAATCAAGTATGTTCATGACCCTCATCAACCATGGTTTTTCATATGACATGGTTGAGAGGATGAACTCAACTGAATTGAAGAATCTTCTGAAAGAATTTGAACTTGCAAGATTCATACTCCCAAACTATGATTATGAAGCTTTCACATTCTTTCAATCAGTTGAAAAGATCAAAAAGGAGTTGGGCCATTATGACACAGCAAAACTAAGCAAGTACAATATGACCTGCTGGTTACAAGGGCACAACTACAAACCATATGAACTAAAAGGTAGATCAACTGGTGAACTGCGGAGAATGATGGAGCATGTCATGGCAGTGGAACTTGAAACATGTGTAAAATTCAGAACTGCAGCTCCACATCCATCCCATGACAAACTGAGCAAACTGCCCGCTGATCCAATAACTATTGAACCAAAGGATCAGCATAAAGAAAAAGGCAAACTGATCAGAGAGCCAAGGGCAGTTATCCCCGGAAAGGTATGGCCTCTGGGAACAACTGTCAGGGAAATAACTGAACAGAAATCCACTATGATCGAACTGTATAATCACATCACAACTCCTAGTTCTGCGGAAGAACACAGGATTATGGCCTGGAAATATGATCCAGACTGGGATTGTGCAATCATCAAGAGGACATCTGGAAAAATTCATTACTTCCATGATGTGGAAGCACTATTGTGTCTTCCGGAGCAAGACATCAGAGATCTACAAAGCATACCCATTTCAAACTATCCAATCCATCCTAGGGGAAGAGACTTCTCTGCAGCTATTAGTGGAATGAAAACTAGATTTATCGATGATGTGCTCAAACAAGCAAAGAGAGATGATATGGAGCACAAAAAGTTAAACAAAGTAAGAAAAGAAGAATAGCTGAAGTCTCATCTCTAGTAGATGATGATATGTTAAAGAGGGTTGGATGTATGAACAAACACTCAGAGTCCATCAAAAGCTTCACAGGAAATCAATTTACTGGTCCCATCACAGAATGGGGATATGTTGAAAGAACAAAAGCGCTAGTATTGTTAAGAAATTCTGATGGGAAGAAAGCTGAAAAGATAAGGATTTTTGACCCTGTGGAGATCAAAATGCTTCATCCAAGCTACACATCATATCTCCACGACAAATTCTTCCCAAAGCTAACAGATGAAAAAGCTTAGAATGATCTCTGCCTTTATGTGCATATGATTCAAGTAGTAGACAAATTGCATGCAAAGGCATACAAGAGAAGAAAACATGAAGCTGGGCTGCTGACAGGATCAATAATAGAAGAAGTGTCAGAACTCAGAATCTCACAGGAAGATGAGCTTGAAATTGCGCATAATGATAGTGTAGTGGAAACACTCACTACTGAAGAAGACATTTTGGGACTGAGCTATGAAACACTGAAGAAGATCAGCAAGATGAAGATCAAGTATAAGTACGACGATCAGCAGACTGTTGTATCTTACTTCTACAACAAGATGATAGCAAGAGTCAAAGAACTTGCAGTTTTGAAAGACTGATTACAAGGAGCTAAGCCTACGGGGGAGTATTGTTGGATCTAGATAGTATAGGTCTAGATCATTTTGTATAGGCTTAGAACTTGGATCAAGTCTTGTAATTAATAATTGTAACATATATATATATATATATATATATATATATATATATATATATATATGTGCATTGAATCAATAGGTTAACCTATATATATGTGTGTTGCTTTGTGACTGTTGACAAGCAAAATCAATATACTTGGTAGAATTTCTAAAATTGACCAAGTGTAAGAAACATCTACGGATGAACATTATTATTAATCCGTAGATATTTCTTACAAGACCACATCACAAGGGAAGATTCCTGCGGATGATCAAGGATTGCATGAAGTGAAGAGTTCTACAGAAGACAGAGTTCCTACGGAAGAACAACACTTCTACGGAAGACCAAGACATCTACGGAAGAACAAAACTCCTGCGGACGACAAGACTCCTGCGGAAGAACAGAATACTTGTACGATTTCAAATACCAAGAAGTTAAACAAGTCAACACAATCAATAACAAATCCCAAGAGATCCGGTGTTTCCTTAACCGACTCAAACCGTCTATAAATATGAGTCCTAGGTTTCACATCTCGAGAACACAATCAAACAATATTACGGCTGTCAAGAGTTACATCATCGTGCAACCCTAATCGCCGTCACATCAACAACAACATTATTCGATTCACATAAATCATTGTTCATAGTCATTCTTAATTATTCTTTTGTAATCATTACTGATAATTAATGAGATACTTTGAATAATATTGAGTTTATATTTATTGTGTTTTTGTGTTCATCAAATAATCATTGAAACAATTAAACGTCAATTGATGATAATTCCACGATCATTGATTTGATTTATTTTAATACTGATAATTCCTGAATTGAGATCCTTGGATTCACAAATACCCATGTGAATCTTGTAAAATCATCAACTATTACAAGGCAATATGATTTCCTTCCAATACTTATTATACTTGTGGGACCAAAAGGATCCATGTGTAATAAGTGTAATGGAGTGGTGATAGAATTAACTTCTTTAGATTTGTGGGTTGCCTTATATGTTTTCCTTTAAGAAAAGCAATGCAGTTATCTTTACAGAAAAACTCCTTTTAGGCACTCCATGTACCAAGTTATTTTTCACCAGTTTATTCATGGTTTTAAAAACATGACACATTCTTTTATGCCAAAGAGTTGATTCATCACCATTTACTTTGGAAAGAAAGCATGATACTTCTCTCAGAGGGGAAACATTGTTCATATCCAACTTATACATATCCCCTTTCCTAGGAGATCTGAGAAGCACCAACTCCTGAGGAATTGATATCCCAGGTTTGAAGATAATGCACTCATGTTCTATGAAAAGCATTTGGTGCTTTTGATCACAGAATTGAGAAACATGCAAGAGATTATGTTCAAGCTGTTTGACAAAGTGAACTTTGTCAAATTTTAACTTACCATTAGATACATTACCTCTACCAGAATATATCCTCCGGCTTCACCTCCAAATTGAACAAGACCACCATCAAAATGTTGAAATTGTTGAAGAAGAGATCCGTTCCCTGTCATGTGCCTAGAGCATCCACCATCTACAATCCAAATATTTCCATTTTTGTCATAGGGATGTCCCCCAACATAAGGTGAAATGATTAGTTACTATTGGAAGCCCAGGCCTTATTGGTCTTGGGCTCTTCCAATGTTGATGACATAATTGAACCAAAATGTAAGCATAGGGGTTCAACTATGGTTTGGGAAGAAGACGTTTATGATGCATCATCTTGTATGATTTTCCATTCCATCCTATGATTGATCAGTGTAGATGAGCCGGAAGAGGCTTGAGCAGCATGACTGTCTTCCGAGGCTTCTCTTTTCTCAGAAGAAGTTATCACCACCTTTTCTTCCGAAGCAATCTTCTTCTCAGAAGCTTTCAAAGGGTTCCTTTTATTTCTTTGCTTGGTCTTAGGCTTATCTTCCAAAGCTATTTTCCTTTTGGAAGAATGAGTTTCTTCCAAAAGCAACTTGGCTTCGGAAACAAGCTTTCCTTTCTTTAACATGTGAACCATGTGATAGGGTTCGAATGTGAAGCCTTCTTTGATTTCTTCTTTCTTAACATTATTTGCATAATGTGTGCTTGCAGGATTGTAGTAGCAATCTTTTGCCATGTGATTGTGTAGTCAACACATTATGCATTCAATGTTAGCATTGGTTAGGCATGAATGCTACTGTTTCTTGCACTTATCTTCCGCAACAGCCTTTCCCTTTAACTTTTGATTCTTCAGCTGGATAGGAGTACTGGTACTACACTCCTTTCCTGAATTAGAGTTTCCAACCACTTGGAATCCAACTGAAATAAACACACCCTTTTGTCTAGGGTCTATCTTCATCTTGAACTCGACCACCTTCTTAGCAGTTTCTTAGCTGCTTTGATTTTGTTCCTTTTGTCTTTGGTGGTAAGAAGTTCATCTTCAGTTGTGTGGATTAGGTTTTCTACCTTATCCTTCACTATGGTGGTCTTCATTATTATATCATTCTTCTTCTCAAAGGAGAGTGGATCAGTAGTTGGAACCTCCTGCTCAATAGTTCCACACCTTGGCTGTCTGATACACATATAAGAGTATGGTGGAGCAACTTCATTGGTTCCCAATCCACTCTTATTCTGATAGCATACCTTTGAATAGCATACTTCTCTGCTTTAGCCTCAGCTATTACTAGTTGGGTCTTATTCTGATAGCACAACTTTGAATAGCATACTTCTCTACTTTAGCCTCAGCTATTACTAGCTGGGCTTGAGCCTTAGTCAACTTAGAAATCAAATCTTTTATTTGAGTCCTTTAGTTTGAGTGTTCATGCTTTAAAAAGGAAACACTTTTCTCTAACTCATCAATTTTAAGTTTATAGTCAAATTCTACTCTCTTGAAATCAGATTTTAGTATATTTAAAGACTCAATATCATATTTGATTTTCATGTTGTATTCCTGATACATTTTAACCTTAGCTATGCAGGTAGGAGTGCAGAGATGTTCATATACCTTAATATCATATGATCCGGCCATGGGAGCTTGAGCAGGAGTTACACCTTGCACTATGAAGCTACAGTCAACTTCCTGAGCAACAGCTGTAGTTTGCTGCTCAGTTTGTTTGGTTGCAACCTTTAGGGTAGCATGATGTTGAGAGGCTTGTGTAGCTCCAGGATTAGATATTGGAGCTTTGCATTCCCTTACAAATTGGCTAAATTGGTTATAGATGTAACATTTGGCTTTTGACTTATTAAACCTAAACTTGTTGTTAGTTGGGTTCTGGGGAAACTGCCTACCGGTTCTTTTTATGGACTTCTTTGCTCTGTAGATTAAAAGAGCTATTTGTTGAACAATGTTCGTGAATTCAACCTCGTCTGGACTAAAACACTCTAGATCATCAAAACAGAATTGAAAGTCACTAGAGTGGTCATTTCCTAAGACAAAAGCACAACTATCCTAAAAAGGACTTTGTTGAACTTGTTAAGACCTGGGTGTCTTAGGGAAATATGATGTAGGGCCTAGAGGAGCAAGATGGCTGTTGATTGTTATTCAGGTACATCTGGGGCTGGGGAGTTCTTGACCCTTTAGCAACATCTAGGGTATTGCTGACAGAAGGTTTGAGCTTCTATTCATCTGATGGCCTTTCTGAGTCTCCATCTCCACACGGTATCCATCAAGGATCCCATGTAGTTTAGTCATGGTGAGTGTGTTCAAGTTTTCAGTTCTCTTCATATAGACACAATAGAAAGTCTATTCATGAGGAAGTGCACTCATGAACTTTCTGACTACGTCTCTCTTCTCAAGAGTCATATCCATAGACTTAAGAGATGCAATTAGGTCCATGTATCTAAAGTATTATTGGCTTAAGATCTCACCAGTAATGTAAGTGAAGTTTTCAAACTTCTACTTTAGTACATCCTTCTTGGACTCTTTGGATTATAAGGAACCATGGTACATTAATGTCAAAGCATCAAAGAGTTCCTTAGATGTAGTACAATGCTCAAAGCCTACCATTATGGAGTTTGGTATGGCAGTGAGCAATACAGTCATTGCTTCACTAGCGATATCCATCTTCTTGAAGTCTTCATCTGAGTAGTCTTCAACTTCCTTCTCTATCATAGTACCATCACCAGTTAAGGAAGCCACTTTTGGTTTGTAAGGACCATGAGTGACAGATTTCCACATCCGAGTATCTTGATACTTGATGAATCCTTCAATACATTGACACTTTTGTCTGAAATTATTAGGGGTGATAATAGGATCCTTAGTCAGGGTTCCCATCTCAGTCTCAAAATAACTTTGATTGAGGGCCATTTGGGTAGAGTGAGTGAGTTTGAAGAAGTAAAGGTGATTTGGGATGGTTAGATCTCACAATCAAGAGCCTGGATGCTCTGATACCAATTGTAGGATCGATGTTGTTCTATCAACACAATATTATCTATTAAACTTGCTAAGTTTCACTCTTGATGAATGAAGAATCCCAAACTAAGTTGATAATAATATATTAACTAAACAGCACACAAGAAATAGTTTTCAAGATACTTGTATATATTACTTCTCAACTCAAGGTGTACAAGACTCTTACAAGCATATGTAAATGAGTTACAATGGAAAACTATATATACTACTATTCACAGCTGGTTATAATTTGAAAAATAGCTGGAACTTACATCTAAACAAATACTACATTGCTAGACATATGGTACCTAAGATAAAATATTATCCTAGATTAGGTACTCATGACATGTCCATGAGTTTCCTTTTTACTACCAACTAAACATGGTAACTGTACTAACTAATAAGGAATGAACAGTGGAATAAAGTATAGTCAACTACATGGGTGTAGGAAAGCACCATGCAGTATATCAAAGAATGCAGTGGATTGTCAGAAGTGCCATATTTATATCCACTGGTTCATAGTAGGTTCTTTCGAAGGTAAACTGGCTCCGGAAGAACAAGTTCTTCTAAAGCCATGTATACTTCAGAAGAGTCTACTTCTTCCGAGACTTATGCTGGTCTTCAAGGCTTTATCATTCGAAAGTCTTTTGCCTTGAGTCTTCCAAGTGTTTGTCTTTGGAAGATGGCTTCACTTTCTCTTTGGAAGATAGAGTTCCTTCTTTGGAAGTTCTTCTTTATTAATCTTCGAAAGTGTAGCATTACCTTCGGAAGTCTTTGTCAGTTGTACCAAAATTATTCCAAGTGTTGTTTTGGTTGCATCAGCCTTACTTGCTCCAACACCCATCCACTGTGACCTCTTCGCAGGTCCTCCAAAATTCCAAAAGTTGATCCTCATAGAGTGGAGGATCAATGGTGAGGGAGGTGAAGTAGTTTGACATAGAAAGAAAGCGACAAACCTCTTAGAAACTTGGATCTTTCTTAGAGTTTAATAGAGCAACCTAATTGTGTTGTCTATGAAGTTGTATGGAGAAATCTGGCTGGTTTCTATGATCAAGGTTGGCATTTGTGGTAGCTTTGAGGTGAAGAAAGACAAGAACAAAGGCGATGAATGGGATTATAGGTTTAGAAAAGTTGTAGATGAAGAAGATAGTGAAAGTGTGAAGTCACTGGATCGATGAACATTCGAGCGTGTTCTTGACGGAAGGATAAACAACCAAAAGATAAACAATAGTACGAACAAGAATCGAATGATTTCATTGATAAAACATAACGATTTTAAGCTCGTTACAACTTAAGAATTACAACTTTTGGCAAGGGGAGATCGAGCATGATCTCCCCTTTCATCCGACAGCACCTGGGCGCCAGGAACCCTATCAAAACCCTTTTCCTTGCAGAAAGCATCCATCCACTGATTCTTGAACTCTGTGCCATTGTCAGAACGAATCTTCCTTACCTTCAAGTTGTAGAGTGACTCCAGTGTCGTGATGAGCACCTTGAATGATTCAAATGTTTCTGATTTAGCTTTCAAAAACATCACCCAGGTGAATCTTGAGTAGTCATCTGTGACTATAAAGCAGTACCAGTCTCCTGCGATACTCTTTGTGCTAACTGGACCAAAGAGATCCATGTGTAGCAACTCCCGGGCATCTCTATAGAATTAACTTGCTTGGTCTTGTGAGATTTCCTGGTCTGCTTTCCTTCTTGCATGAGACACAAAAATCAAGAAGTTTGAAGTTCTTGACAGTAACTCCTTCAACGAGGTTGTTGTGAATCAGATGATTCATCTTCCTGTAATTGATGTGTCCCATTCTCCTGTGCCATGAGATGGATTCCTTCTCTGTTGCTTTTGATAGGAAACATTGAACTGTAGATTCAGAGGTAGAAGCATTAGACATATCCAAGACATATAAATCATTGTACCTAGATGCGGACATCAGAACCTGCTCCTCTGGAATCTCCATCTCTTTCTTCAGTATGTAACATTTGTGATTGTCAAACATAACTTTGAAGCCCTTGTCACATATCTGAGACACTGACAGCAGATTGTTTTCTAGTTGTTGGACAAAATTTACTTTGTCAAATCTTACCTTCTTATTACCTACTTCGCCTTGAGCAGTAATATATCCTCCTTTGTTACCAGCAAAGGAAACATGTCCTCCTTTAATTTGTTTGACATTTAAAAGGAGAGACTTGTTTCCTGTCATGTGCCTGGAAGCTCCGCTATCCACAATCCATGTATTCGTAGAAGCACTATAGCGGACAACCTGCACATAATTGAAAACAATTAGTTAAGGAGGGGGACCCAAGCCTTAACTGGCTTGGGTTTCCTAGAGGCATCACACATGATGAACTCGACCCACTGTCCTTTGTCAGTTGGTGGGACATCAACCTTCAACTTTTCATTTCTATCAGACACATCAGATGGTTTTTCCTTCCACATACCGTCTTTATGAAAAGATTGTTTGTGGTAGACACTAGATTGATTTACTGTTTGTATCTTTGGTTTAGGTTCCAAAACCGGTTTCACCTCAGGCATCACAGACTTGCCAGTGACATGTCTATGTTGTCTGTGGTGTGGAGGTGAGGTATAAGACCTAGCAGGTGTGTTGGACCTAACTGGAGTCTTAGATCTCTGTTTTGGTATCTTACTGGCATCATGATCTAAGTCAATCTTAACCCGAGGTATCTGCTAACGAGGACAACTTGAAGAGATGTGACCTCGTTTTCCACAAGAGTAACAGGATCTCCTTTCAAATGGACTAGGAGTTCTCTTGTGGGGTGGGGAGTAGACCTCAGGAATGGGCTTTTTGGTCTCAGTCTTTGAACATTCACCTTCTTTGACAAACTTAACTTGTTTAACATTTTGGTTTACTTGTCTTTGTGGCTGAATATTATCTCTTTTAACTTATTTAACTTGAGTGGTTTTAGACATCTTGGATTGTGTGTTATTTGACTTTGAATCCAACCCAAGAGATGTTTGGACATTCTCTTCCACCTGTTTCTCATCAATGACATTGCTCGATGCTGAGATTTTCTGATCATCATCCGGAGAAGCAGGTTTAACTGCTGTGTCCGGATCACTAACCAAAGGAGTTATCACCACATGATCCTTAATTGGATTATTATTTATTGGATGTTGTTTAGTGTTCAACAGGATCTCATGTGGTGGTGGAACAACCTTGTAACCCAAACCCTCCCCATTGTTGCGTTCTTTAACCAAGTTTTTCAAAATGTGCGAGGAACTCGCTAAACTATGTAGTTTTTGTTTCAAAAACTCATTTTCTACTTGTAAAACCGCTTTGTCCTTTTTAGTCTCTTCAATGGCCTTTAAGTAGAATTTAATGTCATTTTCTTGGTTAAACACAACAACTTCAGTTTCCATTAATTGCTTCTTTAAAGCATCTATCTTTTCCTTATAAATGCTCTCATTCTGTTTTAACACTCGATTAGCCTCTGAGCACAGTTTCAAGTCATTTACTAAGTTATCATTGTGTTCTAATAACCTAGCATATTTTAAGTCAATGCTTTCTCTAAATTTATCACAATCAACACAAGCATGTTTAGCGAATATTTCATCCTTAGATTATACCTGTGCAGTTATGGATGTTCCAGCCATGAAAGCATTCTAAGATGCAGGTTGAGCTTCAGATTCTGAATTCAGCTCATTCTTGACAATTTCATCCACTGTATCAAACGTCTCTTCCAAGTCAGCGGTATCAACATCAGCTGAGCTCTCCCCCTCACTCGCTGAGTCTTCGTTCAAGTCTTCCACAGAAGCTATGTTCGCTTCACCATCAGATAAGAACCGAAAGGACCAGTCCTGTCCTTCATCTCCTTGTATGACCATAGCTTTAGAATCATTCCCTGTGGATGCTGGCTTCTTGTCTTTATCTTACCTATTGAACGAGGAGAATGGATTCCCGTTCCCAGTCTTCTTAGGCTTCACGCATTCTCTTTTGAAGTGACCCTTTTCTCCACAGTTAAAGCACGTGACTTTAGACTTGTCAAAACCAAAAGTCGTATCTTTAGTAGCCACGAGATTCTGCCCTGTTTTCTTCACAAACTTCTTGGCTCTCCGGACAGCACTTGCAAGAGCCCACATGATATCCATCCTTTCAAGCTCGTTTTCATCTACTTGCTCGTAGTCTTCATCAGCAAGGTGGAAATTTCCAATCTTACCCGCCACCAGGCCATCATAAGAGTACACAACTACAGCAAGTAGATCCATGTGCTCTTTAGCAACCTCCACTGTTACTTTTCCCAAATTTTCTGTCATCAACTTAGCAGATTGAGTAACAATTGGACTTTGTAGAATCCCAGATGCACCATGAGACTCATTTGCAGATGATGAGCCTTGATCAGTAGATGACGATGCATTGGAGACAAAGGCTGTTTGCAGAGGTGCTCCAGAAGACTTTGCAGCAGGAGTGGAAGTAGGAGTTACATTGTAGAGTGATGGGTCTTGTGTATACGCTCCTCTTTTCATCCTGTACTTGTGACGCACTTCTTCCTCTCTCAGTTTTAGAATAAAGTCATTAATATCCAAGGTCTCTAAAACTGAGTTGTGTCGCATAGTGGAAATGAATGAATTCCACTTTTCAGGTAGACTATCTGCCAAGCTTGAAACTTTGTCTTCCATTGACGTCTTTACTCCATGAGTGTGAAGTTCACTCATCAAGTGATAGAAGCGATCGATAATTTCATCCAAGCTTTCATTCCCAATTGCAGTGAAGTTGTCAAACTCCTTCTTCAACGCTTTACCCTTTAGGGACTTTAGAGTAGAATTCCCATCATACCTCTTCTCAAGAGCTTTCATCAACTTTTTACTTTGCTTGTGCTCTGAGTATTGGTGAAAAATGGCCTTGGGAATGGACTGGGTCAAAAGAGCATATGCCTTCTTTTCGGCATTGTAGGCAACCTTCTGTGTATCAGTGAGTCCACTTAAAGTCAAAGGAACACCATCAGCTCCCACGGGCATGTTATAACCTGTCTCAATAGAGTTCCATAAGTTCGGGTCCACTCCATTTAGATGAATCTCAAAACGTTGTCTCCATTGTGGAAATTCATCTATAGTAAATAGCTTCGGTGGCTTGTTATGGTTCCCTATCTCATTTTCCAGTAAAAGTAGGTTCTGTATCCTTGAGTCCTTTCCAGCTGACATTGCAAAGTTTTTTGAGTTCATTATGTTATTTCTTTAACTTGTGAATTAAACTGCTAATGCGATTGGGGAGTGCGACTGGGATGCGACCGACACTAGCTGTATGCGATTGGACTCAAACGTACGATTGAACAGACGACTGAGAGACTTAGGCGACTGAACAGACCGAACGACTCAACTGGGCGACTGAACTGGGCGATTGAACAGGCGAACTACTCAATTGGACGATTTAACTGAGCGACTGGACTTCAGTCGTACGATTGAGATAATCGTGCGACTGGGTCGGCTGAAAACGAGGTTTTTTCACAACTTTTGACCTAAAACGTGTTTTTTGACACCCTAGACGGCTGTAAGTTGAAAAACACTGATTTTTCAGAACATGCACACGTAAAGACTCGGTTTTGAGCAGAAAGATTGGATCTTTTCGTGAAAAACGTGGACTTTAACAAAACTTGATTGCATCAAACGAAGAATCAAGAGCTAAGGCTCCGATACCACTTGTTAGGACCGTGTAGGTACGGAGTACTAACTGATTCTTCATTATACCGGATCAAATAGTGCGGAATCCTATTTGATTGGCGATCCAATCAGGGAAAACGTTAACAAGATCAAACCTAACGATTAGAAAACATTAAGAACGAACTAGGAATGATCTGAAACGTTTTGTGAAGTTGGAATGGACGAACAGGACGCTCTGGGTCGACTAGGGTTGCAAATATTAGAAGTGTTTTGTTTTTCCACGAATTAAGTGGTATTTATAGGTTACAGCTATCATTCGTACGACTGAGCCAGACGATTGGTTCATTCGGACGACTGAGTCAGTCTTATGACTCAATCGTACGATTGACTCAGTCACCTAGTTCAGCTGTGCGATTGGACCATTCGTATGGTCCAGTCGTGCGACTGAATCAGGATACTTTGTAAACAAATTCTTGAACCTTTAATGATTCAGAATTATGTCACACAACTGTAAACCTATATAACATTGTCATAATATGCGTGTAACAACTAATAACATAAATAGATATAACATTAAATAACCAACAACCATATATAGAAGAGATTCTCATTATATTGATTAAACATTACATATGTGTTACAAGAAGAAGTTCTATTACATTTAAGTTCACTAGACTAGAACTGGGGACATGTGTACCAACAGAAAGAAGGGGGAACCGTTGGGTATATTTATATGAAATGGGCTTGAGATAAAGTTAATACAAAAGGATAATCTTTGAAGTCCGGATGTCGGTCCTACCTCTGATAAAGTGCCCAAAAGGTAGTTTTCTTGGAAGTTGAAATTTTTCCAAAGGTAATTTGTCTTCGGAAGATTTATGAAAATCTTTCGAAGCTAAATTTTGACTTCGGAATATATTCCTAAGCTTAGTGAAAAATGGCTTCGGAAGAAAAATTACTTAAGCAATTTCTCTCCGAAGAGTATTTGCTTTCGGAAGAAACTGATTTCAGAAGAAATTTGTACTTTAAATACACATAAGTACATAGAAGCATATTTTGGCTTCGGAAGAGATATGGTATTTCTTCCTAAGGTAAATCTCCTTTAAGTAGTTGCCCCAAAGATAATGTCACCTATATATACTTGAACCAGTATCAAGTCATTCCCTGTTCCTTTGATGAAGAGAGTTCCATCTATAGTACCCCTTTTGTAGCCATGTTGACAGAGATACTGAGATAGTGTCTCATACCACTTCCTTGGAGCTTGGTGCATCCCATAAAGAGCTTTATCAAGCTTGCAAACATAATCAAGATGATCTAGGTCTACAAAGGCAGGTGGTTGTTTGACATACACCTATTAATCAATCACCCGATATAAAAATGCAGACTTGACATCAAGTTGGTAGACCTTGAAGTCCTTAGATGCAGCAAATGTCAGGAATATCCTAACAGCTTCAAGTCTTGATACTAGAGCAAAGACAACAGTGTAATCAATTCCTTCTTCTTATGTGTTCCCTTGAACAACCAGTCTTACCTTTTCTTTATGACAAGTCCCTTATCATCTTTCTTGTTTCTAAACACCCATTTGGTTTCTATGATGGTCTTCCCATGAGGAAGAGGGCACAGGCTCCAAACCTTTTGTTTTTCAAATTGAAGCAGCTCCTCTTGCATTGCTTCAACCCAACTTCCATCATTTAAAGCATCATCCTCTTTCTTGGGCTCTATTTGGGACAAGAAATAAGAGTATAGACAAACATTTTTGTCATGGGTTTGTCCTTTTGTTCTCTTCCTCTTGTCAACATCTCCAATGATGTTTATGGTAGGGTGTGACTTGTGGATCCTAAGTTGAGCAATCACAGCAAGTTGATTAGACAGATCTAAATTTGAGAAGTTTAGATCTGGCAATGAAGTATCTTCCACCACATCAGCTCACTTATCAAGAGAAGCTTGATCTAATAAGTGTGTGACATCATTTATGTTGTCTTTAATGGAGTGGTTGTTAGCATCAAGAAACTCTTGATCACTTTCACCACTGCCATGTCCTCCTACATTTTAAGTTCCTTCATTTGTGTTTTGTGCCTCTGAGCTAGAATTTTCCGGCACTTCAGATTGATCAACTTGATTTGTCATTGTTGTGCTAATAGGAGCTTTACCCGTAGGGTTAGTTACAACTAGAGCTGAAGTAGTATTCTTACTTTGTCTTCTCAGCTCAAATCTTGGATCAGGATCTTCTGTTGATCTATTACCTATAGATCCTGAAACATCTTCCCAAGATTTACTAAAACAGTTGGTAACTAAATCAAGATCAAATAGCATGTCAGGACTAGAACCTTTCACACAAGGAGTGTGCTTATTGAAGATCACATTAGTTGATTCTTCAACTACTCTAGTTCTGAGATTGTATACTCTATAAGCCTTAGCTTGGGAAGAGTATCCAAAAAAGTGTCCATCATCTGATTTCTCAGCAAACCTTGCTACTTGATCTTTGGTATTTAAGATGGTGCAGGGACATCCAAATGATCAATGAAAACCAATGAAAGGTCTTCTTTTATGCCACAATTCATAAGGAGTCTTACCATGAGTCTTGACTACTAAAACTTTGTTTTACATATAGCAGGCAGTGTTAACTGCCTCTGCCCAGAAGGTAATGGGCATTTTAGAGTCAGACAACATGGTTCATACAACTTATATAAGTGTCATGTTTCCCCTCTCAGCAACATCGTTTTGTTGAGGAGTCCTGGGAGCACTGCATTGTCTTGTAATACCTTGTTCATCACAAAATATGTCAAGGATTTTGTTCTTGAATTCAGTTCCTTGATCAAATCTTATGATTTTGACCTTGTGATCACTTTGATTCTTAATTTTTAGAATGAAATTCTTCAAGATCTCAGGAGTTTCATCCTTAGTTCTAAGGAAGAAAACCTAAGTGAATCTTATGAAATCATCTATGATCACTTAACAATAAGAGGTCCTTCCTAGACTCATTACATTGGTGGGGCCAAAGAGATCCATGTGTAATAAGTGTAGGGGAGTAGTGATAGAGTTCATTTCCTTTGGCCTATGAGAAACCAAGTGTTGTTTCCCTGTTAGGCATGCAATATAGTGATCATCACTTATAAACTCCTTCTTTGGCATTCCAGTTACCAAATTATTCTTAATTAATTTGTTCATGTTCTTAAAGTTTACATGGCATATTCTTTTACGCTGAAAGAAAGATTCATCACTATTGCCCTTAGATAGAAAGCAAGAAACCTCTCCTGTTGGGGATGTTCCTGCAAAACCATCTTGTACATGTTCCCTTTCCGGGGTTCTCTAAGCAAGATATACTCTTAAGGAATGACCACCCCAGGCTTGAGAACAATGCACTCATGCTCAGTAAAGACCATGTTATGTCTCTGGTCACAAAATTAGGATACACTTAGTAAATTATACCCTAGCTCCTTAAGAAAGTTTACCTTCTCAATGTTGAGCTTATCATTTATGACCCTACCCCTTCCAGTAATGTAACCTCCAGCATCTCCTCTAAAAGCAACCGGCCCTCCATCAATTCTTTTAAAGTTTTGGAGCAAAGAACCATTGCCTGTCATGTACCTAGAATAGCCACTATCAATAATCCATACATTCTTCTTGGTCCTCAATTGTTCCTGCATAATAAAGGAGAGTTAGTTATATTTGGAAACCTAAGCCTCAGTGGTCTTGGGCTCTTCAAAACAAACTGAATACAATGAAATAGTAATTGATCCTATAGTGAGACTTTGGGGATCATTTGCTATGGTTAATAAAGAATTCTCAGCCACATGGTCTTCCTTGATCTTTCACACCATCTTTGGAAGATTAGACTTGACCTTCAAAACTTCGTAGGTTTTTACAACATTAGAAGTTTTGGAGACTGACCCTTCGGAAGATCTTGCTTTCACTGCAGCAAGCTTCAGTGCTTCGGAAGCATTCCCTTCATCTGAGACCAAATTTTCTTCTAAGACCAAATTTTCTTCTGAGACCAAATTTTCTTTCGAAGACAATTTTTCACTACCCTTCATTTTCATTTTGGAGCTTCCGAAAGAAACACAGATTTATTTAGAAGCTTTCGTCTTCTTGTTCTTCTCAAAAGTCCTCTTCTTTGTTGTGTTGACAGTACTTTTGGGATTGTAGATGCAATCCTTAGCCAGATGAGATGTACTGCTACACATAACGCAGTCAGTTTGCTTTCTTATGAGTGTCTTCTTATGAATGGAAGACTGAGTTTGATCACTTTCTATCTCCATCCTCATCCTTTCAGATGTTGTAGCAGGTTTCCTAGGGTGAAGCTTGCCTTTTGGAGGTGGCCGGTTCATGCTGTAGAGCAGTGTTACACAGTTGATCAGCCTTCATTCCTTCACAGGGATGAATTGGACATGAACTTCAACTCTTGGTACTAGAGTTCAAAGTTATTTCCTTAGTCTATACCACGTCAAAATCTGCAAAGATAAAAATTTGTTTTTGCTTGGAGTTGAAGGTGGCCTTGATCTCTTGAGCTCTCTTTGATCTTCTCTTGGCTGCTTGGATCAAGTTCTTTCTCTTGGACTTTGCCATCCTTGACTTCTCTCTTTCCTCAGGAGAATAGTGACCCTTGTTAGGATGATCTTCTTCACTCTTCCCAGATATATCCCTCACTATCTCCTCTTCATCCTCTTCATTACTTGGATCTATGGATGGAAGCTTATCTTGACTAGTTCCATACCTGGGAGATCTTACAGATTATAGAGTGTGTATAGGAGCTATCTCACTAGATCCAAGTCCTTGTTTGTTTTGATAACATACTTTGGAATGCAGGGATGATGATATCATGTTCTTGAAGGTCTCTTCTTCAAGAACATATTTCTCTGCCTTGGCTTTGCTGGTCACTAGCTCAGTATGGCACTAAGTTAACTTAGTAATGAGATCTTTGATTTGAGTCCTGTAGTTGGTATGCTCATGTTTAAGGGTTAAAATAGTTTTCTTTAAGTCTTCTATTTTTAACTTATACTCATTTTCAGCTCTTTTGAAATCAGTTTTTAAGATGTTCAAGGACTCAAGATTAGATCTCATTTCTAAGTTATAGGACCTATATCTGTTTACTTTAGCAATGCACTAAGGGGTACAAAGATGTTCCAATACCTTGGCTTCATCAAGATCTGCCATCAATGCTTGGTTTGGAGACACATCTTCTACCTAGAAGCTCCAATCAAAGCCTTCTTCTTCCACAGCAACTGTAGCTTGCTGCTTGGGCTTCTCAGTGTGCGGAGCTCCTTCAGTGTAGTTTGGCTTTGGTTATGCTTGGCCGCCATTTTTCATGGGTACCTTGCACTCCCTAGCAATAGTTACAGTTGTAATACTTCACCTTGCTCTTGTCCTGCCCAAAATTTCCACTGGATATATTGCTAGAAAACTTTCTCCTTGTCCTCTGTAGAACTTCTTGGCTCTATGAGTGAGAAGAGCCATTTGTTTAACTATCTCCATATACTCCAGATCATCCGGATGGATACAATCCAAGTCTTCAAGGGTGAAGAGAAAGTTGCTTGTGCTTTCATCATGAGACACAAAGGCTTGTGATGAGCTTGTCTTTTGGAATGGGCTTTCTTGGATGTAGCTATCCCTTGGTATCTCTGGGAAGGTGATGAAAGGGCCCTTTGGTGAGTTGTCAGGGTAAGAGATGAAATGGTGTTATGGTTATCTACAATCCCTTTCAACCATATGCAGGGTGGAACTCTGTTGATTGCTAGAGTTGCCAGATGGATTTTGCATATTGATCTCCATCTGGTAACCACTAAGTATGCCATACAACTCAGTAAGAGTGAGGGTCTTGAGATTTTAAGTCCTCTTAATGACCACACAATAATATGTCCATTGTCTAGGAAGAGAGAACATGAACTTTCTCACAATATCTCTATTCTTCGGTTTCACTCCAACATCCACCAGAGTGTCCACAATCTTAACATACCTGAAGTATTATTAAGTCATGGTTTCACCTACTTTGAAAGTGAAGTTCTCAAACTACTGCTTTAGAATGTCTTTCTTGTTTTCTTTAGCTTCAATAGACCCTTCATACATCAGCTTCAGTGCATCCCAGAGTTGCTTAACAGTTTTACACTTCTTGAAGCCTCTGTAGATGGCATTTGAAAGAGCAGTTTAGAGGGCTGTTATGGCTTTCTAATTTACCTCTATTCTTTTTATATCTTCTTCAGAGTAGTCAGCCACCTCCTTAGGGATAATGCCACCTCCAGCAGCAGCTGAAGAGGTGCATGGAATGTAAGGTCCTGTGGTAACAGACTCCCACATCCTGCTGTCTTGTGACATGATAAAGCCTTCCATTTTTAAACACCAAGTATCCAAATCATCAGGAGTGATCAGTGGAGACTTTACCATGGTACCGGTTTCCATATCATACTTTGATGTTGCCATTTGAGATGTTAAGTGTTGTGTGAGAACTAAGGATATTTAAGATGGTAAGATCTTACAATTAAGAGCCTTGAATGCTCTGATACCAATTGCAAGACTGGTTAAGGGATGGTCAATACAATCAGCCTCACAATGAGGAGAGTGTTAGAACACTTAATAGTTCAAATAGGGAACCAGGTTTAAGAACAAGATGCAAATAACACAAGTAACAATGAGACAAAACTCAAGAACAATATATGGTTTTCAAGATTGTTGTATATTAATCTCAAGTTCTCTTATAAGAGTTACAATGCATAAGTTATAAGTTACAAGACCCTGAGATACTTTATACTACATCCTACAACCGGCTATACTTGAAAAGCCAGTTGGAACATTGAAAGAAAACAAAATAAATGTAGAGTCAAAAGACAGATTGCCTTTTGACTAGTGACTATGACATGACATAGCTCACATCCTAATATAATACAAAAAGGATAAACGTATATAAAGTACAAAGTTACAGACAAAGACCTCAATGTACAGTTACAAAAGCATGGACCTTTTCACCAACTCATGCAAGTTGGTGAGTCTTTAGAGTTGCAGCGGAAAGTTGGTCAGCTTTGTACAAAAGTACATCAAAGAAAAGCATGTTCTTCTAAGTCTTCGGAAGAAATAAGTCTTCACTTCATTTAGCTTCGGAAGACTTTGTCTTTGAAGTTACAGAAGACTTTATCTTTGGCTTCAGAAGATTTGGTCTTTGGCTTTGATAGATTTTATACTTAGAATATTTCTTGTGCAGAGTATAAAACTTCCGAAGCAACTTTGTCTTCGAAATATTTTATACTTAGAATAATTCTTGTTCTAAGTATAAAACTTCCGAAGCATCTTCTACTTGGTACTGAGTGCATGTATGCAGGAAGTCTTTGGTTGCATTGGTTGCATCATCGTTTATATAAACCTTACAGTGTGCTTAACCTAAGAAGACGTAAGTGAGAAGTTTAGAAAGCCATGAAGTACTATTCAATTCATCTTTGCTTGAGTTTTTCTAGTGTATTACAATGAAATGATAACTATCGATTTATAGGCAAACATGACCAAAAGCATCTATACAATAATCAGGCCATGTGATTATTAAAGTAAAATAAAGAAATCAAAAAATTCTAACTACATGTGCTAAAAGAAAAACAATTTGATACAATTAAAAAGACCAACACGGAAATCAACTTTTTATTCTAAGAGCATCTTTAGCTTTTTAGAATATGTTTGTAGAATAATTGCTCTTCAATCATGAATTTGTAGACTTGTATTGTTTGTTATTTTAATTTTTAAAAAACGCTATATGTACTATCTACTGTTGGTCGTGATCCTAGGTCACTATAGACTTCTTTGGTCTCTTCAAGATAAATAATACGTTTAAGCTCTAGAGCATCACCTTCCTCAATAAATAATAAAAGGAAGTTTTAATTTAAATGAGACCATATTTGTATATAATGACCTTTAGCTATCAATTTGTAACTTTCCTATTTGAAGCAATACGTCGATCTTAGAGTATTCTATACCTATGTAATAAACTAGCTAGTTTATGTTATGAAATATCAAAAATTATTGGATGACATCCTTTAAAGAGTAAAGATTAAAATTGTTTACATGGTTGTCTCCAAAATAATTACCTTTTCTCTACCAAATAATATATGTATTTGTAGTATAAAGACTACCTCCATGGTAATAAGAAAGATACACCATCTTGGATGAACTCAAAGTTATACTTTCTTATCACTTATCTCTACAATTTTCTTTGAATTTCTTAAATTACTTCAATAATCTTGTTATAATTATAGTTAAAGATTATCAACACGAGTAACTTGTATCTTAATCAAGAAGGTCAACCGAGCAAAAGGACATAATGGTAAATACATTGATATTATCTTGGTATGGTTTACGTGGACTGTTACATTGATATTAATCATTTAACAAATTTAAACTTCAATTGTATAACCATTTTACACACTTAATATAATGAGTTGTGAAAAAAATGTATCTAGTTAAGAACTTGATGAACTAATTATATTACTGAGAGGTGAAAGTTGATTTGAGTTATTTTTTAAGTCATGGTAAGTAAAAGTAAAACAGTTATCTTTTAAGTCATGGTAAGTAAAAGTAAAACATATCTTTGAAAGAAAATGGCTCGAAATCATCCTAATCAGATTTGTTCCAAGCTTATCGGCTCAACCACACGAAAGGACAAGATAAGTTATCCGTAAAGTAACATGTGCATGGTTAATACAATGATTCATAAAAGAACATTTAATTAGCTGAGAACTTAATGGATACATATACATACATACATATATATATATATATATATACATACATACATATATATATATACATACATATATATACATATATATACATACATATACATATATATACATACATACATATATATATATATATACATATATATACATACATATATTTACACATACATATATATACATACATATATATATACATATATATATACATACATATATATATATACATACATATATATACATACATATATATACATATATATATATACACATATATATTTACACACATCAGGTGATGATATTGTTTGTTTTAATATTGTATGTATAAAGGCTTGACTAATTAAAACTTCTTAATGTTTAATTAAAGATAATACATACATATTTACTTTTAACAAAAGTTTAAGAAAAAAGGAAAAAAAAGTTGTTTATGATGTATCGATTAAAGAATGCCCATATGGCTCATCAAAACATGTATGACATGACATCCCTCTCTCTCTTGTCAAATTACTTCCTCAAACACTAACATGAAAAAAATTCTCAAACACACTATCTTTTTCCTTAATTCACATACTCCATTCAATCCATCTTTTCACAAAAACATTTGTCAATTCATTGTTATAGCATAATTTTATTTACTTGTTTTAGAATGGTTAACTCACACGTTTGCAAATGTACTAAAAGTTACAATAAGGTTCATAAAAATAGTATCTTCATCCAAATTAGAATTAACACTTTTAATGCTAACCATGATACCATTAGATAACAAGGCCTCTGGTTATTATGTTGCTACTTAGGCGTGTATGACCAACGAAAAGGATTTTGTCTAATAAAGTACTGAGCTTGAGTTAGTTCATGTTGTAAATGGTAACTCTCATTAGTGCCCCTTAGACAAACTAACTGGAATTAGGGAAATCATAAACTTTATCATTACACATTTTAGAATAGCATTACCATGATTTTTAGTGTTACAATTTAATTAAAATGTATTAATAAGCTGCTAAATTATCCTATTTCTTGAGCATACCAATAAGTATATTAAAAACTGAGTCAACAGTTGAAAAAATGTTGAAAATGATTTCATCATATGTGGCTTTTATGAGTTAGTTTGATTACCCGGTTATAACATAAGTAATAAGTGCTTATATGTAACTTGATGAAACATCATTTATTGATAATTGTATTATGTTAATCCAGGGGCGGCTCAAACATTTTTGTGGCCCGAAGCGAAGCAAAACTTTAGGGCCCTTTCACATAAAAAAAAATATTTCAAGTTTAAAAATCCAACTATGTAATCAACTAATGAAACCAATTAGTATTAATCACAATTTAACATAAATACAACAAACTAATCTAGCAAATGCAAGTCATAGCTCTCAAATTTTCAATGAATCAATAAATGAGTAACAACAGATTATCAGGTAGCATGTAGTTTTAACTGAAACAACTAAACGATCTTAGTTTTTTTAGCACTATGTTAAAAGCATTTATCCATTTTAATATACATATGTTTTATCATCAAGCACACAAAATTGAATGAGTAAGTTTCAAAAGTTGAGAGTTAAAATTTGCAAACAATAGTCCAGAAATAGACATATTTGTAACAAATACACAAACAATAAGCCAATAGTGTAATGTAAAATTTAAAATTGATTGTGACTAAAGAGCAAAAGCAAGGAATGAGCAGAAGTAATACCGTCAATATAATTTAGTGAAATAAAATGATTCACTTTATGTGTATGAGAACATGAGAACCACCCTATCATAAACATCACATTTTCTTCCACGGTCTCGTTATTAATTCCCCGAACAAATCAAAACACATCTACACATATATCAATTAACATTAGACAATTACTTAATTCTCCAGACAAATCAAAATCAAAGTTACGTTATTTGACTTTTGTTCAAAAGTCAAACAGAATAATTCACAAAACGAAGTCTAGAACAAAAGGCCCCATAAATCCTAAATTGAGGGAGGTTCAATCTCATAATTTTTGTTTTTGCCATTTTGGGTAAAATTTTCCAGAAACTTGATTAGAGATCCTTTAAAAATACAATAATAAGATAATTCATGTATAAACACAGTCGTTTGAATATAATTGTTGATAATTTGCTTACACTTGACAACAAAATTCTAAAAGAAGACAAAAAACAATTTATAAAAAAATTAAATACATGCAAACCACTCTAAAGCTTTGGACTAATCTTCGTATGCTCCCCTTTGATCCATCCTATAAAGCAAAAAAGTATTTTGTAAACCCTAATTCTGAATAAAACCAAATACCTAAAAGAAAAAGAATCACATGGTCTTTTCAGGTTCTATTCATTGAAAATTGTCCATACATTCTCAAGCTCTCAAATCAACCCAAGTATGAAAAGAACATTTAGGAAATGGGGGCCCTAAGCCTTTGCTTGGGCTCTTCCTCTTCTTGGGCCGGCCCTGTGTTAATCCATCACAATATTATCCGCTTGTGAATTTATATGTATGGAAGCTTGGCTTAGGAGACGAGAAAAATATGTTATAAACTTTATTCATTAGAGTACTCACGATAAAAGATGAGTAAAAATAGCCAGTAGCATCACTCTCTCTCCATGCCTTTTGCTTGTCTCACAAAACCTCTCTCATGTTAAAAATATTTTTCTCTCTTCTATCTCTCCTTCTCTCATGTTTGGTTTTTAAAGTTTTTGATCATAAAGATGGTCTTAGGTGGTGTTTGTTTTTTACAAAAAGCTCTTCCCAACCTCTTCATCTGCACGCACGCAGACGCGAGAAGAGGTTTTATTCGAACAGACTGTTTGATTTCTCGAAGACATTTCATTTAAAAATGTCTTCCTGAGGTCTTCTTGGGGAAGACATGGACTAGTGTCTTCAGACGGGAAGACATTTCATCCAAACCTCTTCTCCTCTTCTCCTCTCTTCACAAAACAGCAGCCCATATAGAGAAAATCTCTATATGCTTCTGCAATGGCGAACGTCCTCCGATCCGCATCATACTCTCCAATTCACACTCCCAAACTCACCTCCACGCACAACTTTCAATTCCTGAATCCGAACACACAATTCAAATGCGGATGCCGGAGGAACGACAATGGCTTAGTGGTTAATGCCTCCGACGCCGGTGGCCAAGGCGGAGGAGAGTTGGATACGGCGGTGGTGGAGAAGGAGAAATTAAAAGCATTGCCGCGGCGGTTTCAGGTGTTACGGGGTTCTCCGACGCCGTTTGGTGCCACGGTTAAGGAGGATGGGGTTAATTTCGTGATTTGTTCACACAATGCGACGTCTGTAACTCTTTGCTTGATGACTACTTCTGATTTGCCTCAGGTATAGCTGTTAAACTTCTTTTTGATATTATTTCATTTTTTGTTTTTTTGGAAATATCTGCTGTAGATATTTTATGCGCAGTGATTTTTAATAAAGGTTCATGAGATTGGGACGCTGACAAGTGTGATTGTGTTAAATTTCTATACAATTATAAATTTGTGAGTAGTATAATCGGTCCTGAACATGTGAAACATGTACACTCCCAACTAGTTTTTAAAGTTTTTAAAGTTTATTGTATTTATGTTTAAATGTTAAACTAGTTTTTAAAGTTTAAAAAATAGTTTTACTTTAATTACACCATATTTTATCAGTCTGCAGATGTTAAAAAATCAAACAGTTTTTTCTTGCAGACTGCAGACGTTTGGTCCACCTCTTCTGCTGCAGATGTCTGCAGATGTGGTCCGCAGACTGCAGACGTTTTCCTGCAGAAAAAACAAACAGCACCTTAGAGTATGCCACTAGAGAACACTAAAAACAAGTACGACACATCTTTCTTCTGAACATCATGAAACGCTCTCTATCTCCCTTCATACACATGCTCCATCCCATTATCATTTCAAACAAAAAAGGCACATCTTTCTTTTCATTATTAGGACATAATATAATAAAAAAGAAAAACTTTTTAAACTCTTTTTGACTAACAGCTTTTTGTCATAAAACGCTTCCTTTGAAACATGCAATGACTCTCGTATCAGACGGTTGACTGCTTGTATATAAGCCAATGATAATTGTCATGTGCCCAACATGGGCGAAGTGCCCGTATATATCATATTGTCACCAACCCATAACCCATATTTTCGTGGTTCATGTAATGGGTGTCGCCACCTATCTTACATCCTTGTCATGATGGGTTGCTTGTATTTTTTATTAAAAAGAAAAATACGTTAGAAATAAACACTATTGCCGCCAGTATAATACGGTCTTCCGCCCATATAATACTGTTTTCCACCACTATTCTTTTTATTTAAAAAATGTTTAAAAATTAACAAAATTCGTCAGCCTATATAATACGGTCATCTGTTGCATTTAAATATAGAAAGGTCTGATATTATGTTTTTATAAATCTAACGATCATCGTGAAACATATATGATAAGATTCTAAACAAAAGACATCACAACTGCACAAACACAATCAGATACACTAGTGTTTCTAAATATATGGAGTTTCCATGTCGTATTTGGACACTTCATTGAATTTAAGGAAAAAGTAATAGTCAAAGGTTTGGGTTCAAATACAAAGTGAACATTATGTAAAAAGTGTGAGAAGCAATCGGTGAGTGACATGTGGCATATTTTTAAAAATAGAAGAAGGGGTATTTTAGGAAGTCTAATTTATTGAGATGAATGTGTGGGCTTACATCAATTCTATTGAAGATTGCTTACATCTAATTTATTTGAACACGAGCCTTCAACAAAATTCTCAATTTATCGATTCAAACGATTGACGTTTCATCTTACATCAATTTCAATCGTTGAAGATTCAAACGATCAAATTCATCTGTTGATGATTGCTTTATGTTGTTTCTGTTGAAGATCGTTGAGTTATGTTGATCTATTTGATTTCATCAATTTGGTACGCATGAAGACGATTATATACTGTAATTGAAATAGTATGTTAATAATTTTGTCGTTTGGATCATCATTGTGTCTATACTGTCTGATTTCAGTGAATTTTGTTATTGATTGACATCATCATTGTGTCATAGGTATCATCATTGTGTCATAGGTATCATCATTGTGTCTTTTTGTTCGTCATTGTATCTTTTGTATTGTCATTGTGTCTGAATAAAACAGTTATTGTGTCTATACTGTTAGATTACTCTGGACATTATCAATATGTTGTTGAACATATTTTATAAATATCAGGTGAGTCTCTATATGTTGTGTCTTTTATGTTGTTGTGTTTGTTATATGATTTTTGTTATTGATTGACATCATCATTGTGTCTTAGATATTATCATTCTGTCTTTTTGTTCGTCATTGTATCTTTTATATTGTCATTGTGTCTGAATAAAACAATTATCGTTAATCAATTGGTTACGAACAAAGATGAGTTGTGTTTTTTTCTTAATTATTTAAATAGTTACAAGTCTAAGGCTGATAAAGTTCAAATGGTCGCCCCACCTCCAAGCAGGAGAGATAGGTTTGCAGAGTTACCTGGAGGGAGCGAACGAAATGAAGCAAAATTCAGTGTACCTGTTAAGCAAAAGACAAAAGGTAGGCCGAAAAAAATGAAGTCAGCTCGTGAGTTAGCCATCGAACAAGCAGGAAAAAAAGTTGAGAAATTATGGGTTTTGCAAACAACCTGGTCATATTATACGCAATTTCAGTTTATATCTTCAAAGCATTAAGGATAAACAAGTTTCAAACAGCTCAATAGTTGATTCTATGCCTATTCAAGAATAGGATTCATTGTGTCATAAGATTTATTGTGTCATAAGATTTATTGTGTCATATACTCATTGTGTCATTATATTCATTGTGTCATTATATTCATTGTGTCATAAGACTCATTGTGTCATGTTTGAAGAGTTTTGTTTACGTTTGATTTTGACGATAAAAACAAGTTATCAAAATATTATTGTGTAATGTAAAGCAACGTATAACAACAAATATTAACATGCCAACACATAGCAAAATATAATAACATGCCAACATACCAAATTACTATTGTTTTAAATTACTATTGTGTCAAACTACCATTGTGTCAAACTACGATTGTGTTAAATTACCATTGTTTCAAACAACCATTGTGTCAAACAACTATTGTGTCAAACAACTATTGTGTCAAATAACCATTGTGTCAAACAACCATTGTGTCAAACAACCATTGTGTCAAATTACTTTTTTGCCCCTCCGCCTGTTAGCAGTTTTCCACTTATTTATATTTTTACCACCGCGTTTTTTTAAACCATTGATTTATTTTAATTAGTTGATCCAATGGCTAGAATTACTTCTCATCTTTTTTAAAAAATACATCATTTGTAGCATATACTCTCCCATAGTAAAATACACATTTCTGGAGAGGAAAATAATAGACTTGAGAATTTTTGAAAATAAAAACCCTACAGAAAATTTTATATGTTGCGTTGCTATAAAATTGTGGAGGGAAAAGAATGGACTTGTAAAATCGGGGAAGAAGAAAGAGTCCATGGAAAACAACGATGATCAAAATCCAAACAAGAACAAATCTTCGTCATCATCATCATCGTTCGTGATAAAAATCCCCTCATACGAAGAAGTTATTCAATCGAAAACCCCTGTTCAATCCCTTTTCAACCCCTCTCAGTCCTTCACTCAAGCCTTCAATTCCATTAAGAACACCGAGTTTTACGCTTCACCACCACCGCCTTCATCATCTTCTCATTTGGAGTCTTCATCTTCAAGGTGATGGTCTTAATTGGCTGATTCATTTTCTTCTTTAATTTTCGCATTTGTTTCATAAATTAGGGTTGTTTTTGGTATCAGGGTTACTTCTACTCCATCTGCATTGCCTTCTGCAGCTGTGAATTCCAGTGGCGCATCTTCATCTTCTACACAAAATCGCAATGCAATACTTGTTAGTCATAGACAGGTGACATTTTTTTATAAGAAATTACACTCTTTATTTCTGCAAGGGAAATTAGTTTTTTTTTATTTGCAAGAGTTATTATGATGTTTTAGCCCCCTAGCACCTTAGTACTTTGTGCTCTGTTCATTCTAACAAAAAGTAGGATGGATCTTGGTTTAGGGGTGGGCGGGTACTACTGGTAGGTTTAATTACTAATAAAAATGTTGTAGGTTTTGCTACAAGGTCTTTTAGCTATTTAATAGTTTCTTGGTGTAATTTATGAGAAAAATTATTTAACAATAGTTTTAGAACAATCTCTGCATGTCCTACAAGTATAGTTTTGCATTTAATGAACACCATAGTTTGAATTTGTTTGAAACTTTAGGTTGGTTGGTTCATAAGGACCATAACCATAGTACCATGCTTTCTTATAGGAAGAACTAGAATGAATCAACCAAAGAAGCCTTCTATGATATTAGATATGTTGCATTTAAAATTACGAAATATATACATCTTTTTACATAAAATATAATATGCCACATATGCTCTGTGTGTTTGATTGAGTATGAAGTGAACTTCTTATACTGGAAATAGAGAGACATACACATAGTTTCATATATAGATGGAAAAGTTAATGGGAAATTTTAAATGAACTATGATTGGGAGATGGAGAGGAAGGATACCAAGGAACACAATCAGAGGTATTGATACTGTATGAATGTGTGAGGGTTTTGAATTCAATGTGTTTGATGAACTGTTAATGAAGAAAAGGAGTAGTTTATTTATATGGTAAAGATTCAAGATTGATTAGATCATTGACCTTATGAAGTAGTTTAAAGGATAAATTGTTGATTTTTGTTTGTGCATGGGTTTATTAGTTCAATAAAAAGTTATCAGACAAAATCAGCATCCCAATGCCATTGGAAACTTACCCTTGTATGATTCTTCCATCTAGTTCTTTTTTCTTGTCTTAATATTATCCTGTTTTTCATTCAGAAGGGGAATCCTTTGCTAAAACATATAAGAAATGTGAGATGGGCTTTTTCAGATATTGTTTGTGACTACATGTTGGGGAAAACTTCATGTGCTCTTTATCTCAGGTTTGTATTTTAACAAACCATCAACTCATTTTTCATTGTGCTAGCCATCAACAGATATTCAGTTACAAATATATATACTGCGGTTTCTGTATGTTTAATCACACTTATTAGCTGGATCATGGATGTACATTTTTTAAAATTATTTTTATGAAAGATTTGAACTTGATCCTTTTTTCTAATCTTAGTTGCTCGTTGTGATGTTTCAAATGCAGCCTTAGGTATCATCTGCTTCACCCAGATTACTTATATTACCGAATAAGGGAATTAGGAAAGGACTTCAAGCTTCGTGTTGTTTTATGCCATGTTGATGTTGTAAGACCTTTATATCTGCAGTTCAATATTTGATTTATTACTTCGGAAAAAAATACAACATATGTACCAACCACCAAAAATCATAGTTTATTTCAAACAACATAGCAACCTGAGTTGGAAAAATAGATGAGGCGCTTATATACTTTCACATAGTTTTTCAATTACATAATTACATGGTCAAACACAAGATTTATCACTAACATTCTCTCACTCTCATAGCCATATCAATTGCACCATCTTTGTCCAATTTTAGTCATGTTAATAACCAATATAAATGGTTCTGGAACAAGGGAATGAAGGGAGAAAGACTTGAAAGAAGTTACCTGAATTTTGTTGCTTAATGTTCCAGGAAGATGTTGTGAAACCATTATTGGAAGTCACAAGGACTGCTCTACTTCATGACTGTACACTTTTGTGTGGTTGGAGGTATGGTGTAAATGTATATCTATTTCTTTATTTATATGAGCATAGATAACTGTTAATTGCTTTATACATCTCATCAATTTTATGCATAATGTCACACTACCACAAGCAAATCTTCTACTCGCTAAATGGTTGGGTTGGGTAATGACAAGTATTATTTTCCATGGGTTGTTGGGTTGGCCTAAAACAGTTTTTATTTTCTTCCCAATTTTATTGTAAACTTCTTAAGTTATATGTGTTAAACCAGATTATATTTATTGCAGTATCATGATCTTGTTCTTTAAATAAAAGTATTTAGTAAGCTGTATACTTTAAAATACACTTTGAGTGACTTTACTATCAGAACTTTTTTGCAGCTAAACTTTTTGAGTTTACCCATTTGAAAGAATTGGCACCTCTATCAAAATTTTGTTAAAGAACCCTATTTTATGTGACCTACTAAGTCCTGTATTGTTTGTTTCAGCTTGGAAGAATGTGGTCGGTATCTGGAGACAATAAAAGTTTATGAAAACAAGCCTGCAGACATCATTCAAGGCCAAATGGATACAGACTATTTATCACGGGTATGAATTTATGAGTTTTTTAAACTTCTAACATGTTTATATCATTTCTTTCTGCTAATTTAGACTTTATATATGGCTATCAGAGATTCTGTTGTGTTAAAGAATTATATGGGGATTTACACCTGATATATATTTTTAGTACTGCACTAATGAACTGCATTTGCAGCTATCACACGCTCTAACATCAGTTCGACATGTCAATAAGACAGATGTGGTTACTCTTGGTTCTACATTTGGGGTAACTCCATCTTCTCCTACTTGTAATCTTGGGAATATAAGGGGTGTTTGGATATAAAAAATAATCATGTAATTGAAGTTGGGTAATTTGGTTGAGTTTTCAGTTTTTTTTGCAACTTCGTACATGCTTTAAATTTCATTATTTTAGCCCAAAATATAGAATAAAAAGGTTATTGTAATCATTTCTCAAAACACTAAAAAACTAATTAGCGGAACTTCACTTCATTAGACATTAGAATCTCTGTTCGGACTCATCTTTTTGTAATTTCTCTTAGACGCTACTTTTTAACCTAAAACAACTAGCTTTGAAATTAAAAACTTGTTTATCTTGTTTTGTAAAATTTTGTCTACCATTCTTCTTGCAGTCTCTCTCTCATATCATGGATGCTTCAATGGAGGATCTAGCTCGTTGCCCTGGCATTGGAGAGCGTAAAGTATATATCTTTATTCTTATCTTGGCATTATGTTCTCTTAGTTTTTTCAGTTATTCCTTATAACAAGACACATTAATATTATGGTCCAATATGACATTTTAATGGGGAAAGTTGGTTACGGGTCAATGGGTTTTTGGGGTATGGGTGAAAATGCTTAAGGTTGGGACTTGGGTTGAACTGGGACAATTTTTCTATGTAATAAAATAGTCTGTTGAAATATCATTACAATATTTTTCTCAGTAATAAACAGTTTTTTATTTTGAATAAAGTGAAAGCACTAAAAATATAGTTTTGGGATACTTTTAACCCCATTTTTTAGTTTGTTTTTTTAATACTCGTTTGACCCGTTGGAGTTAATACATACCCGAAGGGCCCATTCACAAGTAAAATTAGTTGAAATTGCCTCCATGATAACTTTGTAATCGATGCCTGATGTATTTTGTTTTTGACTTCAAATGAAACGACGTTCTATACCCACTATTAGTATTATCATTAAACCTGCCATGATTCACACACGTAAAAGAAAAACATGTAATATAGTTTGAATTCTTTATTCATGTAGCAACATGATCTCGCTTAAAATCAGGAAGACGCCTGAGCATCAGATGGTATCTGTTAATTTTAGTTGATCATTGTTTTTCATGAATTTTGAACAGGTAAAGCGTTTGTATGACACTTTCCATGAACCATTCAAACGGTCAATTCCTAAATACCCTTCAACAGCTGAAACATCTGCACAACATTTCACTCCAAGTGAAGTAAAGGATGACGAGAAGGAAATAGCGCGTTCAAGCAAACGCGACAAAAAAGAAACCAATCTAACAGTTAAATCAGCTCTTTCAGCAGCTTTTGCAAAATACAAGGAGAAAGTTGGTATGGAAAATAATCATAAAGAAGAACATGAAAACCAGAAACAATAATCAAGATTTTACTTGATGCATCCTTGACCAGTTAAAGAAAATGTAGTTAGGAAGTTTAATTTAGTTGTCTTTAGTGATAGTATGACGGAAAAGGGATAAAAGTGGTCGTTTTGCGCACTGTCACACTATCAAATCCAAGCCCACGTTGGCATCGACAGTTTTGTAATGAATCTAAGTAATTTGTGCCATGTATTTTGAAATCATTTCCTTTTACAACTATGAAAATTCTGTTATTGGAAAATTCAGACGTCCCATCAATACTCTGTTTACCGGGATAACATTTTAGGTTTCTTTTATGAAAGATTCTTGATGAAGTCGAATGTTGTTGCCATGTATATTCATTTCAATTGTTTTGTGTAGGGGAGCGCTCTTTCATTTCAATAGTCAAATGTTGTAGCGTTTATAGGTGAGGAACACTATGCCATGATCAAGTTTCTTTTATGTTTTAAATTTAATACTGAACATACAAATTAACATACAAACAGTGTCTATGATCTTGGGCTTACTCTTTTACTAAACCTAAAAGAACCAGTTGAGCACCCAAAAGATATGCTGTGCACTATAGGAATCAATGACTGCACGACATCTGTCATCAAAGGCCGATAGTCAGCTGCAGTTTGCACACACATCGCCGCAATAGCTGCTACCTGAAATACAAAAGAAAGACTTCGGTCAGATCATCTTCTAACTTATTGTGGTCGATGACCTAGCATTTACTAAACCAAACTAACCTGGATTAGATCCTTTCTTGAAAATTGACCATGTAGATTTGGATCAACCATCTCCACAACTGCAGCTCTATTTGTTAATCTCGGAAGAGCCTGCGAGCAACCAAATTTAAGCCACATAAAATGGATGACAGTTGTCATTTGTCGTTTGCCTCCTTTTTCAACGGCGGGCCATGGCTGATGGGCCCGTCTTTATCTTCTGACTAACTCACTATAACAATTAGTTAAGGGCGTCGAACCATTTAATGAAACAACACATAAATATGCTTACCCATGAGACAAGAACATGCTCTCCAGGTGGGCGGTTTGTGTCAATAGGTACGCGTCCTGTTAGGAGCTCTAGCAAAACAACACCGTAGCTATAGACATCTGACTTAGTTGTAAGTTTTCCGGTTGAAGCATACCTAACATCACCAAAATTGAAAAAATAAAGAAAAATACCTAACATCACCACAGAAGTTGGATGTGGTAAAATAAGATAAAAAGAAAATGAAACAATTTAAAAATCACATTTGATCCATTAATAATTCAGAGTTTCTTCTCTTTTTTTTTTTTAATGTAAAGTGTTTCAAGTCAACCCCACCCATCTAAAGAATAAAGATATTTTGACCCATGACCCAATGGGTCGACCGCCTATCTACAAAGAATGAATAACTCACTCGGGTGCCAAATATCCCGTAGTTCCCAAAACACGGGTTGAGATCATGCCATTGAGCTTGTCTGATCCAATCTTGGCCAACCCAAAATCAGACACTTTTCCTCGGAAGTTTTCGTTCAACAAAATGTTCATAGATTTAAAATCACGATGGATGACCGATGGGGTTGTGTGCTCGTGGAGGAACTCAAGGGCTCTTGCACAATCGAGTGCAATTCTCAATCGGATACCCCAAGTCAACAGTTGAGATCGACCATCACACGAGTGGAGCCGGTCGTGAAGAGTACCGTTTGGCATGTATTCAAACAAAAGAAGCTTGTGGTTGTTATCAGCACAATATCCAAGAAGATCCACCAAGTATGGACAATGCAAACGACTTAGTAAATCCACCTGCATTTCATTTTTTTATCCGGAATCAATTTAAGTAGAGAACTGCATAATCATTTATACATAGTGCTCATCAGATATAATAAGAGAGAGAGAGAAAGAGTAAACCATACGTTTACATAACCCCCTTATGTATAACATTAAAACAACATGTAAGAAATATCAAATACTCATATGGTTAAACGCGGTGCTATATATACAATACCTCTGAACGAAACGCACGCTCTCCTTGCTTGCCTTCCCTGTGGAGCATTTTAATGGTGGAAAGCGTGCCATCACGGAGCATCCCACGATAGACATTCCCGAATCCACCCTTGCCCACAAGGTTAATCGGGTTGAAGTCATCAGTAGCCGACTGCAGCTCTTTATATGTGAATACTTGTACAGCTTTAGCTGTTGCTGATGGCATGCTGCATGGTCTTCCTCCATATATACATCCCCTCTTCATATCTAATATAATAACTCCCACAAAATTCAACTTTTAAATCACACATTTATATGATAAAAACAATTTTTAACTAATCTACGTACTGTTTTCATAATCATATTATAGCTTTACTAAAGTTCAACAACGTACTTAAATGAAGTGTCTCAAATCTCAATTACCTGTGGTACCATCGAATGTTATGATGCTATGAGCATTGAACATGCAGCTTCTGTTGCCGTTGGTGGTTTCATTCGCCTTCGGAGATTTCATACGACGAAAAAACGCTACGATTAAAGAGATTGCTAGGAGTAAAATGACAATGACAATGGGAAGCAACACCACAAGGATGGTGGTTTCAGGGGGGGTGTGGTGGTGGTGGTGGTGGTTGTGGTGGTTGTGGTGGAGCAAATGGTTCCGGTTGCCGTTGATGTGAGTTCTTGTAGGTGGCTCCGTTACGTTTGTTTCCATTGTTGTAAAAAGACCAAAGAAAGATTAAAGAGATGAGAGGGGCCTTAAAGGGTGAAGGAGAGTGATATATGTTTAATAATATAGGTAAGGGTGTTTGGTGTGGATATTTAACGTAGTCTATTAGGTGGATTTGAGGAAAGGAAAAAAACATCAAAATAATAAAAGTTTATTTTTCGTATAACGTGAAGGTAAAATTATTATGCAAAATGATTATACTTGCATTAACTTATCACACATAGATGAAGTTGTCAATTAAAAATATATTTTACATGATTATCCTACCATTACGTCATAATTGTATCCATACGTGATAATTCTAGTACTCTCTTTGTGTGATAACTAGACTCGTATGTATTCCTTTTGCGTGATAACTTTATACACTATGTATAAAAATAGATTTTAATTTTAACCTTTCTTAGGTTATATGATATATCATATGAGAAAGGTTCAAATAAAAAACCTTTTAAAACTAAAAAGCTTAAAACTAATCTCAATCATCCATCTAATCAAATTGTAGGGAAAACTTAGTTAGAAGACTATCTTAGGAATAATTATTTTTATTGACTTTTTGCAAGTACCCCCACTTTCTTTTAAAAGTTCATAACTTTTACGTATGACATTGTTTTTTATAAAAATTACACCATAAGAACAAGCGTTTTTATTCATTAAAACGAATACAATATTTTTATATAGGGGCATTTACATATTTCCCCTTCCTAAAGTTATTAATTACATATTTACCCAAGTTAAAAAATCAATTACACATTTTCTCTTTCTAAAACACATATATTATATTTTTACCCATTTTATTAAAATTATTTATTGGATGATTATTTTTGCTCATAATTTTACTAAATTATTTTTGCACATTTCACTCCTAAGACTAGCAGTTACATATTTGCTAAGTTCGAGTCTTTTATGTAAATAAAAATAATAAAATTACATATAATTTAAAACTTCATTTCGCAACAATAGTAACCGATAATCAAATATATATCTTCAAATACAAAACATAATTGTCAACAGTTTTAGATAATTATAATAATAAAACATTAATATGTAAAAGTATTTTAATAAAACAAGGTAAGATAGTCATTTAATATGTTAGTTTTAATAAAATGGATAAATATGTAATATATATGTTTTAAGAAGGGAAAATATGTAATTTATGGTCTTAATAGGGGGAAATATGTAAAAAATCCCTTTTATATAAAAGATAAATAAATTAACTTTTTTAAGCTTATATCTCGTCATTGTGTCTTTAGTGTATTTTATTGTTGCGTATGTCAAATATATAAAACAAATAATAAATTAACAACTAATAATCTAATACACTAAAAAAAAGAACAAAATAATACAATAAGAATCATTGTGTTATTTTGAACGTCATTGTATTATCTTGAACACTATGAGTTTTGAAAAATACATTGATGAAATTATATCATTGTGTATTTCTAATTGTAAAACACAATGATTATTAACAAGTATATAATATATTTTAAAAATAATGAAAAAAATAATACATTGTTTTATCTTTAACACTATGAGTTTTGAAGAATATATTGGTGAAAGTATATCATTGTGTATTTTTAATTGTAAAACCCAATGATAGATAACAAATTTATAATTTATAAAGGACAATGATAAAAATAACATAAAATGATATAAAACGTAAACACAATGATATATGATTAATACATATACGTGCTGCTAAAGAATTTTTTTCGTATGTGTTGGACCAAAAGAACCAATGAGCCAAGATCAGGAAAACCTCTAAGTCCCACATGTCATTACAACAACTGCTGAAGACTCCCATCAGCTGTTCTAACAAAGTCTGAAGAATCAAAGTCTGAAGATCAAAGATCTGAAGTACAACAGCTGAAGAATCTAAAGTGCTGAAGACAAGTACTGAAGTCTGAAGTACTGAAACATACAAGTACTGAAGACTTCAAGTACTGAAGACTTCAAGTACTGAAGACAAGTGCTGAAGATCAAAGTTGAAGAACTGAAGAACTGAAGATCATCTACTGATGCACAAAGTCTGAAGACAAAGACTGAAGATAACAGCTGATGACATCTACTGAAGTCATCAGCTGATACATCATCTGAAGCCCAAGTCTGAAGAACCAAGTGCTGAAGATTCAGAGTTTGTCACAACAGCTGAAGAAGTCTTCTTCAGTTGTTGTGATGGTGTTTCATTTCAGTAGTTTTATATTTAGTTTCAGTAGTTTGTACAACAGCTAAAGAGCTTGTTCTTCAGCTGTTATAGTTCAGTAGTTATAAACGACTAAAGAGTTTATTCTTCAGTCGTTGTAGGCTTTTCAGTAGTTTCCTTTTTAGTACTTGTAATAGGTAGAACACTTTTGTAAGAAGATGTCAGCTGTTGACATCTTCAGTAGTTTTATGTTCTATCAGTTGTAAGTTTAATAATCGGTTGATGTCACTGTCAAGTGACATCATCACCCATTCTTTTGCCGCCTATAAAAGGATGGTGAACCATGCTGTATTAGGAGCCGAAACGTGTTGAGTAATAGAAAATCTTCTTTTTCGCAGAACTTTTCTCTCTCTCTCTTTCTATGTTTGTACTTTTACATGCAAAATATTTTGTATTCTTGCTTTAAGTGCTAATTTCGTGCTAAATCCGCTGCAAAAACAATCTGATTGATCAAACTAGAGGCTGAGATCCTGTCAAATGGTATCAAGCGGGTTAATCATTGATCAATTTCACTATTGATCATTTGAAACTGCTCTTTTGATCTCTACATTTGATCGAATTAGCAATTTGCAAGAATTAGCCATAGAGAGTGAGTTTCTGCTGTTTCTGGCCAAAATCTTGAGGTTCTCTGGTGGTTTAGAGCTACATTTGTTTTGCTTAAACTTGTTTTTGACTAAAACCTGAGATGACGACACTAACTAACGTTCCTCACAACACTGGTTCCTCAACCAAGCCTCCGATGCTTGTGAGGAACGAGTATAACATATGGCAAAGACGTATGCTTCACCACTTGTCTGTCAACAATGCTGGTTGTTGGAAGTCAGTGGTACATGGACCATACAAGCCTATGGTGAGCGTCCCTGAATCTAATGAACAGGTTCCGAAGAAACCTGAACAATATTCGGACGAAGATCTTAAGTTATTCGAAATTGATGCTAGAGCCCATGGAATTTTAGCCATGGCTATTCCTAACGAGATTTATTCAGGGCTCCTGCATCATGAGACTGCTCATGACCTATGGGTTGCTCTAAAGGAACAATTTGGAGGAACTGATTCGGTCTTAGCAAACAATAGGGAAATCCTCGCCCAACAATATGAGACATTCTCTTACAGAAAGGGTGAGACTCTGACCCAGCAGTTTGAGCGGTTCTCTTGTTTGATTTCCGAGCTGAAGATGGTCAAACAAGAGTACTCCAATAGCCAGATGAACAACAGGTTCCTTAGATCACTGCCTGAGAGATGGGACACTTATACCATTGTCCTACGCTCCAGTGCAAATCTGGATACTCTATCTCTCACCCAACTTCATGGGAAACTGCTCACATTTGAGAGAGAGATAGAGCAAAAGAGGAAGCTGTCCACCTCTGGCAAGCTCGCTGATGACTTTGTTCAAGGAAATGCTGCCTTGATAAGTCAGGAGTCAGAATATGCTACATCAGAAAGTTCTTATGATGAGCATATTGATTTCTCTACCAACTCAGAACAAGCTTTTGTTGGTGTTAGTAGTTCAGGAGGTAGTGGTGACAACTTGTGTTTTCTGATGGAGGACTTGAAGGGCATTCCAGATGATGATCTGGAAGAGATGGATATTTTGAACCAAATGGCAATGATAAATATCCGATCTCAAAAGTTCTACAAGAGAACTGGTAGGAAATTCCCTGGACTCTCTGGCAAAACCAAAGTTGGTTTTGACAAGAGCAAGTTGAGGTGTCACAAGTGCCAAAGGCTTGGACACTTTGCTAGAGAGTGTAGATCATCTGGATCTAACTCCTCTGCACCCTTTGTGACTTTTCCCAGCAATAGCTCACAGCACAGAGGGCAACATTCCTCCAGTTCTGGTCATCCATCACAAGCACAGGCACCACCTGCTTATTTTGTGCCTCAAGGTCATATGCCATATCCTTACCCCTGTTACTATATGCCTCAGCCTAGTCAAACTCAAGCACCCTCGGCTCAACCCCCTCATGCTCTTCCTGAGCCTCAATCTTCCCAATCTCATCATCACACACAACCTCAATAACACAGCTTCTTCACCCCAAGTGTTGTTGACTGGAGTAGTCTACCAGATGATCTATCTGGTCAGGAACAACTACTCCAAGATGCTGGTCAACATGATGGTGATCATCCTTTTGGAAATCTTGCTCTGATGGCCCTTGATTCTGCTGAAGGGTCATCATCCAATGCCTCATCGCAGGTATCCACTAAGGCTAAAGCCAAGCTTTGTTCTGAATCTTGCATAGCAGCATTTGCTTCTATTAGAGAAGCAAATGTAGCTTTAATAGATAAAAATCTTGAGCTAGAGCACACTATTTCCAAAAGAAAAGCTGATTTTGAGGTTGCTCTAAAAGAGAAAAATGATGAGATTTACAAGCTTAAATGTCAAATCAAAGATGATAAAGCTAGGGAAGATGTACTTCTAGAGAAGTACAGAGACCTCAAGGAAACTCTTGCAACCACCCAAGTTAAGTGTGATCGATGGGTGCAATCATGCAAGGGTTTTGAAATGCTTCTTAGTAAGCAATCAGCTTCCAATGTGAAGTTTGGCATTGGTTATAATCACACTGCTCCTCCTACAGATTTCACTTCAAGAGCAGAAGTTGTATCTGATGGGGAGAGCAATAACCAATCCTTTTCATCATGTGACCTACTATCTTCTGATTCAGCATTATCAGAGATAGAAGTTAGCATTAACTCATGCCAAAACCAATCAGCTGATGCTATAACATCTGATGGTTCAAATGCTGACTGTCACATGACCAAAAGGCTGATCAACTCAGGTGTTGTCACTAGAAGTACTGAAGGTACTGGAGAGCAAGTGACAACATCTGAAGTTCAAATCTCAACTACTGTTAGCACTAAAGAGAAGAAAACTAACAGTAGGAAAGGTTTGAAGACAGCTAAAGAGGATGCCAGGAAAGCAGGCCCTAGGAAGAAAACTGCTAGTACTAATAGCAAACAGTTGAAGAACAAGTCTTCAGCAGTTTCATCCTCTTCAGCTGATGATCAGCATAAGATGAAGAAGAAGCCATGTGAGATATGTGGCTTGTTCAATCATCTTACTGATGATTGCTGGTACAAAAGAGGTTCCAAACTCAAACAGAAGGAGAAAATCAATGAGGACATCAATAAAATGAAGAATGAGTTTGAAACCAAGTTTGTACTAGCAACATCCAAGCCTAAAATGCCTAAGCCCAAAGCTAAATCTAAAAACAAGGTAGGGGTTACTCAGGCAACAGCTGAGGTTGCTCAGAAAAAGATGGTACAACATAGGAATCCATCATCAGCAAACTCCAATGTGTCTGAAGAGCTGAAAGCTTTATCACAGAATCAGACACAGCTGGTGATGATGGTTCAGCAACTAATGGGAAGAGTCAACCATTTAGATGTTCCTATGTTGAAACCACAGAAAAGGAAGTCCAAGCCAAAGGGTTCCTCTTCTGTACCATCTTCTTCACCTCAGGCTGTCACACATAACACACCTGTTAGTGCTGCACCTGTAGCTGAGAACAGACCCAAAACCAAACAGGTTTAGGTCTTTAAGACTAACTAACATGTGGTTATGTTTGCAGGGTTCTTCAACATGCCAAAGAAGCATCTGGTATGTAGACAGTGGAGGATCTACGCACATGACAGGAAGCAGCTCCCTTCTTAATGACTACTCTCAAGGAAAGAAGGGATTTGTCTCCTTTGGCAATGATGCAAAGGGTTACATCATCGGAAAAGGCTTTGTTTCCAATGGGGAAATAAGGTTTGATGATGTTAACCATGTGGAGAATCTCAAGTACAACCTCTTGAGTGTCAGTCAAATGTGTGACAAAGGCCATGTTGCCCTTTTCACAAGCCAGAACCATCGGATTCTGTCATCCAAAGTTCTGAGTTTTATTGACAAGGTGTTGGATGAACACACTCTCCTGAAGGCCAACAGGACAGGAAGAGTGTATGCCTTAGATCTTTCCAAAAAGATAGAACTAAAAGGCCATCCTTGCCTATTCTCCAAGGCCTCTCCTCAAGAGTCTACACTATGGCATAGAAGGCTGGGTCATGTTAATTTCAAGAACATGAATCAGCTGATAAGCCATGGTTTAGTAAGAGGATTGCCTCTAAAGGAGTTCAAGTGTGAAGATGACTGCACTGCTTGCTTGAAAGGAAAACAACACAAAGTTTCATTCCCTTCAATAGAAGAACCAAAGTCCACTGCCTGCTTGCAGCTCCTGCACATGGATCTCTTTGGTCCTGTCAGAGTGATGAGCATGACAAAGAAGAAATACTGCCTGGTAATTATGGATGATTATTCCAGGTTTGTATGGACTTTATTCTTGCACTCCAAGGATGAAGCAGCCAAGACTATCATGAACTTTGTGTTATTTATAGAAAAGCAGTATTCCCTACAGGTCAAGTGTGTGAGAAGTGACAATGGAACAGAGTTTAGAAACCACACACTTGATGACTTCTACCTGTCCAAGGGAATTAAAAGGCAGTTTAGTATTCCTAGAACTCCTGAGCAGAATGGAGTGGTGGAGAGAAAGAACAGGACTCTCATCGAAGCTGCAAGGTCAATGTTGGCTGACTCAGGGTTGCCACTGACCTTTTGGGCTGAAGCTGTCAATACAGCTTGCTATGTACAGAATAGAGCTTTAGTGAATAAGAGGTTGATGAAGACTCCTTATGAAGTTTTTCATCATTTGGTTCCTCTGATTTCATTCTTTAGAGCCTTTGGGTGTCCATGTTTCATTCTCAACACTAGTAACCCACTCCAGAAGTTTGCTAGTAAGGTGGATGCAGGGTATTTTGTTGGTTATTCATCAACTTGCAAGGCATACAGAGTCTTCAACTGTAGAACAAAGATAGTTGAAGAAACTCTGCATGTTAAGTTCAATGAATCTCCAAAGGACAAGATTCCACAAAATCCTGTGGAGTTGTTTGATCTGGACATACTGCAATATGTTTCTTATCAACCTCCAGCTGTTGAGCCTGTCAACAGATCTCCACCTGGTGGTACTGATGATGATGCAGTCAGTACTCACCTCTTCAGGTTTAGTGACAACCTGCCTGAGTCCACTGAACCTGATGCTCCTGTAGCCTCAGCAGCTCCATCAACTATAAATACTGATGAGATTTCTGCTTGCTCTACTTCGTTTGAGCTGCCATCTTCTACATGGTTTCAGGAATCTCCATCACCATCTGTTGCTGCTGATGGGTCTACAAACACTTGCACAGATATTATAGTCTATCAAGAGCTCAAGAATCACCCCACATCTCAAATCATTGGTGATATCAATGCTGGAGTTTCAACCAGGAATCAATTGTCCAACTTCTGCTTCTATGCTCTCTTCATCAGTCAGCAAGAGCCCAAGAACTATCATGTTGCTTTAAGAGACAATGGATGGGTGGAAGCTATGCAGCTTGAGCTTCTTCAGTTCAAGAAACAGCAAGTGTGGGAGCTTGTTCCATTACCCAAAGGTAAGTGTGCTATAGGCACCAAGTGGGTATTTAGGAACAAAATAGATGAGAAGGGCCAAATTGTCAAGAACAAGGCCAGGCTGGTTGTTCAAGGGTTTGCACAAGAGGAAGGCATCGATTATGATGAGACCTTTGCTCCTGTGGCCAGACTGGAAGCAATCAGACTATTCTTAGCTTATGCTGCCTTTCACAGTCTTAAGGTTTATCAAATGGATGTCAAAAGTGCCTTCTTATATGGAAGAATAAAAGAAGAAGTTTATGTGTGTCAACCACCAGGCTTTGAGGACAATAAACATCCTGATTGGGTGTACAAGCTTGATAAGGCTCTTTATGGGCTGAAGCAAGCTCCTAGAGCTTGGTATAAGACACTATCAACTTTTCTTTTAGAGAATAAGTTCACTAGAGGCACCATTGATAAAACCTTATTCATCAAGACTGTGGGACAACATAAGCTCCTTGTTCAAATTTATGTAGATGACATCATCTTTGCATCCTCTGATCCAAAGTTATGTGATGAATTTACAAAGCTCATGAAGCTAAGGTTTGAAATGAGTGCTATGGGAGAATTACAGTTCTTTCTAGGTTTGCAAATCAAACAACAGGATGATGGAATCTTCATCCATCAGTCCAAATATACCAAAGAGTTATTGAATAAGTTTGATTTACAAACCTGTAAGCCCTGTTCTACTCCCATGAGCAGCATCACGCAACTAGATGTAGATCAGAAAGGTAAAGCGGTTGATGAAACCCTTTACAGATGTATGATTGGGTCCTTGATGTACCTTACAGCTTCTAGGCCAGACATCATGTTTGCAACATGTGCTTGTGCTAGATTTCAGACTGCACCTAAAGAATCCCATTTGATTGCAGTCAAAAGGATCTTTAGATATCTGCAAGGTACCCAATCACTAGGTCTTTGGTATTCAACTGGGCATTCTTGCAAATTAGTTGCTTTCTCTGATAGTGACTATGCAGGATGTAAAGTCACAAGAAAATCCACTTCTGGTGGTTGCCAATTCCTAGGCAATTGTTTAGTTTCTTGGCAGAGTAAGAAACAAACATCAATTGCTACATCCACTGCTGAAGCTGAGTACATTGCTGCTGCAAGTTGTACCTCTCAGATACTCTGGCTTCAGAACCAACTTCTGGATTATGGCATTACTGAGACTAAGACTCCATTACTCATGGATAGTGCTTCAGCTCTTTGTATTGTTAAAAATCCAGTCCAGCACTCTAGGACCAAACATATAGAGATCAGACATCATTTTATCAGGGATTGCTATGAAAAAGGTCTGATTGATCCTAAGTTTGTGCCTAGTGCTGATGAGCTTGCAGACATTTTTACTAAGCCTTTAGATAGTGCTACATTCCAAAATTGGTACTAAGGCTTGGTATGCTGCAGCTAGAATAATTTGACCAATGCTGATGCTCTTACTTCACAACTACTGATGAGCAAAGGTCAAATATAAGTACTGATGAGTAATTTAATCTTCATCTCTTTCACAACTACTGAAGACTAAAATGCTTCAAAGTACTGATGTACATTATTTGTTGAAAACAACTGATGTAGTGAGGTGGATTACAACTACTGATGTATGATTTTCAAACAAATAAGTACTGAAGAACAAATTTTGCTCACAAGTACTGATGTGTAATCTTACACAAGTACTGAAGACAAAATTTGTTCACCAGCTCTGAAGAGTATTTCATCAGCACTTGTGAACATTTGATCACAAGAGCTGAAGGCATAAATATTCATAAGAGCTGAAGGGTCTGAAACATCTGAAAATCAACCAAAGAGCTGATGAGTAAGTGTAGAGGCTAGCATGAAACAACTGATTTGACGGAAACAGCTGATGAGTAACTTCTCATCAGCTGATGCCAACAGCTGCTGTTTCATACCCAAACAACTGAAGGACAAAACCATGTCTTCAGTAGTTTCACAACTACTCATGACTAACACCAAGTCCTCAGTTGTTTACAACAACTGAAGCAATACCATGTCTTCAGTAGTTCACAACTACTGATATTAGTAGTTTACAACTACTGAAGACTAACACCAAGTCTTCAGTTGTTACAACGTCTGAAGATGAAAACTAGGTCGTTTATAACTACTGAAGACTGACAACAAGTCTTCAGCCGTTTACAACATCTGAAGGACAAAACCAAGGTTTCAGTAGTTTCAACTACTGAAGACTAACACCAAGTCCTCAGATGTTATAACCACTGAAGGTTAAAACCACGTCATCAGTAGTTTCAACAACTAATAACTAACACCAAAACTTTCAGTAGTTTTCTTTCAGCCTTTGCCCTACCCTATAAATACCCAACCTTCAGAGCATTTACTCTTCACTTGACCTAACTTTTCAAAACCTCTGAACTTCCCATACACCATTAATGACGACCATGCAACTCAAACCTCGACACAACTGTGTCGCTCATCTCACCAAATCGCCATTATGGCCAAAATTTCACCATGCCGTCGATCTTATGAACGACTCACCTTACCAAACGGCATTTCTTTTGAACCCCACCATCTACACCGACTCCCTGACGGAGTTCTGGACAAATATCACCGTCCAAACCGGAGAGCAAGATGGCGAGGTCTCTCTCCGGTCCTCCGTCAACAACCACCCAGTGGTTATCACTCCAGCTACTATTCACCAAACCCTAAAGCTGGAGGATGTCACCTACCCAACCTCTTACCCTAAAGGCGCCCTTGATCTATCTTTCATAGCCAACGACTATCAAGGCGACCTCTCTGCCACCACCTTGTTGAAGAAACACTTCCCAGATCCCCAACGTATTATCTTCCACATGGTGAATATGTGTCTGGCCCCCAAAACCTCTTCATGGGACCAGATGTCAACAAGGTGGCAACAGGTATTATTTTCTATCCTTGAAAAACAACCTTTGAACTTAACTAATATTATATTTTTGGAAATCAAGGATATTGCCACAAAACCAATTTCTAACCGTTGGATCTTGTATCCTCGGTTCATAATGGCCATAATAGAGGACCAGCTTCAAGCTGAGGGACTTGTTGGCACTGGGGTCCCTGCCATGGCTGTTCTAGCTGAGGTATACTCCAGGCACAACACCGACCACACACTAAAACAGGCTGGCCGGCTGCGAAAACCCACGCAGCAGGAACCCACACCTCCACCTCCAAATCCAAATTCCCCACCAAACCAAAAACCAAAAAGAAGCCCAAAAAGGCTACTCAGGGAAATGAGTCCCCTGAGGATGCCCCTGCAACACAAAGACAGGATGTGGCTGCTAGTTCGATTCTCCCAGCAGCTACCACGACTCCACCCACCACAACAGCGCAGGCTTCCTCTCAACAGGAGCCTGATGCAACCACTTCTGGGGCAGCCACAATTCTGGGGTCTATCTCACTTGAGAAGACTGCCATTGAAACGCACAGTCCTCCCCAAGTGCACTCTGCTTCAAGCCCATCTCCCACTGAATCCGCCCCACAAAGCCCTACCTTAACAATCGCCCAAGTGCTGACCCACCTGAGCACTCCACCCTCTCCCCAGAAACCAATTACAACTGGGGAGACTCCAACCGAAGAGGGGGTGGACACTAGTGCCGGTGGGAGCCCACAGCATAGAGAATCACATGTCCAATCTCCTAGTGTGGCTAGGGAGATAGGACATTCTGGTGAGGATGCCACTTCCTCTGCATCAACATCTGATCAGGGTGAAGCTGGTAACATCAATAAGACCTCACCAGAGGCAACTGCCGATGATGGATCCAATCCGGAGGCTGGAAGTCCCCAGTACCAATACCAAGGGGCACATGCTACTTCTGAGCCACACTCAGAGCATGTACATCCTGACATAGTCAGGAGGTCAGGTGATTCAGTTCACACTGATGATGACCTGAGCTTCTTCTTTGATGTAGTCGCTCAAAACACTATCTTAGAAGATGAGATAAGCAGACTCAAAGAGCTGCTTGCTCAAATGACTCAAAATAGAAGTCCATCTGCCACCACAAACCCACAGATGGCACCTTTACCCTAAGGTCTCACATACACTGAGCCACTCCCACAAACTTGGCCACCAGCCCCTGCTTCTGGCACTAGCTCTCAGGGCCAGAACCCCCCTGAGCAGCTAGATGCTATCCTCCAGAAATCCCTGCCTCTCATCACACCCATAATAACAGATATTGTCATGAAAACCATTGATGAGAGGCTTCCCACTCACATCCAACCCATGGTGGAGGTTGCCATTGCTAAGGCGTTTGCTGATAGTCAAACCCCAACCAATGCACCCAAAAAGGGGGAGACATCAGTGCAAGCTAAGAGGAAGAGGGGAGAGGAGGAGTTAGAAGTAGAAAGAGAGGAGGTAGTTAAGAGGGAGAAGGCTGAGGAGAGTGTTAGGGTGAAGGAGAAAAGGAAGGGGAAAGTGAGGGAGGAGAGAGCTGATATAGAAGTGGCTGGAATCCACAAGGATTTCAGTGTCACTTATCAAAAGAAAAAGGGAGAGAAGGAAGGAGAGAGGGTTGACTCTGATCTAGCAGTCCTTGTCAAGGAGGCTGATGCTGAACAAAGCAGATCAATGGACTCTGTCATTGATCAGCTGTTCAGGCAAGGATTTGACATGGATACTGCCATGCTAGATTAGGAGATCAGAAAGATGGAAATAAGAGAAATTGAATACCGATGGTCTACTTATAGCCAAGAGGACAAAAAGAGACTCGAGGCTATGAGTAGATTCATTTCGAAGTATCTGGGCAGGCCAGTCCTTGATGTCAAAGCATGGACCAGGGACAGAATCTTGGCTATAGCCACCAAGATCTGTTCAGCTGGTGATTTCACTAAAGGACTGGTCGCTGAGGCCCTCTCAGAAGCCGGTGCTGGGAACAGGACACTGCTAGCAAAACAGACCAAACCATCTCTTATCTCTAGATTGCTAGCAGTTCCTGCCAACATTCCCACACCAACCACCCAAACACAACCCACAAAACCAACCCCTTCACCATCAAAACCCGCAGCCAATGATCCACCCTTGAAGAAGAAGAGAAGGGTGTTGAGGCTGCAAGAAGAAGAAGAAGAGGAGGATGAGGAGGATAGACTGCCCCTTTCAGCAGTCATCTCTCTACCCAAAGCCAAACCTCAAACCATCACTCCCACCTCACAGATGGACACTATGAGGGTAAAATTAGAAGAAGAGGAGCAGCAAAGATTACACGATGAGGAAATGGTGAAAAGCATTGACAAATCATATGCTGCTTCTACTTCTATTATGAATATGAAGAAGGAGGCTCTGAGACTCTTCACTCTTAAGCAAACCTTTCAATATGATAAGGAAAGAGTGAGGACTTGGCCTGATCCTAGGGTGGCTCACAGGATAGTCCAGAAAGATATGCCTGTGAGATACAAGAGACAACTTAAGAGAGTTGTAGATGAAGTGATCTCTGTGGCTCTTGTAATAACACCCTGGGAGATAGTAGAGGAGTTCGAGAAAGCCTATAGAGCTAAGCAATCACCCTAAAAAATGTTAGACAATAGGGTGGTGAGGAAGGGCTTAGTCTATAAGAGGCTTGAGAACTTCCATAGGGATGAGCTCAACTTGTTGTTAAAAGGAAGACACCCAGATGAATTTGCATATAGGCAAGTCACAACAGTTGAGCTCAAGAATGGAAAATAGGCCAAGTATGTCTCAGAGCTGTACGGCCGGGAGGGGTTATTCGAAGGTGCGGCTGAAGACTTAACCAAAGAAGAGCAGATGATATTTCTTCAAGCCTACACCCGAGAATCCTACCGGCTCGTACATGGGAGGTAGATCTCATGGATGGGACAACAGCACTGTGTCCAATTCCCCAAAATAGAGCTCCCATCCATACTTAGCCAATCAAATCTTAGAGACTACCTCTCAGGCCAGTGCTTATCAGGGTCAACTTCTGATCTGATCCAGAAGGAAATAGACCAATCTTTATGCCAATAATAAGTGGGACAACAAATAATTAGAGGTTTTGGCTGCATTGGTTTAGGGGGAGTTTGTTGGACCAAAAGAACCAATGAGCCAAGATCAGGAAAACCTCTAAGTCCCACATGTCATTACAACAACTGCTGAAGACTCCCATCAGCTGTTCTGACAAAGTCTGAAGAATCAAAGTCTGAAGATCAAAGATCTGAAGTACAACAGCTGAAGAATCTAAAGTTCTGAAGACAAGTACTGAAGTCTGAAGTACTGAAACATACAAGTACTGAAGACTTCAAGTACTGAAGACAAGTGCTGAAGATCAAAGTTGAAGAACTGAAGAACTGAAGATCATCTACTGATGCACAAAGTCTGAAGACAAAGACTGAAGATAACAGCTGATGACATCTACTGAAGTCATCAGCTGATACATCATCTGAAGCCCAAGTCTGAAGAACCAAGTGCTGAAGATTCAGAGTTTGTCACAACAGCTGAAGAAGCCTTCTTCAGTTGTTGTGATGGTGTTTCATTTCAGTAGTTTTATATTTAGTTTCAGTTGTTTGTACAACAGCTGAAGAGCTTGTTCTTCAGCTGTTATAGTTCAGTAGTTATAAACGACTGAAGAGTTTGTTCTTCAGTCGTTGTAGGCTTTTCAGTAGTTTCCTTTTCAGTACTTGTAATAGGTAGAACACTTTTGTAAGAAGATGTCAGCTGTTGACATCTTCAATAGTTTTATGTTCTATCAGTTGTAAGTTTAATAATCGGTTGATGTCACTGTCAAGTGACATCATCACCCATCCTTTTGCCACCTATAAAAGGATGGTGAACCATGCTGTATTAGGTGCCGAAACGTGTTGAGTAATAGAAAATCTTCTTTTTCGCAGAACTTTTCTCTCTCTCTTTATGTTTGTACTTTTACATGCAAAATATTTTGTGTTCTTGCTTTAAGTGTTAATTTCGTGCTAAATCCGCTGCAAAAACAATCTGATTGATCAAACTAGAGGCTGAGATCCTGTCAGTATGCGAATCTTCATTTTGTTTAACCTCTTTAAAATTTTATGTGTATCCGACACTATTTAATACATTAACTTTAGACAAGCCTTAAAACTGATTTCTAAACGCATCCGAACACAACAAATAACACATAAATAGGAATTGATGATATTTTTACAACGAAGAAATCTAAGCATATCAGAATTCACAGATATGTATAATCAGAAAATTCGTTATACGAGTGGTGATGAGCAAGACCATCAACTTATCAAACTACTAAAGCACATTTGCTAACACTTTATGTCTGTAGGTTTTCATGACACCTAATAGAACATGGTGGGACATACATCTAGTTTGTTCTTGGTTTAAAAATGGTCAAGTCTTATTACCCTTTTTAAATGACATTAAATATCCATCTCCTGTTGGGTTAATGAGTTTAATTCCAAAGTTAGTTAGGAGTTAGTTAGGAAAGTCAAGGTTTGACTTTCAGGTTGTTAAAGTTTGTTGATTAGTTGTGAGTGTAAACACTAGTATATAAGTCTTGTATTCGTATTGTTTGTTTCTTAAGTTTTTCCAATAAAAGTTCTTCATGTTTGTATTTGTTTTTTGATCCTGAAAACTAGATTTACATTTGGTATCAGAGCTTTAAGTTCTAAAGCAGACGACCCTGACGAGTTGCTGATTCGAAGGATAGAATCATGGAGGAAGAGATCTTGATCCGAAGGGCTGGAGATTGATCTTAAGATCGGTACTCGACACCGTCAGTAAAGGAACAACAATGGTGAACCCACCCATAAACCCACCGGCAAACAACAACCAGATAATCACAATCAGAGAACGTCGCAACTCCCCTTCAATGTCTGATTTTAACACCAACGAATTACTCAATTTGGGCGGTACGTTTAAAGGTAATCTTTAACGTACATGGTTTATGGGAAGTAATCGAACCACCCGAAGGAGAGGAGGTTGATCCAAAGAAGAACAACCCCGCCATAGCCTATTTGTATCAGGCAATGCCGGAGGACCTAATCCTCCAGATTACGAACTTAACAGCGGCGAAGGACATATGGCAATCACTCAAAACCAGGTACGTTGGTGTGGAACGGGCAAAGAAGGCTCGTATGCAAACACTGAGAACCGAATTTGAATCCCTAAGAATGAAAGACACAGAGACCATTGATGATTTTACAGGGAAACTCACTACAATTTCGTCAAAGGCAAGTGATCTTGACACACCGTTTTAAGAGAGTGTTCTAGTATGGAAGCTACTTGATTCGGTGCTTGAAAGATTCATTCAGATGGTTGCCTTAATTGAGCAGTTTCTTGACATGGATACAATGCCCTTCTAAGAGGCGATTGGCCGCTTGAAGGCATTCGAAGAAAGAACAGGCACAAAGCTTAAGAGGAACACAACAAAGGAAGACCAACTCTTATTAACTTACCCAGATGGCAATAGAAACAAAAGGATTCTGAGAATAAGAGAAGGACCTCCAATGCCCGCTCAATTATGGGAAAGCCGTGGTTCAATTCAAGAGGGAAAGGTGCTGATCGTGATCAAACGAAGCCGCAGAACAAAAGTGAACGCCCAGGTAAAGATAATCATGAATTAAGTGTTTCAAATGTGAGATCTATGGCCATTATGCTTCCGAATATCTGACAAAGAAGAAGGAACAGAAGGCCAACCTCACACAAGAAGTGGACGATGAAGAACCAGCGCTACTCATGACCACTTGAGAACAAGATCGACGGGAGATGGTGTTCTTGAATGAAACAAAATTGATCCCATCAAAATTCAAAGCCAATGACAAAGGAGATGGTGTATGGTACTTGGACAACGGGGCGTCCAACCATATGACAGGAGATCCCTTTGTGTTCTCCATGCTTGATAGAAGTGTGGGAGGAAGAATTAGGTTTGGAGATGGGTCAATGGTGGAAATTGAAGGTCGAGATCCTGTAGTTCTTTAATGCAAAAAATGGGGAGCAAAGAGTATTGACTGAGGTATACTACATTCCCAATTTGAAGAACAATATCTTGAGTCTGGGTCAAGCAACCGAAGGTGGTTGTGTGTAACGCCCCGAAATTTCCCGAAACAAGCCATTTAATAATAACGGGCTTTTAAAGGTTAATTTAAGAAATAAAGGGGTAAATTAGTGGGCTATGGATCAAATTAGCCTTAATGGGCTAGGCTTGGTGGGTTTAAGGGCCCTAATCAGCCCTTAAACATGCATAATCAGTGCCATTCCATCACATTACAACCCTAGCCACCAAATTCGTAGAGAGAGAAAGTAGAGAGATAAAGTGAAGAAATTCAAGATTTGGAGCTTGAAGGATTGAAAGATTGAAGTTCTGGTGGATTGGAGCATCAAAACATAAGGAAAGAGCAACAAAACGAGGTAAGAATCGGCCTCTAAGGCCTTCTGTAGATCAAACCCGGATTCTAGGGTTTTGGGGTTTTGAAAAGTTTAAAGAAACACATAAAGGTCGAATTTTTACATATGAAAACGTGTAAAAAGCTTAGATTTGGTTTCATGGAAGGTAAACTAAGGATTTGGACGTAAAAAGTTAAGATTTTGGGTTAAAAATGGGCTGGATCTGAGTTTCTGTTCATCCAGCGAAACTGGGCCCCGATCGAGCGAATTTAAGCATTTAACCAGCAAAACTGCACATTAGTTCAGCGAGACTAGGAGAAGTTACAGCGAAACTATAGTTTCGTCGGTAATCTCGCTAAGACCCAGACTTACCTATAGACTTTGCGAGACTAGGGAATTCCAACGAAAGTTGGGCGCTCAAGGCAGCGAATCTGCCTAGGGAAACTAGCAGAATTGCTGCCCAGCGAAACTGGCAGCGAAACTGCAGTTTCGCTGTAGCGAAACTATGGGCGAAACTATGAAGAAAATGACGTTTTTGCATATTAACTTTCGTGCAGCTAGAGTGTTCAGGCTATAGCTTAAATGGCTTAGAATTTAAGCTATTGGACAAGTTCAGGTGAGTTCTAGACCCCTCCTTTACCCGTTTTCAATGTTTTGGGGTGATATGCATACTAAAATACATACTTTTATGAGAATGGTTTTTAAGACCTTTTATCAAGAAAATAAAAATTTCCTAAAGTAAAATGTGCCATTTAAATAGTCCAAAATAATTTTCGGGCGCGCTGACCTGGCAGCCCGGCCCCAGCCAGGGCGTTGCCCCTTCGACCCCACTAGGGGCTGCTGCCCCTAGAACCCTGCTATCAGGGGCTGCCGCCCCCGAACCCCCACTGTCCCGGGGAGGGTCAGTTATCTAGTTTATCTCTCATGATTGATGAAATGTGAATGCTTAGACTAAGAGTTTGCTTCTTATTATGTGTTAAGTGTATGTGAAAACTAAAGATATAAGTGAAACTTAAAGAATTGTTATTGGGCCCATAACATGTACCTGGATAAAGTAAAGTCTTGCAAGCAAAGTCCTGCAGGCAAGGGATAAAGTAAAGACTTGCAAGCAATGGCTAAAGGAGGGCTGCAATTGTTGTGCCCTCACCCGGATAAAGTAATGCTCGAACAGGCAGGTCTGTAAGCCCTGAATTGGCATGACAATAATGGCCCGGTCGAGTACGATTGTAAGCCCTTAATTGGCATGTCGGTAAAGTCCTAGGCGAGCCTAGGCACCGATAGTGACAGAGAATTGACGGGTAAAGAAGAGTAATAAATAACGAGAAATGAAAAGCAATGATAAAGTATCGATAAAGTGATAGCCTGTATGTATTGATGCTTGATAGACGAGAACTATTATCAACTGATAAAGCTAATATCTCTTACGAAAGTTATTTAGCAAAGTAAACCTAGAATTCACTCAGCGAAGCTGACTTTTGTATGCATATCAGTTGACAGGTAAGAGTTAGAGCTACAGAATAGAGGCATGGGACTGAAGCTTCTTGGCACTAGAAGACTGGCATCCCTGATGAAGAAAAGATTAAGAGGACTTTAAATAGATTTTAAGAATTAAAGACAATGTTTATATTTCATTTGTAATGGATTAAAATTTACAGTATTTTCCGCTGCTATATATTTATACACATATGAGTAAATGACTGTTTTAAATCGATGTTTTGCTGTGAATGACCAACTGTGAGGCCTCCCTGAGAAAGGTGGGCCTTACATTGTGAGGTTAAAATGAAGGATGAGTATCTTTGGTTGTATGGGAAAGACGGACGACTTCTCATGAAGGTAAGAAGATCCCCCAATAGACTCTATCGCATAAGCCTAGAGACGGGAGCCCCTCACAGCGTACTAACATCGTCGGATGCTGATTGTGATACATGGACCTGGCACAATCGACTAGGCAATGTGAACTTCAAAACAATGAGAGAAATGGCAACAAAGGAACTGGTTAGAGGAATTCCAGTTGTTGCAAAGCCCAAGCAAGTGTGTGTTGCTTGTTTGGCAGTAAAGCAAACAAGAGCACCCTTCCTTTCTAAGTCCAGTTTCAGAGCACCAAGTCCGCTCGAGCTCGTTTACATTGACATATGCGGTCCTATATCACCAGAAACAAAATCTGGTAATAGGTACTTTATGTTGATTATAGATGACTGTACTCGATACATGTAGGTGCACATTCTCAAAACCAAGGATCAGGCTTTTGACTACTTTAAAAGCTTCAAGAAGAAGGTAGAGAGAACTTAGACTGCCAATAAAAACCTTAAGATCAGACCATGGTGGAGAGTTCACATCACAAGAATTCAACAAGTATTGTGAGAATGAGGGGATCTCAAGGCAGCTAACAACTCCCTACACTCCACAACATAACGGAACTGTGAAGAGAAATAATAAAACAGTTCTAAACATGACCAGAAGTCTTCTAAAGACAATGGGTCTACCTCAATGCCTTTGGGCAGAAGGGGTAAGACACTCCGTGAATATCTTAAACAGAGTAACTACTAGAGAACTCAAGTCAAGCACACCTTATGAGATGTTAAAAGGACGAAAACCGAACCTTAGTCATCTAAAGGCGTTCGGTTGTGTGGGGTACGTGAAGATAGTAAAACCCCACTTGCAGAAGCTTGATGATAGGAGTGTACCTATGGTATATCTCGGAGTGGAAGAAGGCTCAAAAGGGTATCGAATGTATGATGTGCCGAAGCAAAGGATAGTTGTGAGCCGAGATGTATATTTTAAGGAAGATCGGAAGTGGGACTGGAGTGATCCACAACAAGGTCATGAAAGTTCAGTTGAAGATCAAGATTTTTATATGCATGAGGTGCATGAAAGAGGTTCTCAAACTTGGGTTAAGAGCATCGGGGTTGAAGTAACTAATGAAGGCACCGAAACAGTTGGGGGGAGGTGCAGGACTCTCCGGAAGAAAACACCTCGGTTGAAACCGCGGGTACGTGAACAACTCAACAAACAACTCAACAACCTCCGGTAAGGAGATCATCAAGAGTTCTAGTGTTGCCAGCAAGATTGAATGACTTTATATTGCAAGGAATAGTGGAACCAGGTGATGTAGCACATGATGAGACTGAATGTGTAAAGTTTATGCTCGTACAAGAGGGTGAACCTATGGCTTATCAAGAAGCTGTGGAGAAGAAAGTCTGGAGGCTTGCAATGGATGATGAGTTGAGAGCTATTGAAAGAAATGATAAGTGGACTTTAGTTGATTTACCACCTCAGGCTAAAGCAATCGGCTTAAAGTGGGTATTCAAACTAAGGAAAGATGTTGCGGGAAGAATTACAAAACATAAAGCACGACTTGTGGCAAAGGGGTATGTGCAACAACAAGGTAGAGATTACAAGGAGGCGTTTGCACCTGTAGCACGAATAGAAATTGTGAGAATGATACTTGCCTTGTCAGCAAGTAAAGGCTGGAAAGTATATCACTTGGATGTGAAAGCAGCATTCTTGCATGGAAAGTTGAAGTGTGATGTGTTTGTGAAACAACCCATGGGATATGAAGTGAAAGGATCCTAGCATAAGGTGTATAAGTTGCTTAAGGCTTTGTATGGGCTTAGGCAAGCTCCGCGAGCATGGAATAAAAGGCTTAATGAAGTACTGAAGGACATTGGTTTTATAAGGTGTCAAAGAGAAGCAACAGTCTATGTAAGATCTAGGTCCACTTCCTCTGTCATAATTGGAGTGTATGTGGATGACTTAATTGTCACGGGGAGTCATGAAAGGGAAGTGGAGGAATTCAAGCAAGAGATGAAGTTCAGATTTGAGATGACTGATTTGGGTCTTCTATGTTACTATCTTGGAATAGAAGTGGCACAGAAACAAGGTGACATCTTGATTAAAAAGGCTGCCTATGCATCGAAAGTGGTTCAGTTAGCAAAGATGGATGACTACAATGAAGCAAAATTCCTAATGGAACAAGGGATAAAACTTGGGAAATTGGAAGATGGGGATGATACGGATTCAATTCAGTACAGAAAGTTATTTGGGTCATTAAGGTATCTTACTCAAACGCGACCTAGTTTGATGTTTTCAGTTGGCTACTTGAGTAGGTACATTCAAAATCCAAAGGATCTTCACATGAAGGCGGTTTAGCAGATTATACGATATATAAAAGGCACGATGCACTATGGTCTGTGGTATAAAGCTGGTAAAGAATCAAACTTGATGGGATATAGTGATAGTAACTATACAAGTTTTGATGGTGATGTAAAGAATATCTCATGCAACATGTTTTACTATAATGATGCGTTAATTTTATGGAGTTCTCAAAAGCAATCGACTGTTGCTTTATCCAGCTGCGAAGCTGAGTTCATGGCAGCAACATCTGCAGCATGTCAGGCTCTATGGTTACGTAGGTTGCTTGAAGAGGTTACTAGGAGATCGCCGAGCTCAGTGGTGATAAAGGTGGATAACCGGTCTGCTTTGGCTTTAATGAAAAATCAGGTATTTCATGGTAGATCGAAACATATTGATACAAGATATCATTTTATACGTGAGTGTATTGAAAGGGATCAAATCCAAGTGGAGTTTGTATATAGTAACCTGCAGAAAGCCAATATACTCACCAAAGCATTACCAAGATTAAAGTTTGTTGAAATGAGAGCTTTAATTGGTGTTGAGGAGTTGAGTGAGAATGTTTGGAATTAGGGGGGAGTTTATTGGGTTAATGAGTTTAATTCCAAAGTTAGTTAGGAGTTAGTTAGGAAAGTCAAGGTTTGACTTTCAGGTTGTTAAAGTTTGTTGATTAGTTGTGAGTGTAAACACTAGTATATACGTCTTGTATTCGTATTGTTTGTTTCTTAAGTTTTTCCAATAAAAGTTCTTCATGTTTGTATTCGTCTTTTGATCCTGAAAACTAGATTTACATCACCGAGGTTTACTAGAGTCTCTCTGCTACTAAATTGGATGCGGATAGTTGATTATTTGGGAATGGTTGCCAAACCTCGCCTTAGAGCATTCACAGTCCAGTTCGTTCCCCATATATATGTGAGTATGTATCCTATATTACTCCATATATATGTGAGTATGTGTCCTATATTACGGGGGAATTATTATGAGTGATTGTGATTGAAATAGATAGAAAACTTATGAGGATTGTACCGTGTTTTCTCATATTTAAAAAAACACGGTACAACCTCCATAAATTTTTTTAATATTATTGAAAGTGGTTGTGAGTGGATAAAAGAGAAAATTTAATGATAAATATATGAAAAAATATTATTTAAATAAGAAAGAAAAAGTAGTGATATTTAATGTAATTAAAAAGAATGGGATGTGGGATGGATTGTGAAAGCTCTTACATTCTCACATATTGCTAAAATTGTTTTTTTTTCATCTTCATTTTGTTAATCCAGCTACCTATATTAACAACATAATTTAACATTTATAAACTATTCTAATATATTATTCCTGAATCCTGATAAAGAGATTTTTTAAGAAAAAGATTGACAATAACAACTTTGATAGGGAAGTGTCAAAATGCACTTAAGAAAGATCTAGTAGGTGATTACTTTGGTTCCATTGAACCCTTGTATGGAGCATTTATTGGGGGGGAGAGGATTGATCTATACACGACCGATGTGGTTCATCAATATGATCACCATAGGGACCATGTGCTACATTGTGGCAACCATTTGTTGTCGATTGGTATAAGGTCTGATACATAGTTTGGTGGTAACGGTGCTTTGAGGTTTACGAACATGCTATTGCGTCTGTGATTTATATATATTTAACCATAACTTCGGGCAATAGATGGTGCACTTGATATCACCAAAATTGATTTAACGATTAGGCGGAAACGTTCTTGTTGTTAGTTTGTGACCTTGTGTGGTCCAAAATTAGGATGTTACCCACCTTTTAATATTCCCATGAGAATACAAGTAATCAACTAAAGGCAGTCTAGATAGGTTGCTTTTCACACTTTTAGTTACATATTTAAACAAAATGATTTAGTCGCATACGTATATAAATAACATACTTTTAGTTACATATTTTTTTATTTTTTAAGTAACCATTGTTCTTGGTCTCTGTCATCTGCAAAAAGTTCCAATCTTTGATCTCTTTTGATTTCACCAAAATATTACAATCTTTATGTTTTTAATGTTCTTTATTTGAATGAAGAACATTAAAATTGATTGCAACTGGTTATTATTGTTAAAGGCATCTGTTGGACTTGTGTTTTCAACTTAAAGATTGAAGATCTCGTTTCACTAAGTGAGGGATACGACTGCCGATGTTTCCTTGACAAATCAAAAACCCTAAGTGAAGGTCTTGGTTGGTTATTCTTCTGCCTCTTACTCTCCAATTTGCACTGTAAGTTTTTTCTATTCAAAACTAAATAAAAAAAATCAAACCTACTAGAGTACTCTGTAAGGACTTCTATGCCAAACTTATTTAACTTTTGGTTGTTTATTGCATCTTTTTGACTACTTTCTTTATTTGGTGAGAATTTTAAGTTTTAGATCTTGATCGTGATTCAACTTATTTGCCTGTCTATTATTGAAATTAGTGTAGTGCTTTATACTTGTGCTGCCTTTCTTTCTTTCTTGTGCTGCGTTTCTTTATACTTGTGCTATACTTGTGCTGCTTTGTACTTTTGCCTGTCTATTATTTGCCTGTCTATTATTGAAATTGTGCTATTCTTTATTTGTTTATATTATTTGCTGCTTTATTCTTTATTTGCTTGTACGGATTGCTTTTGATTGTGCTTTACTTCTGCTACAATTCCTTTTTTAGGGGTAGTTCTAGTGGACTCTGTCAGGTAATATAGACAGCAGGTGTCATTATGCTGCCCCGAGATCATGTTCGGTGACGAGAGGTGCGAATACAAGGAAAAAGGATTTTAGATTAAGAGTGGCATCGTGGAATGTAGGAACCCTAACTAGTAAGTTACTAGAGTTAATTGATGTGCTAAGGAAACGTAGGGTCCAGATAGTGTGTCTCCAGGAGACTAGATGGCGGGGTGAGAGAGAAACAGAGTGCAATAGTTATAAACTATGGTATTCTGGGTCTGACGGAACGAAAAATGGAGTAGGGTTTCTAGTTGCTAAGGAACTCCAAGATAATGTAGTGGAGGTAAGAAGATACGATGATAGAATTATGCTGTTAAGAATAGTAATAGGGGATGAAGTAGTGGCAGTAGTTAGTGCGTATGCTCCACATGTTGGACTAGGAGAAACAGAAAGAAAAAAGTTCTGGGAGAGTTTAGATCATGTTATGGGTGACATACCTAGAGACGAAAAAATATGCATAGGAGGAGATTTTAATGGGCATATCGGTAAGGATAATGACCACTTCCAGTTGGTGCATGGAGGCTTTGGGTATGGCCTTAGGAATGAAGGCGGTAAGGAGCTTCTTGACTTTGCAGTAGCGCATGACTTAGGAATCATAAATTCGTTTTTAAGAAAAGAGAATCGCATCTAATCATGTTTAGCAGCGGCGGGAGACACACGCAGATAGACTATTTGTTGACGAGGAGAGAAGATCGTAGCTCATGGAAGGACTGTAAGACAATCCCAGGAGAGACAGTTGTGACACAACATCATATGTTAGTGGCGGATATACGCGTGAAGAGACCAATTGTCCAACAAAACAAGAGAATTAGACATACGATCAAATGGAGCCAGCTCAAGGACGAAAACATTACCATTTTTAGAGATAAGGTCATACCAATGAACCATCCTGGACCACAGGAAGACGCAAACCAAAAGTGGGAGGCCATGGCAAATACGCTCATCCAAGCAGCTAAAGAAACGCTTGGAGTTACAACAAAGAGGACAGTCGACCATAAGGAATCTTGGTGGTGGAACGAAAATGTACAGGAGAAGATACGAATTAAACAACAAAGTTTCAGAGAGCTTATACGCTGTAACAATAAGGAAGAACGCCCAGAGCTAAAAGATAAGTACAAGGAGGCTAAGAGAGAGGCGAAGAAATCGGTGTCAGAGGCAAAGAACGCGGCGTATGAGATGATGTATAAACGACTAGAGACGAAAGAAGGAGAGCATGACATGTTTAAGTTAGCCAAGGCAAGAGACAACAGAAGACAAGACCTGAGAATTGTGAAGTTTATAAAGGCTGCGGATGGAAAAGTTTTGGTGAACGACAATGACATCAAGGGGAGATGGAAAACTTACTTCGATAACCTTTACAACATAAAGAACCCAAATCAACAAGCTGAGATAGATAATACAACCCAAACAACACAACAAAACAATTGCTATTGTAGAAGCATCACAGTAGACGAAGTTACGAGAGCTATGAAGAAAATGGGAAGGGCTAAAGCGGTGGGGCCAGACAACATACCGATTAAAGTGTGGAAATGCCTGGGAGATGAGGGGCTCAAATGGCTAACAGATTTATTCAACACTATCTTTACGACAGGGAAGATGCCGGACCAGTGGAGAACCAGTGTCATAGTCCCCATATATAAGAAAAAAGGAGATGTACAAAGTTGCAAAAGTTACAGGGGAATAAAGCTATTGAGTCACATGATGAAATTATGGGAAAGAGTTATTGACACGAGAATTAGACGAGAAACTCAGATAGCGTCAAACCAATTATTTATGCCAGGACGCTCTACGACAGAAGCAATACACGCCATAAGGAGGATAATGGAGAAATACAGAGAAAAGAAAAGGGACCTCCATATGGTATTCATCGACCTAGAAAAGGCCTATGACAGCATTCCGCGTCAACTAATTTGGGAAAGTCTACGACTTAGAAGGGTACCAGAGAGGTATATCAAAATAATCAAGGATATGTATGATGGGGCAAAAACGTGTGTGCGAGCCCCGATCGGAAACACAGACTCATTCATAGTGGAAGTGGGACTCCACCAAGGATCAGCACTGAGCCCATTTCTCTTCACAGTAGTGTTGGATGAGATGACCAAGTCTATACAGCAGACAGTTCCATGGTGCATGCTCTTTACGGATGATATTGTCTTAATATCGGAATCTAAAAGGGTGCTTAACGACAAGCTAGAACGGTGGAGAGTAGCACTAGAGCGCAAAGGTTTAAGGATAAGTCGCTCTAAGACAGAATACGTGCATTGTAACTTTAGTGGTGAGGCGGAAGAGGACACCCAAATCAGTATTCAGGGTATGGCGGTCCCAGAAACGTCTAGGTTCAAATACCTGGGCTCGTACTTGCAGGAGGACGGAGAGATACACAGCGATGTAGCGCACCGTGTTCAAGCAGGATGGTACAAGTGGAGAGCAGCATTAGGGATCCTATGTGATAAGAGGTTTCCAGCAAAACTAAAGGGAAAACTATATCGAGTGGCAGTACGTCCAGCTATGTTATATGGAACAGACTGCTGGGCCATAAAGAAATCGCACGAGAAACAAATAGAGGTAGCGGAAATGCGAATGCTGAGGTGGATGTGCGGTCACACAAGACTTGATCGGATAAGAAATGAAGTGTTTCGACAGAAGCTAGAAGTGGCTTGTATCGCAGATAAAATATGAGAGGGAAGATTAAGATGGTTTGGGCATGTCAAGAGGAGACCAATGGCGGCACCAGTTAGAGCAGTAGAGAACATTATCTTAGAGGGTAGGAGGAGTAGAGGAAGACCTAGATTGACTTGGGATGAGGTAATTAGGCGATATATGATACACTTGCACCTCTCTGAGCACATGATCGAGGATAGGACTGAGTGGAGGCGTAGAATTAAAATTAAGGACTTCTAGTTCGACCTATAGGCAGGAATGGTATTTGAAGTCTGGTTGCGGGGCCTGATGTCTAAGTAGCCCATATCTGCCCTTTAACGGTGATTCTACATGCATCTAGGATATATGTATGCTATGTGTTTTATGATTTATTGTGTTCTGTATGCTATGTGTTGTATGATTTATTGTATGATGTCTAGCTATCTATATGGCTTTTTATATACTGTATGCTATGTGTTGTATGATTTATTGTATGTGGTCTTGCTATCAGTATGGCTTTTGCTATCGAGTCGGGGGTCTCTTTGGAAGCGGTCTCTCTACCTAACAAGATAGAGGAAAGACTCGCCTACACCTACCCTCCCCAGACCCTGCTCTTGAGTGGGATATACTGGGTTTGTTTGTTTGTTTGTTTGTTTGTTTGTTTGTTTAAGTTCTCAAGGGGATGGTTTGCTCATAAATGCATAAATGGTATACTTTTCAACCCGACTAGTTGTGTGTTTAATTTCTGTAACTAGCAAGTGCACCCGCGCGTTGCCGCGGGGCCTTGTAGTTTATTTTTTGATGTAATAATTGAAACTATCAAATTTTATATTGAAAAAAGATATGGTTTGGTTTCTCCCTAACTAATGAAGTTGTATCCATGTTATGCCAATAGCTTTTAAAGATTTACCTCCTTAATTTGGTTTGATTTAAGTGATGTTAACCTTTCCAACGAAATGTTAACCATTCCAACGAAACAGATTACTTCGTCTCTATCATCATCACCATATTTATCTTCTTCATCAATAGTGGGCATGAAGAAAACTGTAGATCAAAAGCAACATACGCACGAACACAAAAATATTCAAATCAAAATAAACTCTAAATCAAAAATAAAACATGCAAGAACACACAAAAGTTGGTTTAAGAGAAAAGGGGGTCCTATAAGTACTATTTATCTCCATTCAAATAAGGCACTAATCTTTCTCCTCCTTTATGACGACTCTTGAAGCTTTCAATAATGGCAGAAACCCACAAAATGGGTTTAATCTTTCTAATACATCTTTCATATCTTCTATAATCTCTATCTAATAAATCCCTAACCAATAAATTGATTCATGAATAATTTAATTCCCTAATTCTATAAAATCATTTCATGTGTGTACCATTAACAGGTTCTAAAATCAACCCCAGACCAGGGGTCTGCTATTGGCAACTCACAAAATTGCCATGTAAATCAATCATGAATACTGAAGTTAAGTTTGGGGTAATGAATCAAACGAATAAACCTTCATTAAGATGTGTGGTTTACCTTGAGCTTTCACCGCCAAGATGTAGAACAAATCTTGTCGAAGTATCCATGTAAACATCACCCGAATGTTCCTTTTAAATTGCAGAAACCTCCTGAAAAGAATCTTGAAAATAAGGGAGATATGAAAATCTATTAAAACATGATACAACATGATAAAACTAATCTATCTCACACAAAAGCTCTCTCTGCTAATATGTAAAATAGTATAATACAGTCAATGAGCACTACCTTATTGTCAACTGATAAGTCATACTTGGATGGACTTGCTTCACTTAAAGCCAACTCCTTTGCCCCATCATGTAATATCTATTAAAACATGATAAAACTTGAACTTAAGATGATAGCTATGCCATCCTCAACATCACAAAAAAAGGTAAATTTTCAAATCAGTTTTGTTATAGTTCACAATTTGCAAACTGATGTGAAATTCAAAGAATTACAATCCAGACACACCCTTTCAAGTGTTCCATACTTTTATTGTCTGATAGACATTTGCATGGATGACTGACGTGTAGCTTTGAAGCTCTCTCTCAGCAAAGCCGGTTTGAAAGAGTAGTTTTATCATGTATTACATGTGAAATCTAAAAAGAATAGTCACTAAATAGTTATAAATTTAATCATCGCTTAGTTTTAACCGTTCATGAAAACTTTCAAAACGATACAGAAACTCTTTGCCCAATCTGCCACTGGCCTGAAACATATTGTGCGACTTTAGGTGAACAGTAAAGAAACTTGGTCTTTGTATCAGCTATCTGTGGCCTTTCATTTGCTAGTTTGTATTAACTTGGAGTGTTTTTTCTTTGCATTTGCATATAAAAGTATACACAATATAATTATTTATAGGTTAATAAGATTTGTACCCCTTCAACATGAGGTTGCTCATCAGTTGGCTTATAAATTCCAGCACTGCCGATGAACAAAAATTGTTCTGCACCAGAACTCTTTGCCCAATCAGCCACTGGTCTGCAAGTAATCAACATTTTTTGATCCAATTTTATATATAATAGAGGTAAGATATAACAATTTTCAACCAGTTGACCCTAAATAAAGATCATAATGAAGTTGTAAATTTTGGAGCCTTTGAGATTTTCTTGTATGATAATGTACATGTTAATTTGATATTTTCTTGTCTGAGACTTTTTAAAACACAGTTTTTTACACAAACCCATATTGCTCAGAGCCCGTTTTGACCCGATACTTTTTTAACTAACAATCTTGATCCGAACCAATTTTTCTCAGAATTTTTTTGGCCGGATCCACTTTGACACATTACCTGACAAGACCATTTCAACAGGCTTGTATTAGCCATTGTAGTTAAACTAATACTAACCTCACAGTAATGATTATGTACATGTTAATTTGATATTTCTTTTGTGATGATACCTTTTAAAAGGTACACTTGTGACCCGAACCCAATTTGCTTCGAGCCCATTTTCACCCAACCCACTTTGACCTGTTACCCGGCCCGACCCACCTGTTTCACCAGGCCCATAATTGCCTTCATATTTAACCAAAACTAACCTCACAGCATCCAAATCTTTACCATTGTTATCCAAAACAACATCAAACTTCAATCCTTCCAAAACAGACCCAATTGCACCAACGTCCCCCATACAGTCTTCCCACTTCCTTCTAAAATTTCCTGCAAATAATCATAAACAATCACACAAAAAACACAATCTTTATCCATCCAAAACTCTTCAAATCATCTCAAAATCAACAAAAATCTCATAAATCAATAGTCTTTACAGAGAATCTTGTGAATGGAGGCTTCTTCATCTTATCAGATCCTTCATCACCAACAGTGAGAACAGTGACATCATGCCCAGAGCCCAAATTAAACCCCCCAAAATAGCTAATCATGGTGAAATCCAAATCAAATAAAAAACAGAAGCTAAAAAACACAAACTTTCACCCTGAACATTGCAAGATTCCTCAAATAACACCACCCCCATTGCCAAAAATCACTTCACAAGCATAAACCAAAAGTGGGTTTCACATCATCTCCAAACAAACAAACAACAACGACAACCATCAATCTCCTTCAACCCCTCAAAACACACAAAAATTACCTATCTTTATCACGAGCAACCATCTCCTCATCGAAACAGCAATCTCCAACTCACGAACCCCCCCAAAAATCTTCCCGTAATCGACATCCGACCCATCAGACGCTTCACCAACAACAGAAAGATCAAGCACCGGAATCGAACAATCAGCGGCAAAAAACTCTCGGTAGTCGTCATCGCTAACCGCCGGAGCTCCTCCGTGGGTCCGGCGGTGGCCGGAGAAGACGCCGTCGTAGGCGTTCTTGCCGGAGAAACTGTTGACATTCGACAGCTTCCTTCTCGAATCATCATCTTGATCGTGATTGTTTCGATCTTCTGCTTCGATTTCTTCATCAGCTTCCTTCTTGATCTTCTGCTTCGATCTTCTGCTTCGATTTCTTCATCAGTTCGATCTTCTACGGCGATTTCTTCATCAGGTTTAGGAGGTGTTTTATTTGTGAGGTGTGATGTCGGTGGCACTGTAGCCACCGACATAAGTCTTTAATATGTATTATAATGTGTAGTTTTAATGATACTTTTCCTGCTAATAGGAATTTTGTTAAAATAATGTTTTTCAAGATGTAAAAAAAACACCACGCAAATCAAGATAATTCAAGATCAAAATGGAGAACGTCATAAGTCCATTCGCATTCTAACTCGTGAGTGTAGAATCTTCCCGTATTTTACAAATTGATAATATTGATAACTATGCACATGTTGATAAGAAGCTTTCATGAACAGTAAAACCTATCTAGCAGTTGTTGACGTTGTTGTTGTCGTCATTGTTGTTGTTGCCGTCATTGTTATTGTTGCCGTCATTGTTGTTGTTGCCGTCATTGTTGTTGTTGCTGATGTTATTGCTGCTTTTAAACATATTTTTTTGTTTTATCTTTAATAGCTTTTAAAATATAATATTCTAATAACTTTAAAATATACCATTATGGTATGTTTAATTTTATCTATATTTTAATATAAATTTTTACATATTAATGGGAATTCTTCATGAAGAGTCCCAACTATTTGGCATTTGTTTTCTTTTTTATTATTTTATTGTTTATATTATTTTTAGACATATTTTATTGTTTTCAATAACTTATAAAACATAAAGTTTTAATAACTTTTAAATATATTGTTGTGATTTATTTAACTTTATTTACGTTTTGAAATAAATTTTATTTCAAAATCAAATCGAGCACAGTTACAATCAATTTCTTTTTATATTTTTGAGTTGATAATGTTTTATAAAATACTGAGTATAGTGTTATGAAGGTTTTTATTATGAATTTTATTTGAAACCAACTTGATCAAAATTTAATTTTTCTTGTATAACCGGGTATATGATATATTATAGAATCATTGTGAATATGTCGTTATGACATTTTTTATTTTTCTTTCATTTTCTTCTGAATTTGTTTAAAAAGCGAACCAATCACCTCCTACAAGAGTTACCAAATCCCTCGCACCAGCTAGAGAATTTTACTACATTATTGTTCATTGTAAAAGAGTAACCTAGCTAATGATAACTAAATTTCTTCATATAAATAAATCTTAAAAAAACATATTGCGATGGTACTAACATACATAAATACACTTACATTATAAGAGTGCATTATTGTACTTTAACACTCCTCAAATTGCAGGTTTTCTAAGCACTTCACATGTTTTTTTTACATGTTATCTTGTTCCCTCTTTACTCTACTTTAATCGTCAGACTTAATCATTGGTTGTTTTGACCTTTAGTGTCATAGTCAGAGACCAGAGATCGTCAAGTTATTTGTCTAGACAAGTCTATAACATTACACCATATAAACCATTAATAATTGGATGAGTGCAACAACATTTTTTTTAATCAAAAATTGGTTTCTTAACTCATTCCTTAATTTTAAGTTGCTCATTTTAAAAAAAACACATAAAAGTAACAAACATATGAATGAATACATTTGAAGTTGATGAAACATTTTATGTACATAAATAGTACAACTCGCTAGAACTTATTTTACAGTATAACAGTAATGTGTTGGTGTTCCCTACTTAGTATGTCATTACTTGTGCAAGCACATGATAGTCGCTAGTGTTCTTGTGCCTCATTTTGTCTCTTGTTTTGTTTTCGTATGAGTCATGTCTTAGTCAAGCTTGTAAGTTTAGGCCCAATGCATTCATATGATTTGTAATTTATCTATTAATATGGCATATAGTTTCGGAGTCGTAAAATATAGATTTGTCTCCATGCTAAAAAATCAATTATTCTTTTTCCTTATATTAAAGATTTAAAAAATTAAACTTAGCCAACATAGTACTATAAATTTATATTATTTAGTTGTAAACTACTTTTTCATCGGTTAACCTTTTAAGATTATTTTAACTGAAAGTATATAACCATTATTAATCATTTTTAAAATTGTATATCTTAATCAATGGAGAAATAGTTTAGGGACTAAAATATAAATTTAATGAAAGTACGAGGGGTTGTTGTGTCACATCCCTTTTTTTTTGAACGGCTAAATTGGAATCACTCACGGATCACTGGAGTATCATCCTGCCACCAGTGTTACCACGCGATCATATTCCACCACCAAGTCACCAGTTCAGGAGGAAACTCATAATAATGAGAAAACCCCCCGTTGTGTCACATACCTATCCATGTACGGATTACACATGTCTGATTGATATCAAAACAACCCAATGAAAATAAAGATAACTTATATTAAACTTTGAATACATTAACTAGTATATAAGTGTAGGCTACATCTAGTGATCTATCATTTAAGCCTGCAAGATCTTTAACTGCTCCAGCCTCAAAAACTATCTCGCCTAAGTTTTTTCTAAACTTGTATCACTTGGCTATAGAAGGATTTAAAATATGTGGTATGACCATAGTAAATGGACTATTCTATAATTTATTCTTTCTTTATTTTGTTTCAATATCATACCTTGTTTTGAATTTATAAAGAAATGTGTTAAAACTATAAAAAGTGAGTTAATTGAAATATAAATATTTTATATTTATCAAATAAACTACCTGATATTTAAGCTACAAAAAAGTACTTTAAAGATTGAATGATATATTGATTTTGTCCGTTTCTACTATTTCAATTTGATTTATGGGACAAGCTAAATCGTAGCAAACGCTATAAACCTAAGACTACGAGCTGAACCATCAATTTTTGCTTTGATTTCATTATCTTTTGTTGGTTATCCAGCTAATGCTTCAGTATGTACATACAGAAGAAAGTAGGACGTTTGTAGAGATATACAATGTTTTATGATTACTCAAACCTAAAAACACATTGTTTTGGATTGTTGGTTATTGTAAAAAAAAATGCCACATAAAACATTCTTTATTTGATAAAAAACTAATTAGTCACAACTTGATTAAGTGTATATGTTTCGGGCTTTATCAATTGTACATATGTAAATAAACGTTAGCAAACATGGTGTATCACACAAACTGCTTAATTTCGTAGCAGCATAGCTTTCATAACTTGTACCTAATGCATTAAAATGTATATATTGTTTCATGTTTGCTTAATGCAACTTTACTAGGATCTTGTATATCATTAAGAATAATTTTTTAACTAATAAATACCAGTTAATCAGCTTGCTCTTACAAATATTAAAACACACATCAGTTTTATAAGATACATTCATAATACCACTAAACTATATCACTAGAAATCATATATATAGGGGTTGTTTGGTAGCCTCTTAAGAGGTTGCCTTTGAATCGTTAAGAGGCTTGCGTGTTTGTTTAATTAAAAAGGAGCCTCTGAACTGAACCATTCAGTGTTGAATGGTTCAGATATGAAATATTGCTGAATGAGATTGGAACACAAATACCCTCACAAAACCCAACCCCATCCCCATCTCCCGTCTTCACTCCCCACACCGTTCGACCCAGCACACCTTCTGTCGCCCCAGTACACCTCCGATCGCCGGTCGTCCGCCCCAGCACACCTCCGGTCGCCGGTCGTGAGCCCTGCAAAAGCCCGCCGACCCTCAACCGCAGAACCCCCGACTGCGCAGCGATACCCCCCGTCGTTCGCCTCCGCCACCTCCGCAGAACCCCCGACCCGCAGAACCCCCGACCCGCAGAACCCCCTTCCGTAGAACCTCCGGCACGTCCCCTTAAATTGGTTTGAAAACTCTCTTTTTCTTCAAATTTCATTCTTAATTTGTTGTAGATTTTTATATTTATGTCTGGTTTTGTATGTTTTTAGGTTAAAAATGTATCATCTTATTGTAGATTTTCATATTCATACTTTTCTAGAGTTTCATGAAATTAAAAATTTTTGATACTTTTAAAGAAATTGTTTGTTCTAAGCCATGTATATAGTTAATCTGATTTTGTTTGATCAATTTGAAGTTTTGTTATGTTGATTTGATGTTGCTTGATTTAATCTTTGATGTTGGTTGTTATAAAGAAATTGTTGTATTTCATCTTTGTACATGAGGTTGTTTGATCAATTTTTGAAGTTTTGTTATGTTGATCATTCACGTACAGTCATTCAGATATCTAACCAAACAAATACATTTTATTCAGCATAAAATAATTCAGAGGGGTAAAATAGTCGTTTTGTACAGTCATACAGATTCAACCAAACAGTAGATTCTGGTTCAGCACTTACTGGTGCAGAGCCTCTTAACCATTCAGACATCTTAAACTTTCAACATTTAATGATTCAGATCTTAAATATTCAAAGCACTTAATGATTCAGATTTTAACAAACAGCCTTATGGTCGAGGATGTCGTACATAATCACAATATCATTATCACAACTATATCCAAAAGATAAAAAAGTTTACACACTTTTGAATTGTCCCACACATTTTTTATCATCATTGCAACCACATCTTCATGAAAGCTTGTAAATTGTTGATAGTATTTTGACTTTTAGTATCATGGGTGAAAGAGGGATAGGGGGAGGTGTACCCTACATTCCTTTGCACCAACGACTTCCTTTGCTAAGAGATGTTGTTGGTTATTATTCTCGTAGGTTAAGGTCCATACATTTTTTAAGACCCCCACACTATCATAGTGCACGTCTTTGAATGAATTCTCTTACCTACCTAGATGTTTAACAAACATATGTAAATATTTTTTTTCTTCTTATTATTATAATATTAATTAAATGATTTAAATTTAATTTTTAGTTTATTTAGATGCTAAATCAGTCTATCACAACCACAGCACCAGTCATTAGGTGTGATAGGGACGTGATGTGTTTTAGTGATGATAGTCACTGACATGATTGTCCTAACATTCGCACAAACATCATTGCACATCTTCATAGCGATCACATGACTACATACATGCTGTTTGTGTAACAACACTTTTATTAATCATACCACACCCACTACAAATGATCTTACCTGGCTAAATGTATAGTTCAACACCGTTATTATTTATTATTGAAATATATTTTTTTTCATTTAAATTTCTTACATTTTCATCCCAAATGTATGGTTCGTGACCTTAATGACTGAGTAAAAATATTATGCTACTTTTGCACAAGGATTTACAAGGAATTAAGATATTCGGGCATGAACCATATTGTAGGTGATGGTTTTGCACAATCAATTAAGATATTTATTCTTAAGGGTATATTGTGGACCTTTTCTTTGCAAAGTTTATTCCTAAAGTCACAAATATCTAGTAAAGGGCATATAAAAAGATGATATAAAAGATTCACAAATATCAACATAGTGATGTACTTATCAAGAAATAAAAAAAATTCTATCGAGTTGTGTGCTCTTTCTGAGTGAAGATCATAAGAGAAAACCATGGGAAATCGACAATTGATAACGATGACGAATTTGATCATCCAAACTTGTTTTTTTTGTAATTATGAGTAAGTATTATAAAAAAAATTAGCTATATTCTAAGTAGTATTCACTGCTAGCTATATTTTATAGAGTCCAAATAGACTATTAAAACCAAGTTGGATATTGAGCTTTTGTATGCCACCCAATAGCTTAGAAACACTATTAGTGTGTATTATAACATGTTGGTTAGATTTAACTATTATAATCTTACTTAGTGGTGTTTAAGTATGTTGGCGGTTTACCAAAAAAAAGTAAGTGTCCTTAATGGATTTGACTAATTTGAACCTAGAGTGGAATATTATGAAAGATCATATTTTAAGGATCATATTGATCAAAATAGAGTACAGAGTAATAGAAACTAGTTACTTTCCCCGCGCTTCGCGGCGGGAGAATGGTGATTTTCTCTCAAGACACACAACGTGAGTTTGGTTGCGTTACCTTCTGAACTCGTCGAAAATCATAAAAGCAAATACCGAAACCAGTTAAGATGATATACTTAAAAAATAATATAACTAAAAGGGGACCAAAAACTAAAACCACAAATGTGCAAGAGCTATATGTAAATTCTCAAAGTTGGTGGCTAATGCTAAAACCCCAAAAATCTAATGAGTAAGTGCACATGCATTTTGTGGATCTAATTTAACAGCCTCAGAAAAGCTCTCAAAAGCCTGCTTTCCCATATTTTGCATCTGCAAACAAATTCCTTTGCCAATATGGGCCTCAATATTCCTATTGTCATCCTGTAGTACACTTTCATATATAGCAAGAGCTTCCACAAATTTGTTTCTAGATCGTAAAATATTAGCATAACCAATTGCATCTTTCCCATTACAACGCTTTTCTATTGGACTAACACATGTTGTAGAAGTACTGACACCTAATGACGGTTCAATTGTTTTCAAGAAACCATTTTCTTCAACCTGAACCTTCTCTTTCCCTCTACCTACATCCTTTTCTGTCAATGCCATCTTGTCACAGCTACAGACTCAAACTCCTGGACCAACTGCGAAAAATTAAAAAATTGTTTGTTTGAAAACTAAACAATAATCTTGGAATCTAAAGCAGCCAATTTCATAGATCGACATGGTGCGTACTATACAATGATTCCTTTTAATCATCTGAAATGAGTGTATGATGCTATACTAATCCTTTAACAATTTCACGGAGTAGCGTCTTCTACCTCGTGAATTACTCCACTATCCTACCATGCCCCAAAACCCTAACACAATTACACAGGCGAACAAAAATGTAAACGATCCACCCCAAACCCTAGCACAAACACACGTCAGTTAAATCAAAGAACGAATCACGCATAAACCTCGAAAACACAAACTCACACAATACAGATCAATGATTTCACCTAGCTTCCACTAATGCAGATCAAATCACCAAATAACAAAAACCTAAAATAACACGATTCGAGTCCATATAAAGTAACAAAAAGATAATGAAAAATAATGATTGGGGTTATAAATAACTATGTTTCTCTCCAACTACCTCTACATGTTAATAATTCTAGAATCAATTACATATACGAATGATGATTTGAACATCCAATATTCAGTAAAAGTCAGAAAAATATGCCACTAAACTATGTCGTTCACTACATAAAGTACCAGATTCCAGTGCTAGAATTACCATGTGGCAAGCACTTAAAACAGTGTCAGGTTAGGTTGATGTATGTTGGCGTTCTTTCGTTAGGTTCATTTTTTAAATAATGAAAACGCTAATGACCTAACAATAGCCCCAAGTTTTGCAGAAGTGTATGTTAAGCGCGGAAAAGTGGCAAACTGCCTATTTTTTACTATACAAAGGTTGTACATGCCGGTTGTTTGTGTTCAAAAAGGCAGTTTATGTTTAGATTACATAAGGGCTGGCCTATGTTGGTGCTCGTACTGCAAAAAAGGTTTCTTTGATGTTATTTCTCACCAGCATTTCATGCTTCCTTCTCTGTAAATGAAAGTGAAAATATAGTATAAGAGTGATAAAAAATGACATTAACTTTGACGCAAGGTGAGAGCAGGAAAGTTGTATGCAGGAGGCAAACATTTATAATAATGTATGCAGGAGTTTAGATGTCTACCTTTGCGCTTTGTCATGGACATTTTTGTTGTAGGCTTTGATGGTGTCGTTGGCGGTAATGTCAGCGTTTTGGTAATTGTTGATTGTTCTTGCACCTCGGCTGGTGGGTTTGTGATGCTGTTGATAGTGAATGTGAGATTGGGGTTGATAGTTACTGTCATGATCTTTGGTGAGCCAATAATCGAGTACATCATTTCTGGTATTTGATTTTCTTCAAAGTAGCCATGCCTGATCACCATCTCTTCACATGTGATGTTCAATAACTCTGTCATAGCCTCGTCAAAGAAGACTGCATTTGCTGTTGAGGTGTCGTCTATGATGATTGCATTAACACAATACCTGTTTTTTGCAGATGTAATTGGTAAATAACAGGCTATTATAAAAAGGCAGGTGTAGTTTAGTTTTTTCTTACATGAATTTAGGATGTTCTATATTCTCATCATTTTCGCATTCGAATTTCAGGCGCGGAACTCTTTGCAGGTGCATCTTCTTGCTGCACTTTGGACAAACAACATAATACCAACGGCGGTTGTTGTGCAGTTCTTTTATCATAGCCAGGCAGTTGTATCGGTTTTGCTGTGTGTTTGATGTAATATTTTTATTCAGCAAATCAGCTATGGTCATCAGGCTGTTTTTTGCCTGCGCAAGCCTTTTAAGCCTGAAATGTTAATACGTAGCATAAGTAAATCCGCATTTTATTGTTGTAAAAACTAACTATTTTATTTTACTTGGATGTGTATGTGAGAGTGTCTGGTGTAGTTGGATTCATAATCGCTATTGTTGCAGAGGTCGTTTCTAGTTGAAGTGCCTCTGTTATTGCAAAGAATGCGTTTAGAATATGTTAGTAAATTGGCGTATGAATGTCAGAGATGTAAGATGGTTTATAGATGGATGTTACCTTTGTACATTGTTACTGCGGTTGATGTTATTGCCAGAATGTCTCCCTCTTTGACATCATGTGGAAGTATTGATGATTGATCAGGCCAAAAAGTTATTTCCAAAAGGTTTTCTGTACATATAAGTGTTTATGAAATTAGAAGATTGGTTCAGGAAAGAACCAAAAAAAAACCACGTGATCAGATCAAATTGCTATGTTTAAAATGCCAAAGCGATTGCTATAGGCAACTTTTTTGATAGCACAATTTTATTTTGCTTTTTTCGATAGCACAAATTGCTATAGGCAACTATTTTGATAACACAAATTACTATGTTTAAAATGTCAAAGCAGTTGCTATAGACCAACGCCAATAAAGTATTTGGCAAACGTCGTGATTATAAAGTAAAGATTACCGAATGTCTTGAAGTGTAACTTTTTTAAGTCTTTTGCCTGTTCCTGTAGTGGTTTGCTTGATGTTTTCAATTCGACCAATGTAATCTATCATAGTAAAATGTATAGAATGTTAGCAGGAATCATAGTAAATATATGTTTAATCATGTACCTGTAAGCATTCTTGGCGGCTTTGTCCTCGATTCCAAATCAGTGTAGCTCGCGAAGTTGTAGTAATGATTTGGAATGTTATCATTGGTAGTTGGCATGAATTTTGCCTTTCTGCCAATTCTTAGGCAAGCTCTATGTGGAACAGCTGGGTTATGGGTTTTTTGAGGTAGTGCGATGTACCTGTCCACTATATAACATGAGTTGATAACGATTATACTGCCAAAGCGAGATTCTTCACTCATGTCTGCTGTAACCTGTATTGCATCTCCCTACAGGGAAAAAAGAATGTTATTTTTGTGGGAACAGGCATGTAATATATGTAGTGGATTAGAAAACTTCCTACATGTACGTCTACAAAAAGGTAGCAAAAGTCTGTCTTTTGTTGATACGGTTTCCACTTTCTAATCACCCTTACTTCGATAGGCTTTGCTTCCTCTCCATCAATGATGTCAGAAATGCGTGCCATACTCATATATGTTGATTTTGGTACCTGTAACCTCCGTCAACAACAATGGTTAGTAACATGTTTGTGGCATATGTCGGTGGAATTAAAATTTTTATGTGAAATTTGGCTACTTCCTTTTTTTTACCTTTCAATAGAACAATTTTGTAGGTTATACGTTCACAATCGAGGTTAGGAAATCTGAGTATACAATGTTTTTTGTTTCAAAGTAATTGTTTTCGTCAGATGGGACTATTAATACTTTAAGTGCATTAGATGCAGTTGCTCTTGACATGGCTGCATATAGTTGTCCATGACCAAATACTGGTTGTGGAAGATATACTCCTATTTTATCTAAAGATTGTCCCTGGCTTTTGTTTATAGTTATAGCATAACATAGTTTAACTGGAAATTGTTTTCTTTTAAATGCAAAAGGTAAATCTTTGTTCGTGTATATCAAATTTATACGCGGTATGTACACGCGATTCCCTATCATAGTGCCCGTTATGATCTCTGCCTCTATGATTCTCGGTAACAGTTGTGTGACAATTAGTCTTGTGCCATTGCAAAGGCCTATTGTTGGATTCAAGTTTCGTAGCAATATTATCGGTGCATTACATTTTAGTTCAAGACAATGAGGTGGTAAACCAGGAAAGTGTAATAGGTTTAGATATTCAGTTGGGTATAGTAGCTCAGTGTCTCCGCGATCTGATGCGTGCAGGATAATAGTGTCTATGCTAGTGTACAACTTTGTTGTTCCTGCACACATGTTAAGTATTATGAGGTTAATCTCCTCGGCTGTTTCATTTTTTGGACAAACTATTGCTCTTTTAGAAAATGCAATTGCAGATGGGCATTGTAGGGTGTGTGCATCATAGATAAATTCTGTTAGTTCATTTAAGGCATTCGTTGAAAATGGAATTACATATTCTCTTGGTATTTCTATAATTTTTGTATTTTGAGGATCTTCTCTATCTGGTGTTCCTACTTTACCGTCACCCAAATCAAGTAGCCACGAAGAAAACTTTGTAATAGATAGTCTTTCATTGAAGGTAAGATTTGGTCTTTCCAAGCGCATGTTTTGTGAAAGTTGATAAACCTTGAAGTGTTTCCATAATGGTGATTGCGGTAGTGCAGAGGCTAATATTGTGGACTTTGAAGCCTTCGGAATTACAGGTAATGTTTGGCGAAAATCGCCACCTAGTAGTATAGATTTACCGCCGAAGGGGATGCTAACATTATTGAGAAGATCCTGCAAAGTTCTATCTAATGATTCAAAACATTTACGGTCATTCATCGGGGCCTCGTCCCAAATGATTAAAGACGTTTCTATAAGTAATTGTGCCAAATGTGTTTTCTTTTTGATATGACACAGTGATTCAGTTGTTAGGTCAATTGGAATTTTGAAGCGCGAGTGAGCTGTCCTACCAGACGGTAACAATAAGGATGCGATACCTGATGAGGCAACCACAAGAACAATCTTTCCCTTTGAGCGTAGTGCTGAGAGAATCGTTTTCCATAGGAAAGTTTTCCCAATACCGCCATGCCCATATACAAATCCTAATATTTGTTTATCATTTTGTATTGACGTTAGAACGTCCTCATATATAAGTAATTGTTGTTGATTTAGTTTTTTCTTAGAAGAGTCATGCTCTTGTGCCAGTAGTTCTTTGTTATAGTTTTTCTCTTCCATTAGAAGTCTGTTTCTAAGACGCTCTATGATATCAGTTGCGGGGTTTGGAAGGCCAAAATCTGTTATAGACCTATATGTTGTATTAGCACGTAATAACATTTCAAGTTCGTATAAAACGGATTGCATTTGGTATTCAGGATCGGTAATGTTATAGGTTAAAGTGGTGTCATCAGCCATTTTGCGCCAATGTTCAGTCCATAAGTTGGATGGATTTGAAATGTCACAGTATAAAAGCATGTGAATGAACAATGATCTTAGTTGTGAGGCAGTTGCCCATTCTGCTGCGTCATTCATGTGGCAGACCACTCTTCATCGTTTTCTAAAAGTCCCATCTTTTCACATGCAGCACGATAAGTTAGGCAAATTTCTCCGTTGACAGTTCGTATGGACTGAAATGAGTCACAACCTTTTTGATGGGTTAACAACATTCGTAGATAAAAAGTTTCACCACAGTTTGGGTGCACATATACTAACCTTCCAATTGCTGGAGTTCTATTTGATGATCTACAAATCCATGTCTTGCTAGAGGCGTCCCATCTATACTCAATAAGATAATCCACATATCTTAAGTGGCGACCAGATGCATCAAACATGTTGTTACGCAACCATTCAGTAAGAGTTGTTCGTCTACTATTCGGGTTATCTAAGACGTTATGTAGTTGATCAGTGTCTTTAAAAGTGAGATTTTGCATGTCTTTCAAATGAACAGCTAATACCTGTACAGGTGGATTTCTGCTATGTATTAAGAAGTTAAAAATTCTCCAAGAGGCCTCATGAGGACATATATATCTAGCATCTATATAATCCTGAATTTCATCAACATTTCGTTGATTAGGTATCAATGTGTCATGGGTATCAGAAGTTTTTTTAACAGCATATCGAATCCGATCAGCGCCTTTTGAAATATATTTAAATAAGTATTTGATAAGCATGCTCCAGCCACAATATTCAACATTTATATGCGCCATGAAATGTAGAGATAAAGTTTTATTATACGGAACTACATATCTGTTGTCTACGATTACTCCGCTTTTGTTTGCAGTAAAGCCATTACTGGCTCTTTTATAGTGTGCATAACCATTTGCGTCAAAAATAGTTCTCTGCTGATAGGTCTTTGGATAGTCTTTACTGCAACATCCCTTTGACATGCATGGCGAATTTGGCCTGATTAATCCGCAGGGGCCATGAATCATGAGATCAGCAACAATTCTATAGAGATCTGGTTCTATTGATGGATCCGGTATCTCTGCAGATATGTAATTGTCAACGTCTTCGGCACTCTTTATTTTGCATGCCTGTGTAACCCACAATAATAAATGGCAGTGCGGCAACCCTCTTTTCTGGAATTCTATTGTGTATAGGTCTACATAAGGCAGGCATAACGACGAATTTTAAGATCAAATAATATATGTATAACGTATTAGGAGGAAAATAAAGGAAAAAAAGAACCTGCAACGACCTCTCCGAACGGTTTACGTATTCTCAGGAATTGTATAAGGGAACTGACTTTAATCTGGAACACTCTTGCTATTATATCAGGACGATCCTCTGGTTTAAGAGACGGATATTGAGAGATATATCGTTGTATTTCGGGCCATTTTACATTACATGTAAAAGTAATAAAATATTGAGGATTCCCATGAACTCTACATATAGCAAGTGCATCTAGATAGTGCTTGTACATGTAACGCGGTCCACCAGTAAATGACGCAGGTAAAATGATTCTTTTTCCTACAGCGTGTCCTTCATTATCACCTCGTTGCACTGCATCATGTATCCCTTGAAGATATTCTGAACGGAACATGTTTTGATTAAGTCTAATGTAATCTAAACGACTTTGTTCTATGCAAACATATGCGTCAACAATAAATTGTTGTAAAAGTCGCCCTCCATGTAAAAGATGAGTGTATATGTTGAAACGGTCATGTAAAAGGTAACTATAATACATGTTCATGCTAAGTTTTCCTTTCTTTGTCGAATGCCCGGCACGCAAATGCATATCTGGAGACCATCCACTCTCGCCATAAGGGAACAAAAGCGGATATTGTAATGCCATGTATAGGGGGTGTAATTTACTAATTCGTTGTGGTTGGCCCTTTTTGTTATGAATGATGATATCAAAGCCCATACATGAGTAGTCCATGTCAGGTAGAATAGCACCAATAGACCCGGGAGAAGGCCTATCATATGAGTGTGCATTGTATGAAGTATAAAGGCAAATGGAAAAATCTGGAACATTTGATAAAGAGCAGATTTCTCTAGCAGATCTAAAAAGTTTAACCAATTCATTTGAGGCATCAAAAACATTCATAAGAAGCTGAACCATTTCTTGTCTAAGAGATGGTTCAGATTCAGAAGTGAAGATACGCATCCGATTCAGTAGTTCGTTTTCCGTGTCATATATGTACATTTGTAAAAAGCGAGGCATTTCATTACTCGGAGGACATAAACTACCTATGTAGTGGTGTATTTGGCCTTCAATCTTAAACACGTATGGAGCAGTTCTGTTATTGATAGTATCGTCAATTTTAGCACCAAAAGATGTCATAGAGAATACTGAGTTGTATAGTCTTATATTAGTGAAAAAATGATCGTTTGTAAAAAGTTCTACAATCTGACCATCAGGTTGTTTTGGGTATGGTAAAACAACCTGACCACCCCTACAACATTGTGTATATTTTGGAGAATGATTTGCAGACGATGTGACTAAACGCTCATCAAACCAGAATAGAGCATTACAGAACTCACAAATTCTATCACAATCGCCATTGTCTATGTAAAGATATGTTGGTTGTTGTAATTTGTCGCAAGAAGAAGAGCGTTTGCGCACACGTCGAGATGATCCAACTGACACAGGTAGACCATAAGAGCTAGAAGACGTGGATCTATCAAGGTGTGCACGTTGTGATGCTGACGATTCATGTTTTCCATAGTCCTGCATGACTAATCGAGAACACTTTTTACGTCCTGACATGACTGAGGTCAGGTGTACGGTATTTAGTATAAGTACGTATGACGAAGTGATAACTCCAAAGACCTAAAAACCGAGGCAAGCTTTTATGAAAACTATTGCGATGGTGCAGAAGCTAGTAATAATAGTTACTTTATAAAGCATTCAATTGGCAGGTATCAAAACATATGCTACTGAATAGGCAAAAATGAGAAAACAAACAAAGAGAGTAGGAGATGACCTTTAATAAACAAATACCTTTGCAGCAGCAAGAAGACAGACGAAAGGAACCTAGATAATGAACAAACAATCAACACTCAAGTAATTCAAATAATATTTACGATAACCAAAAGTGGCTATTATTCTCTGGTAATAAATAACCACTAATGAATCATTATCAAGATATAAGAAATAAAATATTCTAATATCTAATTACACAATAAAAATAAGAAAAATATAAGCAAGAAAAATAAGAAAAAGAGAGGCAGTTCAGGGTCTGTTATCACAGATATTAACAGGTATTCCACATATTTGGCTCTGTCCAAGCAAGCATCCTTGCCTGCAAAACTAACATAATACTTTCAATTTTATAAACTTTTTTTTACATGTTCAGGTAATTTGCTTATGTTTACGCTGGTTCTTTTTTTTCATGTACTTTAACCTTTGAATCATTTCATTTTTTACAAATCATTATATGGTATAAAGGAAATGAATGTGACGATTAGCCCTCACCATTTATAATTATTCTGTTGAATGGAGAGAATCTAATATGAGATTAATGGCCTGTATGCCATTTGCAGATTTGTTTTTAATACCTGTAAGCAGTTGAAAGAAAAGAAATCTTACCTCACCTGAGCTGCAGTGGATTGTTACCTGGGTATCTCTGCCGGGAGTGATCTTGTAAAAGAACTATGTTATTCTTATTTTTTTGTGCCCTCGTAATTTCACTCGTACAGACCTGTTTACTCAAGTAAGTTGCAAAATCTCTACTATACATGTATATATACATATATATATACATGTATATATACACATATATATATACATGTATATATACACATATATATATACATACATGTATATATACACACACATATATATATATGTATATATATATGTGTGTGTGTGTGTGTGTTTTTGGTTGTTTCTAATTTGTTCTATGGCTGCTTACCTTTAGCCTTTTATATTTCCTGGTGACAACACTATGGTGATATGTATGTGGGTTCTAGAAAGTTGCTAGAATTAGAGTACTAAACAAAGTATGAACAATAACTATAGCAGGTTCTATCAACAGAAGTGTACATATAAGGGTTTATATTAGCCAAAAAAACATACACATTTGTGAATCATTAGCTGCAGATATTATATAAACATCATAGGCTTACAAAGCCAGAACCAAATTCAAAGAGAAGGTTTTTAGGCAGGTGTGTTAACAAACAAAAGCAAGTGTCATTGTTTTCAAAATATTTCTACTGCTTCATAAAGAAAAGTAGAGGTTATGATTTGTCTCTCCCGATGACCGACTCTCCTGAGCCTACAGGGAAGATTGGGGCAATGAGGGTGAGGCGTCCTAAAACCGACTGTTTTTTTTTTGCCCAAGTCTATTCTGGACCATTCCCGAACCTTATCATATGTTTCCAAACATCTATTGGTCTCAAATAAGTTGATTATTACTTGTACATACCTTTATTGTCTAATTTATTATTTCTGTTAGATATTTTCTTTCGGTTTATGATTTTTCAAATAAGATTATACCAAGACTTTGTTTTGGTCATGAAGAAAGAGCAGAGGTTGATATTTACAACACCACCAAAAGATCAACATAACATCAAACATCTGTAATTCTCCATAGAATCAATCACAAACTCCAACAAAATAAAAAACAGATAAAACAGATCATCTAACATCTGTAATTTCACAATCAATCGTAAACAAAAACAAGTAAAGAAATCTCATAAGAACTTACAGAAGATCTTTGATCCGAATCAACAACAACAAACTATGAAGAAAGATGGAAGACCATATCAGACAGCACATGCCAAATATTGAGAAAACAATATCAATTTCACCAAATCTTTGCAGCCATAAATCGTATTTCAACAAACCAAAAGGGAAGAGGAAAACGAAAATACTACCGGCGGCAAACACACAACGACGAACCTGCAAATCACAACACAAACGAACCTACAAATCAAATTGCAAACGAAACTGATGATATCAGCGAATGTTTGAAACCAGAAGACCAGTTTCAACAAACAACAACGAAAAAGAAAACCGAAAACAGGAACGGCGAAAGGGGCAAAAAAAGAAACCTGCAAATCGGCGTTCAAAAGAGGCTGCAATTCCAAGCACAAACGAAGGCACCTGCAACACAAACCTGGGCAAGTGAGTGCATAATCAAAACCAGAGGCTTTACAGTAACTTCGCAACAGAAAATTAGAAATCTCGATGTTGGAATGAAGGGATTTGGTTTTGAGGAAATGGGTATGTAGGATTTTGGTTTCTTCAAGTGTGTAATTTCGTGGTTTGGCAGATTCATCGAGGAACTGATAAGGGTCAAACGTAGTAATGGAATTGAAGTGTTTTTGTGGTTTTAAAGATGAAATAAAGTGCAGGAAGAAGGATGAAGGCACGCTCACAGGAAGAAGGATGAAGAAGATGAAGCGCAGGAAGAAGAAGAGGGATGAAGAAGAGGGAAGAAGATGGCGATGGAAGGAAAGAAGAGGGAAGAAGATGGCGGTGGGAGAAAAGCTGAAAGGAGTTGTAAAAATACGCTTGAGAGGAGGTACTGCCAGCTACAGTACCTCCCCCTCACACACCGTCATTGGTTTTTAATATTAATATAATTAATATAATGGGTGAAAATCCTATAACTTTAACTGCAAGAATAATAAAGATGGTTTTCCATTGAATTGATAAACTAAAATTGTTGATTACACAAGTCAATTTGATCAACTATGGTTTTGATTCATAAGAGATACTTCCACCAGTATTTTTTAACTAATAAGTTAGTGTGAAGAGTAATTGAATTCATTTTAGATTTATGCATTACAAACGGGTATTTTCGAATTAAAAATGAATAAATTAAGCATTTGAAGATATGGTGTCACTTTTATGTCCAACAAAACGCCTATAAGTGAAATTGAATAATTACAACTGAACACGTCACGTGAATGGTAGATACGGCCATAAGTTCTAGTTTATGCATATTATGCACTAATTATTATTTTTGTAGTATTTTGAATGAACATAGGTGTTTAAGCTAAACTGACATGGTAAAGGAATACTGTTTGGAAGCATAAGTGTGACTAAAGTGGGTACATAGAGTTTTCTCAAATATAGAATTAAAAAAAAATGCTATTTGTAAAGGTTAATATATTTGATTGCCTATATATTTCCTTGTTTCCTTTCAAAGTGATCAATTTGGTAGTTTGACAGTATCCAAGTTATATGTGCCATGATGCGTGTAAGAGAACGCAAATTTAATTTTTAGACATGCTAGATGATAGATTTTATACGTTAAAACTTGCAGGTATGTAACACCAAGAACTTATTACAATTCAGCCCTTATTACTATGATCTTCTTTAATTGGACTTAAGAACCTTCATTTTTAGATAGCAATTTTTTTAATCAACAATATATACCCCGTTTTATAGTCCTATAAAGTAGTTCTAGATTGAATCTAGATGGTATCCAAATAGTATTTCATTTTAAATTCTTACTTATTTGATAGTAACCGTTATGAACCTTGATAACATAAACTGTCAATATTTGACATTAAGGACTATGATCCTCACAAATGTAATCAAGTACATAGATTCTCACAATGTGAAAATGAGAGCAAAGGTTCTCACTAAAATGCTACAGAGAACATGATTTTTATCTAGAGGGATGTTGCATTTAAACTGTTTAAAAAATATGGTTGAAGTAATTGTTGGATCTTGTATGCCCAAGACACATACAAGATTGATGTGGTTAGTACGTTATGATCCAAGTCAGGTCATACCCAATAACAAGCTATACAAACACCAACAAATATTTATTTGTTGATAAGATCATACAATAAATATTGACACCTATTTAGTAAATTGGTTTTCTAAATATTGCTTTTGTGATAGAACAATATGATATGGATAATTTGTTCATGAGATATTTATTTGATACATTATTTAAGTTGGTTAAATAATGTCAAATAAAAGTGTGTCATGTTATAAAATTAGACTATGTCATGTTATAAAATTAGACTATGTTTTAATTTTATAACTAAAAATGCATGGAAGAGTAGAATTTTATAAAAATTTCAAATGGGTGGGAAACCCTTTTTGGGTTGAGGCTTGCGGCCGCCCAAGGGGCATAGGGAACCCCATTTATGTCTTGTTCCATGCAAGACTTGATGACAACACACTCTTCCATCATTTTCACTTTCCTCTCTCATCAAACACACAAGAAACTCTCTCATCTTGGCTGCCAAATTTTCGAGCTTGGAGCAGAAAATTGGGACTGAAATTTTTGAGTTCTAGTGAAGCAAGAAGAAAAGGTTCTTTTGGTGTTGCTCCCTAACATAGCAAGGTGTTTGGAAGAAGCTTGAGGGTATTACAACTTGAGGTTCTCTTCTTTGAGGGCTGCATAAACGACATCATCATCATCTTCATCTCATCTTTCTTTCATTCGTTTTTGAAGGCTGCTGAAAGGTAGTTATGACAGCCCTTTGTGGCTGTCATATTATGTTGTTTTATGTACACATAGCATGCATATTCACATAAAATGATCCTTTGATATATGAGTTTGTTTTATACATTAATATGGTCACCTTATGAACATATTTTTCAGCTTATAAACAAGTTTATAAAGTTGTAATTCCGCTGCGTTTTCAGAAAGTTTAAGAGGTTAAACTATGATTTTATGTTCTAACAAACCCATCAATGGCATCAAGAGCCGGTTATGTGGATAGCTTGCTTGTTCTTGTCCTTTAAAATCGGTTTTAAAGGGTGATTATCAACTCATTAGAGGCTGATTTTGGTTGATTCAATAAACCCCATGTCTTTCAAAGTTATATCTTCATGCTTTTGATTATACTTTGAAAGATAGGAATGTCAATTGGTTGATAATTTTGGTTGTTGTTTGTTTGGAGAAACAAACCCTAATTTTCAGTTTATGTTGGCTGAAAATTTGGGGTTTGATGGGGTTTATTTTGTTTATTGAATGATGTTGATGATTGTTCATATGGTAGTGCATAACCTAGCTTAGACCTTGTGTTGTTTTGGTTTGGATTGAATGTATTTATTTGATTATATTCATTCAATTGGGTTGTAAAGTTTTATGCTTATATTTTGTCTATTTATTCATTGGGATGTAATAATAGATTAGGAGTATTTTTTTTACTAGAAAATATGTATTAGGATATATATTTTGTAAAAGAAGATGCTCGGGAAGGAAGCACAAGAGGAAGACACAAAAGAAGGACTTGAAGCATATGGATGCAAGTTCAAGTGGAGTCTATGAAGACCTCAATTATGTGTTGTATTTAACCCTTAGGAAAGACCAAATGACCACACTTGTGATGGCAAACAAGTGTGGTCACAATAGTAGCTATGGTTATGCACATTGTGGTTGTTTATATTATGCTTGTTTGATTATGATTTTATGAATGATTGTATAATATTTGGATATGATAAACAATCTTAATAAAAATGATCTTAACAAGCTAATATAAAAATGGTTCTAAATCATTAAGTGTTAATAAATGGTTATTAAAAGGATTAATGATTACATAATAAAATGGGTTTTATTAAAAGGACCATAGGGTATATTGTATTTGAAAGCATGCAAATACAAGTACATAGAGTTTTCTAAACTAGAATTATGAAATCTCTAAACATTTGACAAACAAGTTTAACACCGTCCTTTTGCACAACACTTGAGTCATTTGGAAACTCTTAATGGGATAAAGGTCACCTAACCATTAGAGGGAACTTGTGACTTCAGGTGGAGATACCACATTGGTGGGATAAAGGTCACCTAACCACTTATGTGGGTAAACTCACACGTGTGTGCAGGTAGGGTAACTTGATTTGCAAACCACGTTAAATGGATCACCTATAATATGGTTTCCAAATGGTGTTGATGGGATTAACATGCCGACTTTACATATGATATTTAAAGTCGATCCCATACATCTAGAAGTTGCAAATGGTTGCAACCGTCAATCGTTGACCACCTTATTAATTTAAATCGTGTGATAAAGGTCACCTAACCACAATTTAAATGTAATATTGGGTTCTAGATTTTAATATAGAAATGACCTTAAAAGGCATTAATTATTAAAAATAGCAATATCGAAAATACTAAAATAGATCTTTGTTAAATTTTGTAGATGGCCACCAATAATGACAGTCATGATGACTCATCCGCGTCCACCCGATCATTACGAGCGATCCTTCAAAAGGAACGTCTAAATCATAATAATTTCATTGATTGGTATCGAAACTTGAGAATCATTCTCAAGCAAGAGAGAAGATCATATGTTTTAGACGACCCTATCCCTGATCAGCCTACTGAGGATGATGAGGAGGCCTACAACGATTGGTTGAAGTTGTAACATCTTGTATTTTTACGTTAATTAAAGTTAACGTCGTTTAATATTGTAAGGACCATTGTTATGACTTATGAAACTCATGGGTGATTTATGTGTTAATGCCTTTAATTATTTAGTTAATGGTTTCATTAAATTAAGCTTAAAATATTAAATAATACTAATAATAATAAAAATAGTAATAAAAATAATAACAAGAACGATGCTAATAACAATAATAATAACAAACAATATACTTAACCTTGTAATAATATAAGTTTTATGTTAAAAAATTGGAATTTATTTGTTTTCTACATAAAATAATAGAACTCTAAAATTCTAGGGGCCAAACTATAAATTCAATTAAAATTAAAACTTAAGTTTTGGAAACTTTTAAACACACACATAAACCACAAGGACCAAATTGCAATTTGCTAAAACCCAACCCCGCTATCCCCGTTTACCCGACCAGTTCGCCGGCCGGTCTCCGGCGGCCCTCCGGTGACCTAAAAACCACCAATATCGGTCAAATCTCAACCCAAAACCCATTCCAAATCATTCGAGAACATGATTCTAACTTGAATACACCCATTAATCATGTTTAATCGTCGGTTACCAAACCAATCAAAAGCATAACCGAAAGACTTTAAACTCATAGTCGTTTGGACATTAAACTCCAGTAATAACTCAATTAATCACACATAAACGATCATCTAACCATCTATAATGTATTCCTAGTTCCAATTTCACCTGAAGCACACATTTTCATCACATTTGAATCATCACCTTCATCGAACCAGCAACTTATTAGAGTTTGCCTCTGCTGCAATATTACCCTCAATTGGTAGAGGGCTTTCATTCATTAGTGTCATGAGAAGCTTCATGTACAAGTAATTTGCTTAACATAAACGTTTGTGCCTTGAATCATCATCCATGTAGTCGCGACTGACCTTTCACACTGCATCATCGATTCGATCATCATTCTGGTAATTACACACACCCACACACTCGATTTTATCTAGGGATCAAAAGCCCTATATTTGATTTCACTAACCCTATCAAATCCATGCTCAATTTGGATCTAATCAAACTAGGGTTCTTGGTGAATCGGGGAAACGTTATTAACACGAGTTAAAACAATTCAAAACCAAAGTAAACCGCGGCTGTAAGCCTGGTTCACTGGTTCCGTGCACACTTGTAAACTAAGAGGTCCCGGGTTCGAACCCGGGCACCCTCATTTTTTTTAAAGTAGTTTTCAGCCTTTAAAAGATCATATAAAATTTCCAAAAAATTACACAAGTTAGTTTTTATAAATCTAGATTATTTTAAAAGTTATAAACCTTATTTTCAAAAAAATTATTTTTTTATTTCTTTTAAAGGTTATAAATAAAATAGTTACAAGTGTTATAAAGTTATTTTTATAAAAGTAGACTTTAAATAGTAATTTAAATCATTAAATTATTATTGTACACTATATTACCTTTAATTATGGAATATTCAAGATAATTGCAATTATATATATTTTTTAAGTTACAAAAGTCATTTTGAGTTATTCCCTTATAAAATGTACTTTAAATAATAACTTAAGTTAATAAGTTATTATTGGTCAATACGTTATTTTAATAGTAGATAAATCATGTTTATTTCAAAGACTATGAAAATTTATTTACATTTTATATTATTACGCCTGGTTTCTTTTCCATATTAAAACACTTAAATAGTAAAATTCTTATTCATGTAATCAAAATATAAACAATTTCATAAATTTACGTACTTGTTAAAACCCCCACAATTCTAATGAAACCCTAGTTCATATTTAATCATCCATCTTATTATCAAACTTAAATCTTGTAATATATATACACATGATTAGGTACCTTGTGAAGGGTTACATTGGAACGTTGCTTACTATTCTTATTAATCGTCAATCTTATACTTATTTTGTCATGTGAGTATTTCCATACCCCTTTTTCTTATTTTCACACTTTGGGGTGAAACATGTTAACTTATATCATTACACTTGTAAACTTATTCGAGACTTGTAAACTTTATGGCAATTTACTTGTGTGTCGTGGTTAGTTGAACTTCTGTGGTTACCATGTTATGGCATTATATGTACAATCATTAACTATTGCTAGCCTGGCGACGTCATAGATCTATGGGCCTGACAAGCCTGCTTGGTTGATCCAAGTACACTTAGCTAATCGTATATACTTTTAACGTTTGATACTTGTAAAACTTTGTCAAGGTTTGATTGTTGCATTGTTCATAACATCCCTAATCACTTTATTCACTAACTTATGACTTGAATTGACATCTTTTATATATTCTATGTATTGAAAACTATGGAATGCTCACCAACATTTTTATGTTGACCATTTATTTTTAACATGTTTCAGGAATACCTCAAGTATGTGTTCTACACTTTGAAGCTTATCACACATAGGATTGGACTTAGAGAAATAAACGAATGATCTTGTTACTTTTATCTTTGTATTCTTAATGTATCTTTGTGTGAGCCTTTTACTTGTATTGTTACAATTGAATCTTGATTAATATATTTGGAATTAATAATAGCGTTATGTGGCTGTGAACAATCGTAACTCTCACACTTCGACGATTCCGCCGTCAAGGTTGGGGTGTGACAGATTGGTATCAGATCCCATAACTATAGGGAATTAGGTTATTAGAAATGGTGACCTAAACTATAGATGCATGATCCTCATAGAAAGATCCTTATACTTTTGTTCTTACATGTTGTTTGCATGCTACATAATGCTATGCCTTTTGTGCAACTTGATGCCTTAGCATAGGATTGCCTTATGCATGCTTAAAACTTAGTTACTTGTCTCCATAAACTTAACTTTGACTCTTTGACTTTCCCCAAATGAACTTCCTAAACCTATTCTCAACGACATGTGGAATCTACACTTATCATCGTGGGATTAGTTCCTTTGACTCTATGTCTAATCTATGAAAATCTCATCAAGGTTTTGATTTCATGAACCTAAGAAATTTGTGTGGCCATATACACCCGTATTCTGGATTTCCTGGCAAAAGGCCTTCGGGCTAAGGCAAGCATATCGTATAAATCTTATTGTGAGACCAGTTATGCTTACTTGGGGATTTCTGGGATGAGTGATAAACTATGGTTAACATACACAAGTCTCTATGGCAAATGGCTCAATTTACCTAGACGTGTCAACGATTCCAAATGGTAATGCGTTACCAAATGGAATCATTCTCTTTGTATCTTAAAAATCTTTGATTCCTTGAACTGGTTTCTTCTCATTCTTATCATACATAATGTTCCTGTGATATTGAACTCATCTTACATTTCAACTCTCACATTTAAAACATCGTTACACGTTAGGTGTTTCATGTAGCTAGTTCTATACCTTGATCAACGTGTACCTAACTCTTGTTATACCCAAAGATATTGGAAATCTAAACCGAATCATCTTCAAAACTTTAAATCGTTACTTATGGTTTTCAAATCCCCATAAAAATATGTCCCATAACTAAAGACATGCAATGTTGTACGGTGGAATTTCTATATCTCGGGATACTTTGTCTAGGCAAAGTGTAACTAGTGATCTGATTCGACCATTGAATCCGGTTACTTGACTTGAAATCCTTGAGATGAGTGACCACTTATAAGTACACGTGTCTTCAATAAGGTTATGGCTGACCTCATATCTTGAGAAGTCCATGTATTCCCTTCGATTGTAAATCGAATGTTCACATCTCATTATGATGTCGTATCATTCTTGTCCTTGATTTTGCCTTCCTGATTTAAATTATCCAAGATTTGAACACCATCATAACAAATTCTGCTACCTCGAACTTTGACCTTAAATTTTGTAAGCATGATTTTCCTTTTGGTTACATTGATGTAACTTGAAATTTTCTGAATTTCTAAGTGATATCCTTTTCCTTTCGTTGTTAAGTCGAACCTTAAACCATCTGCACCGTAGGAGATGCAAGAGTTTGTAATTCAATCTATGACTAAGACCACTCGTATCTCCTAAATGATTCTAACTCATCAAAACAGGGGTGATTCCCTTACTTTGATGGTTCTCTATTCGGTTCGATAAATGGTTTCCAATTGTGTGTTTTATGAAATTTCATCTGCTGGATTGGGGTGATTACCTTATCTTGAGGATTGACTTCAATTATTTTCTTTGGAACTTGCATTTCACAAATGACTTGATCTCACCAAAATAGGATTGAAACCCGTACTTTGGTGACAAATGTCAATCTTCGATTGTTTTCTTGTTATTATGAAATTCAATCATCAAGATAGGCGTGAATTCCATACCTTGATGATAAAGTCATTTTTATAAATTGTATTTGTTCAAATGAAACGATCTCATCAAAGTAGGAGTGAATTCTGGATTTTGATAAAGAAGTTCATCCTATTATATTTTGTTTTTGTAAAACTTCACCATTAAGATAGGGGAGACGTCCCTTACCTTAATGGTGAGTTACCTCGTATTATCTCTATGGATCCTCAACAATGAATTGGGATCGAGCTTTTTGATTGGTAAGTTAGAGGTCATACCTTGGGAATACACCATCAAGTTAGGAGTGAAAACCACACCTTGATGACTATTCTCATTTCTTGATCTTCAACTTACCAAGGTTGTAATCAAGTGGCGAGAAGCATGTAGTAACTTGAAGGGTGAAACAATGTTAGTGTTCGACCTATCAAGCCAAAGCATGATCTCCAAACTTGAAAAGAGAACGATCGCTTTAGGTTGATTTTGATTCCAAGCTTGGAGCATTTAAATTCTTAAAATGATTTCTTTCCCTTTATCCTCATGTGTTGATTTGATCTAGCTACATTGAACCATTTATTCCCTACTTATCAACTTTCATTTTGAGATATCATCAACACATGATTGTGTGATGGTAGTCTTCCTAGACAATTTTTCTGCTAAATAAAGACATTATCAACTTGTGACTAAGTCTTTCTAGTCATACGAATGTTCTTGACTGTACTTATGGGTTTGATGAATTACGTATGCAATCCATATTTGGAAATTTGTTACCTTGCAAAACATGGTTATAAATGCATGTCTTATTGTTTGCGTTATTTCTTGAATCACTTTTGAACCCTTAACCTTGGAAATCTTTAAAACTCTATCTTGGTTTCGATCAACGAGACTCGTTATTACTTACATTGTGACGTGGAGGTTCATAAACCTTCATAACTTGTAGTCATGGGTTTGGCATAAATGAAAAGACGTAACTTGGTATGTATCCAAGTGTCTTACCTTCACATATGACAAGACCTAACATTCATGACCCTATGGATCTCCTGCTTAACTTTTCTTTCAACTAAAATGCATCTTATCTTAGAAGTCATGATAACAATTGGTGCATTATATTGACTCATGTGAGATACTGGGTCGAGAAATTGACTTGCATCTATCTCAAATAGTCGTATGCTGTGGTATGTCGTTAAACATCGATCGTTAATTTTGAAGATTGATTCATTTTCTGTTTTTAATAATAATCTTAACCATCATCGTGAACTCATTCTAAAATCTTCGCATATCGTATTATTCTTAGACCGATGGTTGGTCAAAGGAGGAATACATAGTTATAGGATATGCGTTGAGATCATTTCATATAGTGACGTTTGAGATTCGTAAATCCCGAAGGTTAACCTTTATTATCATTGTTGGTCTTTTATTGATTTCTAGACATCACCTTACTATAAAACTACATTCTAGACGTTGTGGCTTATAAGTCTAATATACCTCAGAACTCGTCATCGTTATCCAACGTTCATGTGTCAAATCCTAAATTTAGTTTGCCGATAACTTTCGCTTTTTACCCGTAATCAAACATCAATCACACTCCGTTAATGCACCTGTCTTTCATCATAAGTCTCTTATTCGTTTAAGTTTCATTTTTAATTTCGGGACGAAATTCTTAAAAGTTTGGGAGACTGTAACATCTTGTATTTTTACGTTAATTAAAAGTTAACGTCGTTTAATATTGTAAGGACCATTGTTGTCACTTATGAAACTCATGGGTGATTTATGTGTTAATGCCTTTTAATTATTTAGTTAATGGTTTCATTAAATCAAGCTTAAAATATTAAATAATACTAATAATAATAAAAATAGTAATAAAAATAATAACAAGAACAATGCTAATAACAATAATAATAACAAACAATATACTTAACCTTGTAATAATATAAGTTTTATGTTAAAAAATTGGAATTTATTTGTTTTCTACATAAAATAATAGAACTCTAAAACTCTAGGGGCCAAACTGTAAATTCAATTAAAATTAAAACTTAAGTTTTGGAAACTTTTAAACACACACATAAACCACAAGGACCAAATTGCAATTTGCTAAAACCCAACCCCCTATCCGCGTTTTCCCGACCAGTTCGCCGGCCGGTCTCCGACGGCCCTCCGGCGACCTAAAAACTACCAATATCGGTCAAATCTCAACCCAAAACCCATTCCAAATCGTTCGAGAACATGATTCGAACTTGAATACACCCATTAATCATGTTTAATCGTCGGTTACCAAACCAATCAAAAGCATAACCGAAAGACTTTAAACTCATAGTCGTTTGGACATTAAACTCCAGTAATAACTCAATTAATCACACATAAACGATCATCTAACCATATATAATGTATTCCTAGTTCCAATTTCACCTGAAGCACACATTTTCATCACATTTGAATCATCACCTTCATCGAACCTGCAACTTATTAGAGTTTGCCTCTGCTGCAATATTACCCTTAATTGGTAGAGGGCTTTCGTTCATTAGTGTCATGAGAAGCTTCATGTACAAGTAATTTGCTTAACATAAACGTTTGTGCCTTGAATCATCATCCATGTAGTCGCGACTGACCTTTCACACTGCATCATCGATTCGATCATCATTCTGGTAATTACACACACCCACACACTCGATTTCATCTAGGGATCAAAAGCCCTATATTTGATTTCACTAACCCTATCAAATCCATGCTCAATTTGGATCTAATCAAACTAGGGTTCTTGGTGAATTGGGGAAACTTTATTAACACGAGTTAAAACAATTCAAAACCAAAGTAAACCGCGGCTGTAAGCCTGGTTCACTGGTTCCGTGCACACTTGTAAACTAAGAGGTCCCGGGTTCGAACCTGGGCACCCTCATATTTTTTTAAAATAGTTTTCAGCCTTTAAAAGATCATATAAAATTTCCAAAAAATTACAAAAATTAGTTTTTATAAATCTAGATTATTTTAAAAGTTATAAACCTTATTTTCAAAAAAATTTATTTTTTTCTTTTAAAGGTTATAAATAAAATAGTTACAAGTGTTATAAAGTTATTTTTATAAAAGTAGATTTAAATAGTAATTTAAATCATTAAATTATTATTGGACACTATATTAACTTTAATTATGGAATATTCAAGATAATTGTAATTATATATATTTTGTAAGTTACAAAAATCATTTTGAGTTATTCCCTTATAAAATGTACTTTAAATAATAACTTAAGTTAATAAGTTATTATTGGTCAATACGTTATTTTAATAGTAGATAAATCATGTTTATTTCAAAGACTATGAAATTTTATTTACGTTTTATATTATTACGCCTGGTTTCTTTTCCATATTAAAACACTTAAATAGTAAAATTCTTATTCATGTAATCAAAATATAAACAATTTCATAAATCTATGTATTTGTTAAAAACCCTACAATTCTAATGAAACCCTAGTTCATATTTAATCATCAATCTTATTATCAAACTTAAATCTTGTAATATATATACACATGATTAGGTACCTTGTGAAGGGTCACATTGAAACGTTGCTTACTATTCTTATTAATCGTCAATCTTATACTTATTTTGTCATGTGAGTATTTCCATACCCTTTTTCTTATTTTCACACTTTGGGGTGAAACATGTTAACTTATATCATTGCACTTGTAAACTTATTCGAGACTTGTAAACTTTATGGCAATTTACTTGTGTGTCGTGGTTAGTTGAACTTTTGTGGTTACCATGTTATAGCATTATATGTACAATCATTAACTATTGCTAGCCTGACGACGTCATAGATCTATGGGCCTGACAAGCCTGCTTGGTTGATCCAAGTACACTTAGCTAATCGTATATACTTTTAACGTTTGACACTTGTAAAACTTTGTCAAGGTTTGATTGTTGCATTGTTCATAACATCCCAAATCTCTTTATTCACTAACTTATGACTTGAATTGCCATCTTTTATATATTCTATGTATTGAAAACTATGGAATGCTCACCAACATTTTTATGTTGACCATTTATTTTTAACATATTTCAGGAATACCTCAAGTATGTGTTCTACACTTTGAAGCTTATCACACATAGGATTGGACATAGAGAGATAAACGAATGATCTTGCTACTTTTATCTTTGTATTCTTAATGTATCTTTGTTTGAGCCTTTTACTTGTATTGTTACAATTGAATCTTGATTAATATATTTGGAATTAATAATAGCGTTATGTGGCTGTGAACAATCGTAACTCTCACACTTTGACGATTCCACCGTCAAGGTTGGGGTGTGACAGAAGTACACTGAGGACTCCGTCCAAGTGTCTTGTCTCATGCTAGCGAGCATGACTCCGGATCTCCAAAAGGAGTATGAACATCACGGAGCTTATGACATGATAACCCAGCTGAAGGAAACGTTCCTACAGTAAGCAAGGGTTGAGCGCTTCGAAACGGTTCGAGCACTCCATGCATGTCGTATGGACGACAACCAATCTGTTTCATCTTATGTACTTAAGATGAAAAGTCATATTGACCGCCTCGAGAGGCTTAATTGTCCCGTCTCAAAGGAATTGGCCATGGATTTGATCCTAAATGGCCTTACCAAAAAGTTCGAGACATTTATCTTGAATTACAACATGAATGCATGGGACAAGAGCATTGGTGAGCTTCACTCAATGCTTAAAACGGCTGAGACGGCCATGGGTAAAAGGGTTTTACCCGTTCTCACCATCAATGAAGGTGGGAACAAGAAATGGCCTTATCCCGCACCCAAGGCAAAGGTTGCCAAGGGTAAGGGACCCGTTTGGGGAAAGGGGAAGGGGGTGGCATGGGTGCCACCCAAACCACAAGAGAAGAATCAAAAGGTTACTACTAATGACCCATGCTTCAAGTGTGGGGAGATTGGACATTAGGCAAGGAATTGTCCTGTCCATCTCCAAGAGTTGAAAGCAAAGAGGGACGCCGGGCAGAGCTCAGGTACAATATACATGATTCATATTGATCTTAATGTTACATCTTCTAACACATGGGTATTGGATACCGGATATGGAACTCATATTTGCAATTTGTTGCAGGGGTTCAAAAGAAGTAGGGACTTCAATCAAAGGGATGTTAGTCTCTTCATGGGCAATGGAACCAAAGTCCAAGTTGAAGCTCGTGGGGACTACATCCTAAAACTTCCAAGTGGCTTGGATGTTATTTTGAAGAATGTTTTGTATGCTCCTAGTTTGACTAGGAACATTATTTCTGTATCCCAATTAAGACGTTATGATTATGTATTATCTTTTGTTGAAAATGATATTCATGTTTCTTTAAATGATATGTTCTATTTTAAAGCTATTCCCATTAATGGTATTTATGAATTGGTTCATGAAAATGCTTTAAATAGTTCATTGTACCAAACTAACACCAAGAAACTCAAGTTGGATTTGAGTGATACCTATCTTTGGCATTGTCATCTTGGTCATATAAACAAGAAACGCATACAAACACTTCAAAAGAATGGTCTTTTAAAAACAAATGAATGTGATTCATTTGATGTATGTGAATCTTGTTTACAAAGAAAAATGACTAAGGAGGGCAAAAGATTTATTAGGAATCATACATTCGGATGTATGTGGTCCTTTTAAGCCAATGACTAGGAATGGTGAGAGATACTTCATTACCTTTACCGACAATTATAGTCGCTATGGATATGTGTACTTGTTAAGGCACAAAGATGAAGCTTTTGAAACGTTCAAAATCTTCAAGAGTGAAGTAGAAAATCAACTCAACAAGTCGATTAAAGTTCTCCACACCGATAGAGGAGGTGAATACCTAAGTGATGTTTTTCAAGATCATCTTAGGAGTTGTGGGATTGTCTCACAACTCACTCCACCTGGAACACCACAACATAAGGGTGTGGCTGAGAGGAGGAATCGAACCTTATTGGATATGGTCCGATCTATGATGGCTAGAAGCGCATTGCCTCTATCATTTTGGGGTTTCGCTTTGCTCTTCGTGGCCCGTATTGTAAATATGGCCCCAACCAAAAAGGTGGAAAGGACACCTTTCGAGATATGGCATGGAAGAGTTCCGTCCCTATCATACTTAAGGGTCTAGGGTTGTGAGGCTTATGTTAAGACTCCCACCCCAAACAAATTGGAAGTCTGATCCACCAAGTGTATCTTTGTTGGATATCCTAGAGATTCTATGGGATATTATTTCTATGATCCACTGGAACAAAAGATATTTGTTGCCAGAAAGGGTGAGTTCTTAGAAGCAAAGTTCCTTATGGAAGAAACTAGCAGTAGAACAGTGGATCTTGAGGAGGATCAGGAACCATAACCCGATGCACGTTTGGTTGAAACTAGCACTCAACATGAGGATGTTGAGGATGATCAAGCGGTTGATCAATACACACAAAACGTTCGCAGAATTGGTAGAACTAGCAATCCACCTGAAAGATACGGATTTTTCATGGATGGATGCTATTTGGTAGATTCAGATGAACCAACCACATACCATGATGCAGTGTCAAATTTGGATTGTGACAAATGGCTTGAAGCCATGAACGTTGAGATGCAATCCATGTATGACAATCAAGTTTGGGAACTTGTTGAACCACCTCTTAACTCCAAGATAGTTGGAAGTAAGTGGGTTTTCAAGAAGAAAACTATCACACCCTCGCTTATAGCGGAAACACGAGGATGTGACGGACGGGATCGTCATAACACTTGGTATAATTACAGAGACATAATATATGCAAAATCCTCGTGTCATGACGTCGCCCGACTCAATGGTGACTTGTGTCGTGGTTAGTCAGTTCCACGACTATCATAGTCTATTAATTCAAGAATTTAACATACATATTATTCATAAATGAAAACGAACGATGTACAATACTAATGCAAGCCTATTGAAATCCTGAGGGTCTCTGCTAAGGCATCAGCTCTAGCTATCCTCTTTGATAATGATCACCTGAAAAGATATGCTCAAAAATGTCAACACATAATGTTGGTGAGTTCCGCAGGTTTAAATTGAAAACATGTTATTGATGCTGTATAGAATTTGATGTGGAATCATACTGCAAGCAAAAACCACATAACATGTGTTTTAGACAACCAAACCTAATGACGTTATGCATATAAATTAGACGGAAAATATTCACCCATGGCCTGATTGCTGGTAGCTGTGTTGGTAACTCGCAAGTTAACCAATCGTCGATGGGTGGGGGTGTCAACCCAGTAGTACTACCAATACCTATCCGTTGGTTCCGAACCCGGAATTAATGGTTGTAAGAAGAATCCATATAATAATACCATGTATGTATGCAAATCAGTATCACGTTGATTCCAAGTATGAAAATTGAATATATGATGTACAACATTGAAAACGGGTGAGCATACTTTTCCCCCATTGATTTAAAACATTGAAAACTTGTATAAGCATAAAAAGGGGCCACGAAACTCACCTTGAATTGATGTAATGCACAAAGACTTCACAGAATAAAGCAATGCACGATCAAACACGGTCAATACCTATTATTGATTATAACTAAGCCTTTAAAACATATTCAGCGCGAATAGATATGTTTGATTGAATTCGAGTAGGTTCGGTTTGACGCCCACGATTAGTTGTATTTATTTGAGTGGAATTATAAATTTAGCGATTTATATATTTAAGTTTCATTAATTTAACTATATTTTATAAGAAATAACTTATAATTATATTCGTAAGTAATTTGTTAAATTATATGTTGTGTAATTGCTATGATTCTCGTGATTATTTCATAATTAAACACGATTTAATGTCTATTTTTATAAAAATTAATTATTTATAAATAATATTTTATAAAGATTTTTAAGGTTTTTAAATAAAATAAATTTACAGAAAATAATTTTATGAGATTTAAAATAAAGGAAGTTTATAAAATTTATTTTATAATTTTTAGAAATTTTTGTATAATTTTTAGAAGCTTAAAAAGGTGTTAAAAAAATCATGGCAGAGGCTCGGGTTCGAACCCGGGACCTCTAACCCAAAATCTCACGCACCAACCAGTGAACCAAGGCATACAGCCGCAACAGAACTGCGCCCCATTTCTTTTTAAGCCGTGATACCCAGTTTCCCCCAAATCCGTATAAACCCTAGAATGAATTTGATCAAATTGAACTCGAATTCGATAATGATTACTGAAATAAACATGGGGCTTTGATTCCCCATGTGTAAACGAGTATGTATAGATGTTTAATTACCTGTTTTGTTTTGATTTGATGATAAGGGCAGTAAAGAACAGGTCGCGACTATCTTGAATTCGAATGGGGATAAATCTTTGATGAAAATCAAATTAATTGTACAGACAGCTTCGAATGATGATAAAGATCAATAGCCCTCTGTCAATTTCGTGTATTGGAACCCCACTGTTGGAATTCGAATGAGTTGCAGGTCGAGGATGAAGATGGTGATCGATAATGGGGTGTGTGTGTGTTTTGTTTGCAATTAGAAGCTGCATTCGATCAGGTTTAAATAGATGATCGATTTAGTGGTATCAATTTGTTTATAATTGTTGTTTGAGTGGATTAATCGACCGTTGAACGGTCGGGGATAAAGTGATAAAGATTAAAACCGTTAATTTGACCGTTTCTACACGTTTTATCAGTTGCATTGGGTTCAAATCTTGTTCACGAAACGATTCGATGTAATTTGAGCTATTAAAATCGGTTTTTAGTGGGTTTTAGTGGTCGCTGGCGTTTGGCCGGAGTTTGGCCGGAAAAGATGGCCGGAATCACGGGGTTTGGGCGGGGGGTTGGGTTTGAAAATTAAAAGTTACATAAATGGTCCCTATGGTTTTAATATTTGTTATTTTATGTTGTAAAACTTCTTTTTAAGTTTCAAAAATATCAAAACACCCCCCGGACTTATTATTATTATTATTATTTTTATTATTATTGTTGTTATTATTATTTATTATTATTATTATTATTATTATTATGGTTATTATTATTATTATTATCATTATTATTATTATCATTATATTATTATTATTATTATTATTATTATTATTATTATTACTAACACGAACGTGTATACGAGAGATTCAACTTAAACGATATATATATATAAATAATAAATACGTAAGGATATTTAACACACATGGAACATGTATACGAAGATAATTCGGTTAAAACAATAATTAGACTATAAGACATACGTGAGGCTAGTTAATACACACGATGAGTTAACGAGCTTAATGCCGATTTGACGGTCTATTGGTGACAGATGCTACACACCATCACATTCACCATATGATCTTCAACAAGAAGAATCTTAGGTTTCCTTTCTGATTTAGGAATATCTTGAATGTTTCTAAAACTTTGTTTATTAAATCCATTTGTATCATCTGAACTGTCACAATAATGTGACAGTAAACCCATAATGTTCTTTGCTTGATATTGTGAGGTGTCATAGTATCCCCAGTTGAGGGAATTTCGTCCCGAAATTCAACTGGTGTTAGGTCCAAGAGTGTCATCCTCGAATAGATGTGGGTATTTGAGTCTCATCTGATCTTCACGTTCCCATGTAAACATTGGACCTCGTTTGGAATCCCATCTTACACGAACAATAGGTATCTTACTGCGTCTCAACTTCTTGACCTTTCGGTCCATGATCTCAATAGGTTCCTCCACAAAATGGAGACTTTGATCAATCTTGATGTCCTCAATAGGCACGTGAAGTGATTCGTCAGTTAAACACTTCTTGAGGTTTGATACATGGAAAGTATTATGCACACTGTTAAGCTCTTGTGGCAACCTCAATCGGTATGCCACCAGACCGATTCTCTCTGTGATCTCGAATGGTCCAATGTATCTCAGGGCTAACTTGTAAGGCCCCGCTCCGGGGCGCCTTACGGTTGGTGGTTTATCGCACGTAAAACATACATAATGTATATAATCATAAAATAACGCAGCGGAATTAATAAAATATACATTCTCATTCATTCATAAAAGTCATTACATCATTGAAATGATTACAAAATACAGCTTTCTCTGCTTTGCCTATCTTCGCTATGATTGCTGCTGAAGCATATGAAACCTTTGATTACGTAAGTAATCTCGTTCATATGAATCCTCAGCAATCATAGGGTCATACACAGTGACCTCTATAGAAGATATTAAGTTCGAAAATATAAAAATTATAATTTTATACTAAAGAATATTCCGTAGGTAATTCCGTACATCGGAACCCTTACGGAACACTCTTGACACTCTCATGCAACATACTTTGTTGCATGTACTATGCACACGCACTTCCAGTGCGTGGCAACATTATCAAAATTAAAGGAGATTTCTTAAGTAATCCCTTTTATGGGAATCCTCAAGAAATCTCGTAATGGCATGCAACGTGATAAGTTGCGTGCGTTATGGGCCCACAACACATGACGTTGCAGCATTATCAAATGGAGAATGCCATCCCAAAAGAGCTGAGTAGCCGCCTCGTGCCATCCCCAGCAACGCTACCTGCCAACTGGAAACACATAAAAAGTCAGCGTTGCTGAGTGAGTTCTAGTTTTATAATAAACATACTTTGCTCATATTAAAACCGTTCATTCTTTACACGTGATCATACATCGTACATACATATAGATAATATCTTTATTATCTCATTCGTTCATTCGTTCGTTCGTCATACATCGTTATCTTTCACTTCTCGTTTAGGTCCTGTCAGGCTTTACCCACTTCATGGCACGCAGCCATGATTACTGTGGTCGAATGACAAGGACCCCGTTACATCATTTCTTGCACATTGGATATCTTTTGTACCACTACCATCTGCTATACCCCGAACGTTATTAGCTACCGGGCCGAAGTCATTAAATGAACAGCAAAACGTATGCCACGGTACTAGAGGTAAGCGGTAGGGATACCATACATATGGTCAATCACTAAGAAGGACCCGTTAAACTTATCCAATGTTTGCAAGTCATCTTTCGTTAATTCGTTCGTTAATGCATGTATTCATCATCTTTTAATCATTCGTTCATTCATTAATACATGCATTCGTCATCGTGTTCCCCTTTCATTATCTTTCACTTTACGTTACATAATACTTCGTTCGTTCGTTCATTAATACGTAAAGCCATAGAAAGATATTCACGCGTTATTATAAGGAACACACACATCATACATACATCATCATACATAGCATCATATGTACATCGTCATACATAATATCATACATGCATCATCATACATCATCATACATAACCTCGTACAGACATAGCCTACATCATCAATCGTCACTAGGCACTTACGTAAATTCCATGTAGGGACTTACTCCCGTATCCTTCCCGAAACCGGGACTTACTACGCGTCATCTTGAGTGCAGTAGCACTAACTGTTCCTCCAAGATCGTGGGAACTCATACTAGGACCTTATATAACATATCGAGTCCACAACCATACCTTAGACGTATAACACTACATTATACCCCAATGGGCCATACATACATACGTCAATAAACAAGTTTATATGTGTTCCAGCCCCCAAAATCATTTAAAATCAGTAAATGAGGGGTCCTAGAACTCACCTGTGCTTGACAAGCAGCTTCTCAATCAAGCCTTAAAGTCGCGGGTCACACTACACTGCCTGCAGATAAGTTAACACTCAAAAGAGTTAACACTCAAAAGAGTTAATTTCTGCCTAATTTCGCTACTAAGTTCGCAGGTAGTTTCGCCCGTAAATTCGCCAGCAGTTTTGCTGGGCAAATTAGCAGTTTTGCTGCTAGTTTCGCCGGGCAGCATTCTGCCAGTTTCGCTGGACAGATTCGCTACCTCGAGCGCCCAACTTTCGTTGGAATTCCCTAGTTTCGCAATATCTAAGGTCAACTTGGGCATTGGCATAGTCATCAGCGAAACTATAGTTTCGCTCAGGCGAATATGTAGTTTCGCCGAAGCGAAGTTGTAACTTCGCTGTAAATCCTTCCAGTTTCGCTGGACGAACTTACAGTTTCGCTGGATGAGACCTTAAATTCGCAGAACAAGCTGAAATTTACGAATCAGCTCGTTTTAGCCCAAAAATCCAATCCTTTCCACCCAAACCCTTGGATTATCATCCAGGAAGCTATATCTAAGCTCATTACACGTTTTCTTACCCTAAAACGTGTGTTTTGGGGCGATTTTTGTCACTTTAAAACCTCAAAAACCTACACTCGGGTTTTTCACCAAATGTAGAAATTTAGATACGTTTCTTACCTTGATTCTTGTAGTTTAGGAGTCCACAAACACCAGCTTTCGATTCTTGACCACCCGAGCTTCGATCCGGCACTTTCTCTCTCTACACTTTCTCTCTCTAGAATGGGCGTTTGAGTGAAAATGAGAGTTGCTCAGCTGATCCATCTATTTATATGCCAGGCGTTCCCGGGACCCCAAACTCGTTAAGCTCGTGACCTGGAGGGTTAACTCGGTGTAATACCCGCAACCATTTTATATTTATTAAATGGTTTTTCATCCGAGCCCATCACTATCACTTGACTCGATTGGAAAATTTTCCGGGTGTTACAAGTCCACCCCCCTTATTTAGGTTTCGTCCTCGAAACCTGTTATTCTTCGAACAGATGTGGGTAATGTTGTCTCATCTCTTCTTTAGTCTCCCACGTAGAATCAGATCCCTTCCTATGCTTCCACTGTACGAGCACAAGAGGAACTACTTTGTTTCTTAGCCGTTTCTCTTTTCTATCGATGATTGCTACTGGTTGCTCCACATAGTTGAGCCGTTCGTATACTTCGATATCCTCCAGCGGTACAACCATATCTTCATCGGCCAAACATTTCCTCAGATGAGATACGTGGAAGGTCGGGTGAATTCCACTCAGCTCATCTGGCAGTTCCAACCTATAGGCCACCTCTCCCACACGGGCGATAATTCGGAAAGGGCCTATATACCGCGGGCTCAGTTTACCCCGGTTTCGGAACCTAATAATTACTTTCCAAGGTGAGACCTTCAACATGACCCGATCACCGACCTTGAACTCTATCGGTCTTCGCCTCTTGTCAGCGTACGACTTTTGTCTGTCTTTCGCCGCCTTCATGAAGGCTTTGATCTTTTCTAACTTTTCAGTCGTTGCTTCAACTACCTCGACCCCACCCAGTTCCTTCTGCCCAATGTCTCCCCAACATACGGGCGTCCTACATTTCCTACCGTACAACATCTCGTAGGGCGGCATGCCAATGCTGGCATGATAACTGTTACTGTAAGAGAATTCTGCTAACGGCAGGTGATCGTCCCAACTTCCTCCAGAATCGATCACGCACGCTCGAAGCATGTCTTCGAGTGTTTGGATCGTCCTCTCAGACTGACCGTCTGTCTGGGGATGATATGCCGTGCTAATGTGTAGCCTCGTCCCCATTGCATCATGAAACCTCTTCCAAAACTTGGAGGTAAACCGGGTGTCACGGTCAGACACAATAGACACCGGTACGCCATGACGAGCTACAATTTCTTTGATAAATAGATCCGCCAATCTTTCAGATGAATACGTCTCGCGGATCGGTAGGAAGTGGGCACTCTTCGTCAATCGATCAACTATCACCCATATAGCATCATACCCTTTCGGGGTACGTGGTAGTTTCGTGATGAAATCCATGGTGATGTGCTCCAACTTCCACTCGGGTATATCCAACGGTTGGATCTTCCCGTACAGTTTCTGATGCTCTGCCTTGACCTGTGAACAAGTCATGCACTTACTCACATATTCCACCACATCACGCTTCATGCTCGGCCACCAATAGTCTTTCTTCATGTCTTGGTACATCTTGGTAGCACCGGGGTGAATGGAATATCGAGTCTTATGGGCCTCATCCATGATCTTTCCACGTAGATCCCCGTACCGAGGAATCCACACTCGCCCAAATCGGGTCTTAACACCAAGAGTGTTCTCACCCAGTTCTGTAACTAGACCTCTCATCCTTTCGGAGTTAAGACGATCTTCCTTCAAAGCCTCGTCTTGGAACTCCTTAACCTGTGTCATCACGTCAGAGGTCATAATTAGCTGATAAGCCTTCACCCGAATCGGCTCGGGCCTTTCCTTCCGGCTAAGGGCATCAGCCACCACATTGGCTTTGCCCGGGTGGTAATGGATCTCACAATCATAATCTTTTATCAGCTCCAACCACCGCCTCTGCCTCATGTTTAGATCCTTCTGCTCGAAGAAGTACTTCAAGCTCTTATGATCCGTGAAGATGGTGCACTTCGTCCCGTATAGATAGTGCCGCCAAATCTTCAACGCGAAAACCACCGCAGCTAGTTCTAGGTCGTGCGTGGGATAATTGACTTCGTGGGTCTTCAGTTGTCGAGATGCATAGGCTATGACCTTTCCGCGTTGCATCAATACGCAACCCAGCCCAGAATAGGATGCATCCGAATAGACCACCAAGTCTTCATTTCCCTCGGGCAATGTCAAGACAGGAGCTTGTGTCAGTCTCGTCTTCAATTCCTTAAAAGCGTCCTCCTGTTCTCGACCCCACACGAACTTTACATCCTTGCGAGTCAATTTTGTCAAAGGTGAGGCTATCTTGGAGAAGTCTTGAATAAATCTTCTATAGTAGCCCGCCAGCCCTAAGAAGCTGCGAATCTCGGTTGGCGTCTTCGGTGACTTCCATTGCATCACGGCCTCAACCTTTGCTGGGTCCACCATTATTCCTTCTGCATTCACTACGTGACCCAGAAATTGCACCTCGCGTAACCAAAAGGCACACTTGGAGAACTTGGCGTACAATTTCTCCCTTCTCAACGTTTCCAATACTTCCCGAATATGCCCGGCATGCTCTTCTTCACTTCTCGAATAAATCAGGATATCATCGATGAATACAATCACTGATTTATCTAACATTGGTCGACACATTCGGTTCATCAAATCCATAAAAGCAGCCGGCGCATTGGTCAACCCAAAAGACATGACAAGAAACTCGTAGTGACCATAGCGCGTACGAAAGGCTGTTTTAGGGATATCCTGCTCCTTCACCTTCAGTTGATGGTACCCTGATCGAAGATCTATCCTTGAAAACCAACTGGCACCCTGAAGTTGATCAAACAAGTCATCGATCCTTGGTAAGGGGTATCTGTTCTTCACCGTCAGCTTATTCAGCTCGCGGTAGTCGATGCCCATCCTCATACTACCAACCTTCTTCTTTACGAATAGGACCGGAGCACCCCAAGGTGAGATACTCAGTCTGATAAACCCCTTATCCAGCAGCTCCTGCAACTGCTCCATCAACTCTTTCATCTCCATCGGAGCCAAGCGATATGGTGCTTTTGCGACAGGTTGGGCACCCGGTATCAGGTCGATCTGGAACTTGATCTCTCGGTCAGGTGGCAATCCCGATAAGTCTTTGGGAAACACGTCTGGAAAGTCACACACCACTGGCACATCGAATAGCTGTGGTGTTGGCGTCTATACATTCTTTACATAACATAAGTAGGCGCTACATCCGCGCCTCAAACACTTTCCCGCCACCGCCATCGAGATCACCTTCGGAATCGTCGTAACTCGATCGCCATATATTGTCACCGGACTTCCGTCGGTCGCCGTTAGTCTAATCATCTTCTTTCGGCACACGATATTCGCTTCGTAGGTTGCTAACCAGTCCATCGCTAACACTACATCAAATCCTCCTAGAGGCATCACATGTAACATGGCAGCAAACCTATGGCCCTCTAATTCTATGGCACAGCCTTCTATCACATCCGTAACCCTAGTGGATTTACCAATAGCGGTTTCTACTTCAAAGGACTTATCGAGGCATTTACTTCTAACAAGTAGTTTAGCACAGAAGGTAGTAGAAATAAAACTCCTACTAGCACCCGAATCAAATAATATAGAGGCTAAAATTTGGTCTATTAGGAACGTACCGGACACAACGTCAGGGTCCGTTCTAGCCTCCTCCTGCGTCATGGTGAACGCCCTAGCCTTTGCCCTCGGTGCTTCTCCTCCCATCTTCTTCTCCCCTGAGCCCTCAGCCCTCGGCTTCTTGCAATCTCTGCTCATATGACCACTTTCCCCACAGTTAAAACACTTGCCCATTCGGCAATCCTTGGCCATATGCCCAGTCCTCCCACACTTGAAACAGATGTTGGATCCCCACTTACATTCCCCCCGAGTGCTCTTTCCCACACTGTCCACACTTCCTCAACCCTGCTCCCTTCGCGACCACTCGGCGGTCGTCTACCCTTGCCTTCTTGTTACTTGTCGAGGTATCACCTCGACCAAACCTCTTTCCCTGCCAACCCCTCTTGCCACCTCCTTTCTTACCACCCTCAGCCTTCACCAACGCAACTCGCTCATCGTAAAACCTTCCCGCCAAATCCACCGCCGACCTGAAAGTACTTGGTCGAGCGGAAATCAAATACCAATGAATTTCGGCTAGCAACCCCTGAATATACCGGTTGATCTTTCGAGACACCGGCTCACCTACTCTGGGACCAATCGTGCCATATCGTTGAACTTGGCAGTGTATTGTTGGTGGGTCATCGTCCCTGCCTCCAACTGCAGAAACTCTCTCTCAACTCGGTCCATCTCCCGACGAGGACTGAACTCCTCGATCACCATTCTCTTCAACTCAGACCACTTCATTTTCCCAATGGCCCTGCTACCCTCAGCCTGGACAATATTGTCCCACCAGCACAATGCCATCCCCGTAAATGAATGGGTAGCAAACTTCACCTTTTTATCCTCCTAGCAGTCACTAATATTGAGGACCGCCTCCATCTCTCTCACCCATTGGTAAGCATCGGCAGCTGTACCAGAACCATCAAAAGTCGGGGGCTTGCACCTCATAAATGCCCCGTAGTTACAACCCCGTGTTGTCTCACGCTCGGCCTCCTCCTCCTCCTCCTCTTCATCATCAGAAAGAACCGTTTCCGGCTCTTGTTGCTGCTGCCGCCTCCCTGAGGCTCGATTCCTCCCTCGCCTCTCATCTTCGCGTACAACTTTTATCACTCCGGTCACTACAGAAGGTAAGATCGTCTGCATGACTTGGTGCACCTCCTCGACCACTGCCTCTTTCACCGAGGCCCTCAAATCATCACTCTCATCCACTCCCCCCGAGGGAGTAGTATTAGGTTCTTCAGGAACCTCCTTCTCTCGTCTAGGCCATCCTCTTGTGGCTCGTGGTTCCGCACCACTTCCGCCACTGCCTCCACCAAGTGGGGCTTTAGATGATCTACCACCGACCATCTTCTATCTCACACTGAAAGGTTCAAATATCAACACGTTCATTCAAGGAAATAGCTCAGTTTATGTTAAGTACAGTAAGTTACTAATTACAGTGGCCAGTTGTGATTAGTCACTTACTCTACTTTTCGCACCCCAAGCATTACCCTTACTGACTACATCAGTATCTAAATCTAACAGCACACATAAACCACATTACACGCGCACATAACTTTGATTATCTTTAAGAAAATACCTGATGGCACGTAGCTACTCAGATGGCATTCATCCCCTTTCTGTCCCATTTCTCAGTTTAAGTTTTAGGTTTACTTTGAAAATTTACCCATTTTACTTAAACTTTTGCTCTGATACCAACTTGTAAGGCCCCGCTCCCGGGCGCCTTACGGTTGGTGGTTCATCGCACGTAAAAATACATAATGTATATAATTATAAAATAACGCAGCGGAATTAATAAAATATACATTCTCATTCATTCATAAAAGTCATTACATCATTGACATGATTACAAAATACAGCTTTCTCTGCTTTGCCTACCTTCGCTATGATTGCTGCTGAAGCATATGAAACCTTTGATTACGTAAGTAATCTCGTTCATATGAATCCTCAGCAACCATAGGGTCATACACAGTGACCTCTATAGAAGATATTAAGTTCGAAAATATAAAAATTATATTTTTATACTAAAGAATATTCCATAGGTAACTCCGTACATCGGAACCCTTACGGAACACTCTTGACACTCTCATGCAACATACTTTGTTGCATGTACTATGCACACGCACTTCCAGTGCGTGGCAACATTATCAAAATTAAAGGAGATTTCTTAAGTAATCCCTTTTATGGGAATCCTCAAGAAATCTCGTAATGGCATGCAACGTGATGAGTTGCGTGCGTTATGGGCCCACAACGCATGACGTTGCAGCATTATCAAATGGAGAATGCCATCCCAAAAGAGCTGAGTAGCCGCCTCGTGCCATCCCCAGCAACACTACCTGCCAACTGGAAACACATAAAAAGTCAGCGTTGCTGAGTGAGTTCTAGTTTTATAATAAACATACTTTGTTCATATTAAAACCGTTCATTCTTTACACGTGATCATACATCGTACATACATATAGATAATATCTTTATTATCTCATTCGTTCATTTGTTCGTTTGTCATACATCGTTATCTTTCACTTCTCGTTTAGGTCCTGTCAGGCTTTACCCACTTCATGGCACGAAACCATGATTACTGTGGTCGAATGACAAGGACCCCGTTATATCTTTTCTTGCACATTGGATATCTTTTGTACCACTACCATCTGCTATACCCCGAACGTTATTAGCTACCGGGCCGAAGTCATTAAATGAACAGCAAAACGTATGCCACGGTACTAGAGGTAAGCGGTAGGGATACCATACATATGGTCAATCACTAAGAAGGACCCGTTAAACTTATCCAATGTTTGCAAGTCATCTTTCGTTAATTCGTTCGTTAATGCATGTATTCATCATCTTTTAATCATTCGTTCATTCATTAATACATGCATTCGTCATCGTGTTCCCCTTTCATTATCTTTCACTTTACGTTACATAATACTTCGTTCGTTCGTTCATTCATACGTAAAGCCATAGAAAGATATTCACGCGTTATTATAAGGAACACACACATCATACATACATCATCATACATAGCATCATACGTACATCGTCATACATAACATCATACATGCATCATCCTACATCATCATACATAACCTCGTACATACATAGCCTACATCATCAATCGTCACTAGGCACTTACGTAAATTCCATGTAGGGACTTACTCCCGTATCCTTCCCGAAACCGGAACTTACTACGCGTCATCTTGAGTGCGGTAGCACTAACTGTCCCTCCAAGATCGTGGGGACTCATACTAGGACCTTATATAACATATCGAGTCCACAACCATACCTTAGACGTATAACACTACATTATACCCCAATGGGCCATACATACATACGCCAATAAACAAGTTTATATGTGTTCCAGCCCCAAAATCATTTAAAATCAGTAAATGAGGGGTCCTAGAACTCACCTGTGCTTGACAAGCAGCTTCTCAATCAAGCCTTAAAGTCGCGGGTCACACTACACTGCTGCAGATAAGTTAACACTCAAAAGAGTTAATTTCTGCCTAATTTCGCTACTAAGTTCGCAGGTAGTTTCGCCCGTAAATTCGCCAGCAGTTTCGCTGGGCAAATCAGCAGTTTCGCTGCTAGTTTCGCCGGGCAGCATTCTGCCAGTTTTGCTAGACAGATTCGCTACCTCGAGCGCCCAACTTTCGTTGGAATTCCCTAGTTTCGCAATATCTAAGGTCAACTTAGGCATTGGCATAGTCATCAGCGAAACTATAGTTTCGCTCAGGCGAATATGTAGTTTCGCCGAAGCGAAATTGTAACTTCGCTGTAAATCCTTCCAGTTTCGCTGGACGAACTTACAGTTTCGCTGGATGAGACCTTAAATTCGCAGAACGAGCTGAAATTTACGAATCAACTCGTTTTAGCCCAAAAATCCAATCCTTTCCACCCAAACCCTTGGATTATCATCCAGGAAGCTATATCTAAGCTCATTACACGTTTTCTTACCCTAAAACGTGTGTTTTGGGGTGATTTTTGCCACTTTAAAACCTCAAAAACCCACACTCGGGTTTTTCACCAAATGTAGAAATTTAGATACGTTTCTTACCTTGATTCTTGTAGTTTAGGAGTCCACAAACACCAGCCTTCGATTCTTGACCACCCGAGCTTCAATCCGGCACTTTCTCTCTCTACACTTTCTCTCTCTAGAATGGGCGTTTGAGTGAAAATGAGAGTTGCTCAGCTGATCCATCTATTTATATGCCAGGCGTTCCCGGGACCCCAAACTCGTTAAACTCGTGAACCGGAGGGTTAACTCGGTGTAATACCCGCAACCATTTTATATTTATTAAATGGTTTTTCATCCGAGCCCATCACTATCACTTGACTCGATTGGAAAATTTTCCGGGTGTTACATAACTTCCCCTTCTTTCCAAACCGAACAATCCCTTTCCAAGGAGAGACCTTAAGTAACACTCGATCTCCAACGTTAAACTCTAACGTCTTCCGACGGTTGTCGGCATAGCTCTTTTGGCGGTCTCTAGCCGCTTTAAGCCTGTCTTTGATTAGAAAGATCTTATCAGTTGTTTCTTGTATGATTTCGCGACCTGTTAGCTGACTCTCGCCAATCTCGGCCCAACATATAGGTGATCTACATTTTCGGCCATACAACGCTTCAAATGGTGCACACCCAATACTAGTATGGTAGCTGTTATTGTAGGAAAACTCAATCAACGGTAGATGAGTATCCCAACTGCCACCAAAATCAATGACACATGCTCGTAGCATGTCCTCAAGCGTCTGTATTGTGCGTTCACTTTGGCCGTCTGTCTGGGGGTGATAGGCTGTACTCATGTCTAATCGAGTGCCCATCACTTTTTGCAACGTCTGCCAAAAGCGTGAAGTAAATCGACTGTCTCGGTCGGATATGATTGACACCGGCACTCCATGTCGTGTCACGACCTCTTTGATGTACAATCTTGCCAGCTTATCCATTTTATAGTCTTCTCGGATAGGCAAGAAATGAGCGGATTTAGTCAGTCGATCCACTACGACCCATATTGAGTCGTGCCCGCTTGGCATTCTCGGGAGTTTGGTGATGAAATCCATAGTGATGTTCTCCCATTTCCACTCGGGAATTTCAGGTTGTTGCAATAATCCCGATGGTTTCCGGTGTTTAGCTTTGACCCTTGAACACGTCAAGCATTTGCTCAAATATAGCGCGCAATATCTTTCTTCATACCCGACCACCAGTACAGATCCTTCAGATCGTGGTACATCTTGTCTGCACCGGGATGAACAGAATATCGAGTCTTGTGTGCTTCATCCAAGACTAATGTACGTACACCTCCCCATTTGGGAACCCATATGCGATCAATGAAATAATGTACACCGTCATCCTTGCGATTCATTTGTTTATCCAACCCTCGGAATTCTTCTCCTGCAAGGTTTTCTTCTTTTAGAGCCTCACTTTGCGCACTTTGAATTTGAGCTTTCAAGTTCGTTTGAATAGTCAATCCCAAAGCTCTAACACGTAGTGGTTTTACGCATTCTTTACGACTGAGGGCATCAGCCACCACATTTGCTTTCCCCGGATGATACCGGATTTCGCAATCGTAGTCACTAAGTAGTTCTACCCAACGTCGTTGACGCATGTTGAGCTCTTTCTGATTCAGGATGTGTTGAAGGCTCTTATGATCGGTGTAGATGATGCATTTGGTTCCATACAGATAGTGCCTCCATATCTTAAGTGCAAATACTACAGCGCCCAACTCTAAATCATGAGTTGTGTAGTTCTACTCGTGCACTTTTAGTTGTCGTGAGGTGTATGCAATCACCTTATCTCTCTGCATTAACACACATCCCAATCCTTGATGCAAGCATCACAATACACCACGAAGTCGTCTGTTTCGTCCGGAAGGGATAGTATTGGAGCATTGCACAACTTTTCCTTTAACGTTTGGAAAGCTTGTTCTTATGCATGTCCCCAATCAAACTTCTTATCCTTCTGGGTTAGCATGGTCAACGGTTGTGCGATTTTTGAAAAATTCGCAATAAACCGTCGATAATATCCGGCCAATCCTAAGAATTGTCGGATTTCTGATGGTGTTTGGGGTGTATCCCATTTCTTCACCGCTTCAATCTTGCTGGGGTCTACATGGATTCCATCTTTATTAACCACATGGCCCAAAACCTTCACTTCTTGAATCCAGAATTCACACTTCGAGAATTTGGCGAAAAGCTTCTCTTCCCGTAACAATTCTAGAATTGCTCGAAGGTATTTCTCGTGGTCCTCTTTTGAACGAGAATAGATAAGTATATCGTCTATGAACACGATTACGAACTTATCTAAGTATGGTTTGCACACTCGATTCATCAAATCCATGAACACAGCTGGTGCATTAGTCAGCCCGAACGGCATGCCTAAGAACTCATAGTGCCCGTAACGAGTCCTGAATGCTGTTTTCGGTATGTCACCCTCAAAAACTCTCAGTTGATGATATCCAAAACGAAGATCAATCTTGGAGAAATATGAAGCTCTTTGTAATTGATCAAACAAATCATCAATTCTAGGAAGAGGGTATCGATTCTTCACAGTCAACTTGTTCAACTCGCGATAATCGATACACATACGAAATGACCCGTCTTTCTTCTTGACAAATAGAACCGGTGCTCCCCATGGTGAATGACTCGGCCGAATGAATCCCTTCTCCAATAGCTCTTGTAGTTGGCTGGATAATTCTTGCATCTCCGATGGTGCTAATCGATATGGTGCTTTTGCCACTGGCATAGCTCCAGGAACCAATTCGATACGAAATTCTACCTGTCGTAGAGGAGGTAAACCCAACAAATCATCAGGAAATACTTCCGGATAATCTCGCACTACAGGAATATCTGCCAACTTGATGCCTTCTTCCTTCTTTTCTACAACATGAGCCAGGAGTGCGTAGCACTGCTTCCGTAGACATCGACGCGTCTTCATGCTGGAAATAAGCTTCAGAGTTCTTCCTGGTCGTTCTCCTTGAATCTTGAGTACCTCCCCATTAGGCATGGGGATTCGTACTACTTTCTCCTGACAAACGATCTCGGCTCCATGCTTCGACAAACAATCCATTCCCACAATTACGTCGAAGCTCCCTAACTCGAAAGGTATTAAATCTATGTCGAAGGTATGGTCCTCTAATATTATGGTGCACTGTCTAATGATCTTATCTGCTTGTACGAATCTACCGTTGGCCATTTCTACGGAAAAGCTAGTTTCTAGCCTACTCGGTTTCAAGTCAAGCATGTGTGCAAAATCAGAAGATATGAAGCTATTGTCTGCTCCCGTATCAAACAATATAGAGGCGAAGTGGTCGTTGAGAAGGTACGTACCCGTGACGACATTGGGATCCTGACGGGCATCATTGGCTCCAATGACGAAGGCTCATCCTCTTGCAGCATTTCCTTGATTGCCGTGACCCGAGTTACCAGCTATGGCCAGCAATTGCTGCTGGTTATTGCCTTGTTGACCGGGTGCTCTGTTTAGTCGGGGGCACTTGTTTCGAAAGTGATCGAGATCTCCGCATTCATAGCATGCCCTGGTATTCCGGCGGGGTTAACCGCATTGATGGGTGCTACCAGGTTTGGCGCAATCCAACAATCCTTTGCCCAGTGACCCAAGCGCCTACAGTTTGTACATTCCCGACACGGCCTTGCTGGCGAATGGTGATAGTTACACTTGTTGTACTTAGGGTGCGGTCCAGTGTAATCCTTCTTTTCTTAGGTTACAGCCGCAAAACTTCGGGCTGTTTTAGCCTTCTTATCGGATCTTCCAGCGTTAGACCCGAACTCCTTTCTCTTCTCGGTTCCCTTCCCCAGCAATCCGGTTCTCACCATTTCGTCAATAAGAGCGCCAGCCTTAAAAATTGCGCTCTGGATTGTAGGAGGAGCAGCTGCTGTTACCAGTGCTCGGATTTGAGGCGCAAGTCCCCAAATATACCTCTCGATCCTCTTGGATTCCGATGTGACTAAATGTGGAACCAATCTTGCCAATTCATGAAATCGATCGGTGTACGCTGCATGCCCAGCTCCCACCATCGCGTGATTCCAGAATTCTTGCTCGAGTTTTTGCATCTCATTGAGAGGACAGTATTCCTCAGAAATTAATGCTTTAAACTCATCCCAGGTCATCTGCATTGCAGACTCCCTTCCTCTAGCCTGAACCTGGGTGTTCCACCAGGTTAATGCCTTGCCTTGCAATGAGCAGGTGGCATATTTGATCTGTTGACTGTCAAGGCATTCATTAATGTCGATTACTGCCTCCATCTTCTCGATCCATCTGGTCAAGGCTATCGCTCCGCCTTTCCCATCGAATTCGTGGGGTTCGCAAGCCACAAATTCTTTATATAAACTGTTGGATCATGATAAGGCTGGTGCAACCAAAACCACTTCATAGTCACTTTTGGTGCTACATTAAAGGGCTTCCGAAGCCAAGCAAGAGATCTTCCGAGAGTCTGAAGCCAACAGCTGAAGATATCTACTGAAGGCAAAAGCTGAAGTCAACTACTGAAGACAAAAGCTGAAGCCAACAGCTGAAGATATCTACTGAAGGCAAAAGCTGAAGTCAACTACTGAAGACAACAGCTGAAGCCAACAGCTGAAGACAACAGCTGAATCCAACAGCTGAAGACTATCTTCCGAAGACAAAGTCTGAAAGCTTCCGAAGACAAAGTCTGATGAAAGAGCTGAAGACAAAGTCTGCTTCCGAAGACAAAGAAGACTCCAAGCCTCGGAAGAAGCAGTCTTCCGAAGTATAAGTGCCTTCGGAAGAAGTTGTTCTTCCGAAGTACTTTATCCTTCGAAAGACATTGCTATGACCAGCAGATAAAAGTATGGTCCCTGACAGTCCGCTGCAGACCTCTGATACAGCATGGCATCTTCCTAAAGAGCCATGTTGTTGACCATACTTTATTCTACTGTTCACCTTTTTATGATAGTACATGTTACCAACTTTAGTTAGTGACAAAAGGTAAGTCAGGGACATGTCCTGACTACCAACTCTCAGGCAAAATGTCTGAAAGACCTCACCTAGAGTCTTGTAGTATAGATGTAAGGTTAGAGGTGTCCAGCTGGTATCAAAGTATATCCGGCTGTAGGTAGTATATATATATATCTTCTCCCTGTAACCCTTTAGATAAGCGATTTGAGTCCAAGAGTCTTGTAATCCTTTGAGTTGAGAAGCAATATATAAAAGTACCTTGAAAATTTACTTGCTGTGTTAATTTTCTTACTGCTTGTTACATGTTATATTGTGATCAACTCTTCATAGACTACTTGCTGAGTGTTGTTCACAGTGAGTTGAGAGAAAAATCACCCATAATCGATCCTGCAATTGGTATCAGAGCTCCAGGCTCTTGATTGTGAGATCTTACCGTCCAAATCAACCTGTTTTTCATTCCTCACTACAAACCACTCAGTCAAATGGATGCTCTCTCCAAGGCTGATATGGAAACCGGTACCATGACCAAGTCCCCACTGATCACCCTTGAAGACTTTGACACATGGTGTATCAGAATGGAAGGCTTCATCAAGTGTCAAGATTCAAGGATGTGGGACTCCATTGTCAATGGTCCTTTCATACCAAGCACCACTTCTGCCACCGGTAATCGCATCATTCCAAAAGATGTTGATGATTACTCAGAAGAAGACAGGAAGAGAATAGAGCTGGATCAAAGGGCTATGACTTCTCTCCAAACTGCTCTTCCCAACTCCGTCTACAGACGCTTCAAGAAGTGCAAAACTGCTAAAGATTTATGGGAAGCACTGAAGCTGATGTATGAAGGATCTAAGGAAACCCAAGAGAACAAGAAGGATCTCTTGAAGCAGCAGTTTGAGAACTTTACATTCAAGGCTGGTGAGACCTTGACTCAACAATACTTCAGGTATGTTGAGCTAGTAGATACTCTGGAGGATATTGGAGTAGCTCTTGAGAATAGAGACATAGTCAGGAAGTTCATGTCTTCACTTCCTAAACTATGGATACATTACTGTGTTGTAATCAAGAGAACTTCGGACCTTAAGACTCTTACTCTGACAGAGTTGTATGGTATCCTAAGTGCATTCCAGATGGAGATGAACATGCAGAACTCCTCTGGTCACTCCAATAACCAACTGAGTTCAGGCCTTCATGTGGTTGAAAGGGAAACCATAGAACCACAACATCAGTTGCTATGTTACCCTGACAACTCACACAGCAGACCTTACATTACTCTACCTAAGACTCCAAAGTCTCAAAAGCTTCAACACAACTCTTCTCAGGATAGTTGTGCCTTTGTCTCTGGAAGTAGACACTCTGGTGATTTTCAATACTGCTTTGATGATCTTGAGTGCTTCAGTCCAGATGATGTGGAGTATATGGACATTGTCCAGCAGATGGCTCTTTTAACTTACAGAGCGAAGAAGTTCTTCAAGAGAACTAGATGGCAATTCCCTCAAAACCCAGTCAACAGCAAGTTTGGGTTTGATAAGAGAAAAGCAAGGTGTTACAACTGCAACCAACTTGGTCACTTTGCTAGGGAATGCAAGGCTCCCAAGAACAACCCAGGAACCCCACAGGCCTCCACACATCCCACTGCCTCAAAGCATGAAGAGAAGTCAACTGAAACAGCTGCTGTTGCTCAAGAAGTTGACTGGAGCTTCATGGTACAGGATGTGACTCCTGCTCAAGCACTCATGGCCGGAACAGATGATGATCAGGTATATGAACATCTTTGTACTGCTGCCTGTATTGCTAAAGTTAAACTTTATAAGGATTATATTTTGGAAATCAGATCTGAGGTTGAGTCTTTAAATGTGCTAAAATCTGATTTTAAAAGAGCTGAATCTGACTATCAAAAGAAAATTGAGGAGTTAGAGAAAACTGTGTCTCTTTTAAAACATGAAAAGACTAATTATAAGAATCAAATTAAAGATCTGATATCCAAACTATCTGAGGTTCAAGCCCAGTTGGTAACAGCTGAGGCTCAGGCCAGGAAGCAAGCTATTGTTGAGCAAAGCTTCCAAACTATTCTTGCATCAACCTCTCATTCCAAAATGTTTTATCAAAACAAAGAAGGGTTGGGAACCAATGAAATAGCTCCACCACACTCTTATGAGTCTATTAGACTACCTAGATATGGTACTGAAGAGCAAGAGGTTCCAACTGCTGACCCTTCTCCATTGGAACTAAAGGATGAGGCAAAAATAGTAGCCACCACAGGGGAGAAACAGGAGGATACACTCATCTCCACCTGTGAAGACCAAATCCTAACCACCAAGGCAAGAAGAAGCAAAGCTAAAGCTGCTAGAAGGACTGCCAAGAAGGTTGTAGAGTCCAAGCTTAAGATCGACCCAAAGCAAAAGGGTGTCTTCATTTCTGCCGGATTTCAAGTGGTAGGTACTTCTGATTCAGGAAAGGAGTGTAGTACCAGCACTCCTATCCTACTAAAGGATCAGAAGTTGAAAGGGAAAGTTGCTGATGAAGAGAAGAAACTCAAGAAACAGGAAACTGCAAGTTCCCAGAAAACTAACATTGCCTGCATAATGTGTGGTCTGCACAACCACATGGCTAAAGATTGTTACTACAATCCAGCAAGCACACATTATGCAAATAATGTTAGAAAAGAAGGAGTCAGAGAAGGTTTCTCAGTTGGACCACTTCAAAAGGTCCAAATGATGAAAAAGGGAAAGTTGGTCTCGGAAGCCAAGTTGCCTTCGGAAGAAACTACTTCTTTCGAAGGGAAAATGGCTTCGGAAGCCAAACCTTCTAAGGTTTGGAAGAACAAGAAGGCTCCCTTGAAACCATCTCAGAAGAAGACTACTTTGGAAGAAGGCCTTGCTGCACAAGCTTCAACAAGCTCATCTTCAAAGATCAACCAAGGGATGGATTGGAAGATCAAGGAAGATGCTGCAGCCCAAACCTCTTCTTCAACAATGACCTCTATTGAACTCCAATGCATATCTTTTGGTTCAATTACGTCACTATCATTGGAAGAGCCCAAGACCAGCAAGGCTTGGGCTTCCAAACAAAACTAACCATCTCATCTTATTTGTAGGGACGTCCATTTGACAAGAACAACAATGTCTGGATTGTAGATAGTGGATGCTCCAGGCACATGACAGGGAACAGATCTCTCCTTCAACAATTCCAGAACTTTGATGGAGGGCCTGTCCAATTTGGAGGTGAGGCCGGAGGATATATTTCTGGCAGAGGAAGTATATCCAATGGCAGAATAAACATTGACAAAGTTCACTTTGTCAAACAGCTTGAACACAATCTGTTAAGTGTTTCTCAATTCTGTGATCAGAAGCATCAGATGCTCTTCACAGAACATGAGTGCGTTATCCTCAAACCAGGGATGACAATTCCTCCGGAATTGGTGCTTCTTAGATCTCCCAGGAAAGGGGATATGTACAAGCTGGATATGAACAATACTTCTCCTATGGGTGAAGTATCATGCTTTCTTTCCAAAGCTGATAGTGATGAGTCAACACTATGGCATAAACGCATGTGTCATGTGAATTTTAAAACAATGAATAAATTGGCTAAAAATAACTTGGTACATGGTTTGCCTAAAAAGGAATTTTTCTGCAAAGATAACTGTGTTGCATGCCTGAAAGGGAAACAACACAGATCATCTCATAAATCCAAATGTGTTAACTCTATCACTACTCCATTACACTTATTGCACATGGATCTCTTTGGACCCACAAGTATAATGAGCATTGGAAGGAAATCATACTGCCTTGTGATAGTTGATGATTTTACAAGATTTACATGGGTATTCTTTTTAAGAAGTAAAGATGAAACTGCTGAAACATTAAAATCTTTTATTCTTAAAATAGAAAATCAAATTGATCACAAGGTTAAGATCATTAGAAGTGATCAAGGGACTGAGTTTAAGAACTTCGTTCTTGACTCATTCTGTGACTCAAAAGGGATTGCCAGACAATACAGTGCTCCCAGAACTCCTCAACAAAACGGTGTTGCTGAGAGGAGGAACAGGACACTTATTGAGGCTGCTCGAACCATGTTAGCTGATTCAAAGCTGCCTCTAACATTCTGGGCAGAGGTAGTCAGCACTGCATGCTATGTGTAGAACAGGGTTCTTGTAGTTAAGCCCCATGGAAAAACCCCTTATGAGTTATGGAACAAGAGGCCACCGTTCATTGGCTTTCTAAGGTCCTTTGGCTGCAGGTGTACCATACTTAACACAAAGGACAACTTAGCAAAGTTTGCTGAGAAGTCGGATGATGCTATCTTTATTGGATACTCTTCTAGCTCTAAAGCCTATAGAGTATACAATATCAAGAATCAACAATTTGAGGAATCATCCAATATAGTTGTTAATGAGCACATTCCTTGTGTTAGGGGGAATGGACCTGAGTATATCTTTGATTTAGAATTGTTTCCAAACTATTCTAAACCATCTTGTGAGAATGTTTCAGCTGGAACAGGTGCTCAAGAGAATGCTGATGCTGATGCTGATGCAAGTCAACTGTTTAAGCTTCCCAGACCTCTTCCAAATTCTCCAAGAGCTGAAAGGCCACAAGCTTCAACCATTCATAGATCTGATAGTGTAACTATATCCAGGAATAATGAAGCTTCAATAAGTGAATCACTTGATCAACCTCAAAGTTCTTCAGGTGATCCATTACAACACCAGGTTGAGGGAAGTAGTATTCTGAAGGAACAGGCAACTGTTAATCCTACTTCACAACCAACCATTGATGATGTTTCTCAATCATTCAATCAGTCCTCATTGAATGAATTTGAAATAGCAGTTGGACAAAGTGATCCAGTTCCTGATCAGAATATGTCTAACCTAGACTTATCTCTGCAACTGGAAGTGATTCCTCGTCTTAGGATTCATAACACTCATCCAACTGAGAACATCATAGGGAATGTCTCTGAGGGTGTGAGAACAAGAGGACAAACTCATCATGGGAATGTCTGCTTGTACTCATGCTTCTTGTCTCAGATGGAACCAAAGAAGGTAGAAGATGCCTTAAAGGATAGTAGTTGGGTTGAATCGATACAGGAGGAGCTGCTTCAATTCAGAAGACAAAAGGTCTGGAGTCTATGCCCACTACCATCTGGTCAAGTACCCATAGGCAATAAATGGGTGTTCAGGAACAAGAAAGATGATAGAGGCTTGATTATCAAGAACAAAGCAAGACTAGTAGTTCAAGGATACACCCAGGAGGAAGGAATCGATTATACTGATGTCTTTGCACGTGTTGCAAGACTTGAGACAGTTAGGATCTTCCTTGCTTATGCTGCATCCAAGAACTTCACAGTCTATCAACTTGATGTCAAGTGTGCTTTTCTATATGGGGATATAGATAGGGAAATCTATGTATGTCAACCTCCAGGATTTGAAGACCCACAGCACCCCAACTATGTGTGCAAACTGGATAAAGCTCTATATGGGCTGCACCAAGCACCTAGGCTGTGGTATGAGATCTTGTCTCAGTTTCTCCTGAAGAATGGATACACTAGAGGTACCATCGACACGACTCTTTTCATCAGAAAGAGTGGAGAAGACATTTTGCTTGTACAAGTCTACGTTGATGACATCATATTTGGTTCTTCAAACGACCAAATGTGCAAGGACTTTGAAAGCATAATGTAGCAGAAGTTTGAGATGAGTTCCATGGGAAAAATGGACTTTTTCCTTGGAATTCAGGTGAAACAGATGAAGGAAGGGTTCTTCATAAGTCAATCTAATTATGTCTCAGACATCTTAGATAGATTTGAAATGAAGGATTGTAAACCAGCAAAGACACCCATACCCAGAAACCATAATCTTTGCCCTGACCTTGAGGGGGAGGATACTGATCAACATCAGTATAGAGCAATCATTAGTTCTCTGATGTATCTCACTGCTAGTAGACCAGATATCATGTTTGCCACATGCATTTGTGCAAGATATCAGGCTGCTCCAAAGGTGTCTCACCTAGCTGCTGCAAAGAGAATCCTCAGATACCTTAAAGAAGCACCTAAACTAGGTCTCTGGTATCCAAGAAATAGTGATTTTAATCTTTATGGATACTCTGACAGTGACTATGGTGGCTGCAATATTGACAAGAAATCAACATCAGGAGGATGTCAATTTCTTGGTGGAAGGATTATCTCATGGCAATGCAAGAAACAATCCTGTGTCTCTACATCAACTGCTGAAGCGAATACATTGCTGCTGCTAGCTGCTGTGCTCAACTTCTATGGATTCAAAATCAGATGTGAGACTATGGATTCAACTTCATGACTACTCCTATCCATATTGACAACAACAGTGCTATCTCCATTACTGAGAATCCGGTGAAGCACTCCAAGACAAAGCATATTGATATCAGGTATCATTTCATTAGAGATATTCATGAGAAACAGCTGATAAAGTTAATCAAAGTTGACTCAAATGAACAATATGCTGATTTGTTCACAAAGGCATTTGATGAACAAAGATTTAAGTATCTCATATCAGCAATTGGGATGATAAACATTGAATAACTACCTCTTTTGAAAACCTTTTAATATGTAAAGTCTTGTGTCAATACAATTTAAGCCCTGTTACAAAAGATCTTTAAATTATTCCAAGTGTAAATTCCTTCCGAAGAGGAATTAACTCTCGGAAGATATTCTTGAATATCTTCCAAAGCCAAATTCCTCAATGGAAATTTTCTTCTCGGAAGAGTTTTTGGTCTCGGAAGAAGCGATTGATTTTACATCAGATCTACTTCCGAAACTTATACAACTTCCATTCGGAAAGACAACTTTACCTTCGGAAGCAATGCCTTGCTTCGGAAGATAAAGTGCCTTCAAAGGACAATTTACCTTCGGAAGCAATATCATGCTTCGGAAGAGAAATTGCCTTCGGAAGAAAATTACCTTCGGAAATGTTTTACCCTCGGAAGTAAAGGTTTTATATGTAACGGATATCTTTTAGGCCCCACTCTGTGAAAAGTAAAGATTTTGTTGATGATGGTCAGATTATTTAAAATTATCCTTGCCGCCACTGTCATTTCTCCGCCGTAAACCACCATACCACCCACAGTAACCCCAAACAGTTACCCTATTACCGCCACTACCACAATTCACCCCCTTTTAAATAATCTTGACTGATCAATTTCATCTTCTTTTACCACTTTACAGCCCTAAGTATTCCCTTCACTGTCAAACCTTCAATTTCACCCAAATTTCAAGCTTACCTTTTCTTCAATGGCGCTAAACCCTCAGCACAACCAAGTCGCATTACTTGATTCGTCAAGGGATGCCGAGTTCACCCAAATCATCACCTTTCTTACCGAATCCACATACCTCACTGCACTTACAGTTAACCCAACCGTATACTCCAACCATATGTCCGAATTCTGGAGCAACGGTCAAACTGCAGTTCTGAATGGGGTTCGAGTCCTGAGAACCCGCATTTGTGGCCAAGAGTTGGTCATCACTGAACAGCTCATCAGGGAGCATCTCGAGCTCCATGATGATGGGGCTCCTACTGAGTTCCCCAAAGAATACTTGGAAGGCACTTATATCCTCATGGGATATGGAGGAGATGTCAGCAGATCAACCGTGTACAAGTTCAATTTCTCTTACCATTGGAAGTTCCTGCTGCATATTATCCTGCATTGCCTATCCAACAAATCAGGGGGTTGGGATCAAATCCCATATGAACTAGGATGCCTAGTTCATGGGTTGGTGAGAGGTCTTCGCTTCAACTACTCACGATTTGTGTTGACCAACCTTATCGGAAATCTCAGCAGGGAGACATTCTTCATGTATCCCCGATTTATTCAACACATAATCAACTGTGATATGGAACCGAGCAAGCTTGTCTGCGCAGCTGCTCTCACTGTTCCACAAGTGAGACCTACCATCTTCAAGATACCGAAGAAGATGTCCGCCAACTTCACTGGAAGGTACACTCCACTACCTCCAGAGATGACTGAGCGCATAGCTCCTGGTGATATCCCTGTTATCCCCACAGGTGATGAACCCACACCAGCAACATCCACCACAATGCCAAAACCTTCTTTACCCATCAAAGCTACATACCAGATACGTCCAAAACGAACCCTTGTTCAATCTACTCTGATTGAACAAGCTCCTCCTGTTCACACCCAAAGGGCTAGAGTGGAATCATGGGCTCCCACTCAGTCCGAGGTCACACCATCCTTCACAATTGACCTCAATGTGGGTTTTGAGCCTCCTCAGTCTCAAACCCCTAAGCCCGAACCCCAAGCCTAAGCCCACAGGGTGAGTCTCTACACTCCCCTGTGCAGCCTTCTAGGGACAGCCCCACCATAGGCTCAATGCCTGTAGACATTGATCTAGGTCCCGGGTCAGTAGGACTAACCACCCTCTCTTTCACTGACCTTTTACTCCGCACTGATGAAGAGATTACATCTCTCCATGGCCATGAAGTTGATCTACAACACCCTCTGAAAGATCAACAGAGCCAAGAGGGATCCCTTGTCTCTAACCCCCATCAGCAGCCAATTACTGAGGTGAGTCCCACTGATGTGGAGGGGACTCATGTAGGCTCAGCTGCCACTACTCAGAGTCTCTCATTGAGCTCTCAGGACAGTGGTAACATAATTAGGACTGAGTCTACGGCAACTTTGCCCATAGACATCTCTGAAAGAGATGACTTTGAGCAAAGGAAACCAGGGTGCCAAGAAGCCACATCTGGTGGAGAGACTGAGCATACTAGGTATGTTATCTCATATCCCCGTGATTCTTCTCAGGAAGATGAGGGAAGTATGCAACTAACACTTCAGTACTTGCTTTCTAAGGTCTCCAACCTAGAATCACAGGTGAGGATCTTAGAATCAAGGACTGCCACTCAGCAACTTGAGATTAACACTCTCAAGGCTAAACTAGCTGAGAAACAGACGGAGAGGTCTGTTAGGCATGTACCAATTCAGGTCTCAATGACTTCTTCCTCTAGCTCATCTAGCTCTCAAGATGATGCTACCAAAAAGGGGGAGAAAGTTCAGAGACAAACACTTGAGGAACCACAGACCCAATCTCTAACTTCCCAACATATCACACTACCTGAGTCATCTCAATCCTTTCTAGAGATTGACTCAAAGATGCTTCAAGATCTCTACAGACTTTTCACAAAGTTTGTATTGAGATCATCCCTAGAACAGCCCAGCCCCGACACCACACTTATATACTTTGGGGCTGAGGAGCTTCAAAGACTGACTGCACCTTCTACCACTATGGAAGAAGTTGGTCAACCTAAGGTCCACATGGAACCCGAGATTAGCTTCGAAGGGGAAATGGGGGACTGATGGCCCAGCAACTGAAACAGATGGGACAGAACTTGCAGCAGTCTCATCTTCTGAAGCTCAAGCTGAAGCTTCCGAAGCCTACATGGAAGCCTCGGAAGAACAAGAAAAATCTTCCGAAGCCGAAATAGAAGCTGCGGAAGGCTTATTTCAGATGTCCGAGGAACTGACCATCACAGATGTTATTGCTGAAATAGCATCTGAGGTGAGCAGGGAGGACATTTCTGACACTCCTCCAACCCAAACACCAGCTGAACTTCACTCTCAATCACAACCCTCCATCCAAGAACCACCACAGTCAAGCACCGCCAAAGACAAAGGAAAACGAAAATTGACTGCGGAAGAGATTTAGGAGGAGGAGAGGATTGAGAAGGCCAAAAAGAAGGTAGGTTTCCTACTGAAAAGCTGCTAGCTGCTAGTTCTAAGGCAGCTGCAGCCAATCAGGAAGAAATCAACCAGAAGAGAAGAACAGCACTCATTGACCAGCTCATCAGTCTAGGAGCTGCCAATGAGGAGATACTCCTGCTATCACTAGAGGAGTTGGTGACTTTGGAGAGGTCAACCAGGCTACAACAAGAAAAAGAAGCCAGGTTGGCCTTGGAGAAGGAAGAAAAAGAGCAAAGGGAGGCAGCCCTGAAGCTGAGAGAGGATAGGGTCAAATTCCTACTCTCAAGAGGCTTCAGTCTTCCTGAACTGTCTCCACATGACAATGATATGATCCTGCTACTCCACAATAAAGAGCAGGATCAAATGGAGAAGGAAAGGAAGAAGGCTGCTAGGGAGAAGTTGAGGGAAAGGAAGAGGAGGGAGGAAGAGAAGGAGGTCACCGCCACCAAGAAGTCCAATGACAAAGCCTGGATGAAGGACTATCTCCGGGCTCATGGCTTCTCTGGTAGGCAGGTGGGACCTATGTCCGAAAGGACACTCCAGCGGATAGTCAGTGAAATCAAAGCTGACATCCGTTTGGGGAAGGGAAGGGAGATGTACAGGAGGGTACAGGGAACGGTCTCAACCCCAGCCACTCAACCACAGCCACAGCCCACACCAGAACCAACCCCTTTTCCTATCAAAACAGAACCCACTGATGAAACCTTCACCCCTCAACCCACAACTCTACCCAAACCTACCACATCACCTCAACCACCCAAACTACCCATCTTAAACCCAAGACACAACCCAAAACCACTAAACCTAAGCCTACCCAACAAAAACCAAGACCATCCCTCAGCCTCCTCAACATCTCTCCTTTGAGGAAATAAAGGAGTTCAAGACGAGGCTCATCAACTGCACCACTTTGAGCAGCATCTCCTGTGAGGGAGAGCTTATCAACATCACCTATGTTGATAACTCTTCAAGCTCCCTCACCCTAGGCCAATTTCTTGAGTTGCCTAGAGACACTTTGGGCCAGGCTGCAAGACTTCTTGGTCTCAACTTCGATATCCTCAATGCTGAGGAGAAGAGACTAAGAAGGAGACTGGTGACTCTGCTGGATACCAGGAAAGAGGACAGGATTTCTGGTCAATCTCCTGGACCTAGAAATGCTATAATCCAGTGGAGGTTCGATGAACCTTCTCACAACTTTGTTGTGGAAAGGGAGAATGGTGAAACCAACAGGCTCAATGCCACTTCTCTACTGCATCTCAGCAGATTTGATCTTGCTGAGCTTGCAGAGAAGCCATTCTCCAATCCCTCCAACTCTGAGACTGCTGCACACATCAGAAACCATATCAGCGGTCTCCACTTGGCTGAACGAAGTAGAAGAGCCAAGATTGAAGAAGAGTTGAAGTTGAAAGGAGTGGAAGACAAGGAAAGACCAACCACCAAAGGCACAGCCTTTCTACAGATGGTGGAAGGTCCTGAATTGGAACCAATAGTTCGATGGGAATATGACTATACTTCCCATCAACTAACTCTTTTCAGAGGGCCACAACAGAGGGTACACATAATCCAAAGTGATAGAGTAGAGGTTCTGTCCACCAAGGATCTGTATAAGATTCTTAGCACCACAGCAGGAAAGAATAAAGACACTGATAAACACTTACTTTGCTTGGTGCTGAGAGCTTTGAGAAGAAGAGAGAAGTGAAGTTTTGGTAGCATCAGCCTAGGGGGAGTTTGTTGGATCATGATAAGGCTGGTGCAACCAAAACCACTTCATAGTCACTTTTGGTGCTACATTGAAGGGCTTCCGAAGCCAAGCAAGAGATCTTCCGAGTATTTGAAGCCAACAGCTGAAGATATCTACTGAAGGCAAAAGCTGAAGTCAACTACTGAAGACAACAGCTGAAGCCAACAGCTGAAGATATCTACTGAAGGCAAAAGCTGAAGTTAACTACTGAAGACAACAGCTAAAGCCAACAGCTGAAGACAACAGCTGAAGCCAACAGCTGAAGACTATCTTCCGAAGACAAAGTCTGAAAGCTTCCGAAGACAAAGTCTGATGAAAGAGCTGAAGACAAAGTCTGCTTCCGAAGACAAAGAAGACTCCAAGCCTTGGAAGAAGCAGTCTTCCGAAGTATAAGTGCCTTCGGAAGAAGTTATACTTCCGAAGTACTTTATCCTTCGGAAGACATTGCTATGACCAGCAGATAAAAGTATGGTCCCTGACAGTCCGCTGCAGACCTCTGATACAGCATGGCATCTTCCTAAAGAGCCATGTTGTTGACCATAATTTATTCTACTGTTCACCTTTTTATGATAGTACATGTTACCAACTTTAGTTGGTGACAAAAGGTAAGTCAGGGACATGTCCTGACTACCAACTCTCAGGCAAAATGTCTGAAAGACCTCACCTAGAGTCTTGTAGTATAGATGTAAGGTTAGAGGTGTCCAGCTGGTATCAAAGTATATCCGACTGTAGGTAGTATTATATATCTTCTCCCTGTAACTCGTTAGATAAGCGATTTGAGTCCAAGAGTCTTGTAATCCTTTGAGTTGAGAAGCAATATATAAAAGTACCTTGAAAATTTACTTGCTGTGTTAATTTTCTTACTGCTTGTTACTTGTTATATTGTGATCAACTCTTCATAGACTACTTGCTGAGTGTTGTTCACAGTGAGTTGAGAGAAAAACCACCCATAATCGATCCTGCATAAACATCCCCGTTTTGTATGGTTGACACCAGTTTCGTTTCCATTTGTTCTACCAATGCCAGTATCATCCACTACCCCTTGGTTATGTTGGCCATTGGTGTTATGATCCCCGTGGAGAGGATGATTTAGCAAAGTGTTGCTTACTTGCGTTCAATGGTAGGAACCAATGCAGCAAGCTGCTGAGCAATCATAGCAGCTATATCAGGATTGCCAGTTTCCTTATTATTATCGGCTGAAGCACCACCAGTTCTTGATGGTCTGCCCCTTCTCCTCTTTTGCGGGGCTTCAGCTTCTTGGTTGTTCTACGGGTGACTCTTTTAGGCGCCATCTTCTGATTACAGAAAGATGTGAACTTTAGTTACCGTATGATTTCACTCATCAATTCCTAATAACCTATGCTTCGGTCCATCAAGATCATTATGTAGCCTAGATTAAGCACATTCTTAGTATACCGGTGATGTTTATATATAGGATTCCCCGCAGCGTTCCAACCACATCCACGATATACCTTGAATAATACTTAAACTAGTTACATAACATCTTAATTTCCCTTAGCACCTACTCAAATAATAAGGTTTTGTATGGGTAGAGAGTATCATTACTCCTCTACGTTCATGTATTCCACTTTCATTTTAAGCATTAATCAGTAGTTACTGAAAGCTAAGTGGAGGAATGTCTCATAAGGTCAATATCGTGATTGGAAATACCATAAAGGCTCTAAGTAGGACAGGACTTGAGTAAATGTTGATAATGTTTGATTGCCTTCAACAAGGTCTTACTAGAATTATGACCCTAGCACCCTAGGGTATAGAATAGAAACGTGTGATACTCATGATCGTTACCTCATGGTAAGATTAACTAGACTTCTCATGCATGGTGAATTGCAATTACGTGTGCACCCGTAATGGTAATTTACCTTGCATGATCACCCTTAGCTTCACTTACCCCAAGTTAACATCATAGTATTATTTAGATTCATCAAGCACAAATAATGTAATGTCCTTATGTCCATGAGCCAGTATTCCAATAATAGCATGTAATAGCATATAAGCACATAAACTGAATATGTCTAATGATAACTGCATATCCGTCATACTTTCAGGATTACAGTCATAACCATGATAGGGTCGGATTCAATATCCGAGATCGACGCTTCGCGTGATCACCGAAGTTCCCTAATAATATGATGTCGTGTGCATACAAGCGTAAAGTTCTAGTATCAAAGTATCCCATGGAGAAATACTAAGAGTACTAATGTCTTCCTTGGGATGTTCAGATAACACGTGTATAAAATCAAGTATGTTGGAACATACTCGTATATTAAGTTCATAGACCTAATATACTTGACCCATTTGTCTTGTAGTTTTGTGTATTGACCATAGTTTATCACTCATCCCAGAAATCCCCAGGTAGCGTAACGGGTCTCGCAATGAGATTTATACGA